>CM063603.1:6693748-7125410 GCA_032356905.1 Salix exigua
ACATAAATGAAAATATATATATATATATATATATATATATATATATATATATATTATGAATTTCAATTGAAGAGCACAATTGAAAACATTCAAAATTTTCATTGGAGAAATATGAAATAAAACCAAAATCAAAAGAACAAGGATTAAATTAAAAAAATAAGAAACATGAAGGACCTACCTGTAATGATGGGCGGTAGGAGAGAGAAAAGGGAGAAAAAACTAAAGACATTAACTGGCGATTGCCCGACCACCTTTTAGCGACAACCGCAATAGGAGGCAGAGGACATGGCGGAAGGGCAATTTTTATAGCCTAATGATGCCGAACACATCGCCTAAATCACACGAGCTCGTGAAACACTGTTAGCGAGTCTGTAGTGTTTCAATTTTTTTTAAAATAAAAAATATTAAATTACCTATTAACTCTTGAACCTATCGATAACCACGAAAAAACGATGAGGAAAGTACCACAATACCCTTGTCTCTAGGCATATTTTGTCTTTTCGGGAGTTATTTTCATAATTTAACTGAGCATAAAATTGTGAAAAACCAAAACCATCTTCACTATTTTGCGTTCTTTTGTCAGCACTCAAGGGTAAAATATAGCAGTTTTATTGAGTAAAGAAATAAAAAATACTATAGATGTTCCTGAAAATGTTGAAAATAACCCCAATCTTTTAGCAATAAAATAGTAATTTTAATATTATAATCCAAATTTATGTGTTTATGTGTAAAAATAAAATAAAAATAACTTAAGTAAATCAGTGACGGCAATTTTAATGATTTTTAAAATATATATATGTTTTTTTAAAAATATTTTACGAATCCGGCAATGATCTAGGTGGGGGCACCAATTCACCAACTGAAGAAAGTCTCTGCCTTCCCTTCCTTGCCTCGTCCTCCAATCGAAGAAAGTGCAGTAACATCCAAGTTAAGTCCAGCTTCCTTTCTGATCTTGCCACGTCAAATCGTTTTGATGCTTGCGTGGCAAGATTAGAAGCATTTGTTGAGTCAAAATAAAATACGTAAATAAAAGAGGGCTACTGTTTATCTAAAACAAAAAACATAAAAACACCATTTTATAATAATTACTCCGGCGACCCACTAACCAGCCGGCCGCCAGTCACACTTCCACCGTTTCCTTTTCTTTTTCTTCCTCTTATTTTTTTCTTGGTGTCAAAAGACTACAAACTATGAATTTCTATGCTAACAAACGACTTCGTCGTATTCTCACCAGAATCATCTGAAACGACGACACTCATGACTTCATTTCCAGTCCCTGAATTCTTGCGTGATAGATTTCCATCACGAGGAGGAGAAGGATGAGGAGTATAATAGTACTGTGGAGATGCACACGGTGTCCAAAACGGTGTCGTTACACCATCAACCTCGACGACCTCATCATTAGCAACTGCTCCTTCTTCATAGCAAAAACCACCGCTACTCTTTTCCCCCCTCTTGCTTTTAACAAGCTCGTTCTCTGTCGACGACTCGTCGTTCTCAGTTCCCTCCATCTTCTCCTCCTTAATAGTAGAAAAAACTATCGATGTTCCGTGCATCCCTTGCAATTTTAACATCTCCTCCACCAACGCATCTGCACCATCCACTGGAGCTGACGGAGCCACCGCGGAGGCTTCCGGTGGTGTTTTAGAGTCGGGTTCGATGCGTGTCGTTTGGTTATTCCAGGAGAAGAAGTAGAGAAGCTCTTTAGACGGCGTCGGGTAGAGTGAATCGCTACCACTTCCGAATTCCCTGTCAGCGTTCCGTCCGCGGAATCTTCTTCGGAACCAGAGAACGTAAAGGATCTCGAAGACCAGAGCGGCAAGACAGACCGTGAAGACAACTGTGAGCACTGTTCCTAGATTGTTTAGTTCATTCATTGCTAACAGCAATGACCGAAAATAACAAGGACAATAATAATAAGTATTACATTAGATATGATAATAAATTTATAGGGGATGAAGATAGAGACGAGGGGGTAAGAAGGAGTTGGTAGTACAAGTTGCCGGTGTTAGGAGAGGTGGTATGGTGGTTGTGTTAAATTTCTTGGAAACACAAGTGAGAGGGACTAAATTTGGGGAGGGTTACAGATAACGTGGATGGATGGAACCAGATTTGCCTTATTTTATATTAGGCCAATTTGATCTCTCTTGGAAAATGCTTTTATAAAAAATGGCATGTTTTTTTATATTCACGAGTCTGATCAAATCATATATTAAAAGATATTTTCTAATATTTGACTAGATAGATTTCTAGAAATATATACACACAATAAAAATAATAAATTTAAAAGACATTCAAGAATATCAAGAATTTTATTAGATATATATAAAGTTGTTTATGGTTTATACAATTATTAAATGAAAATTAGATATTCTCTTTATTTTTGAATAATTGTTTCTTGTTGCTCAAGACATCAATGTTACTGGTTTCTAACAACAATATCGTAAAACATTTTATAGAGATTGTTATATATTTCAGTGTATCTCTTTTCTTTTATGTTTTTTAATTGTTTTGTAACTTACATAGTTTTTGTACAACTATATGTTATAGAAAAAAATAAGAGAGAATATTTTATTTATAGAGAAACCTGAAAACTCTATAAACAAGAAACATCAATTTACCTCCTAATTAGAATAACATGTATTATCTCAAGATAATTTAGAAATTTATTTAATTTAGTCTTGACTTGATTTTTTTATTTTTGTAATTGTAATTCCTTGTATAAATTACATTATAGTCCTCAATTTCTAAAACTTATTTATAATCAAGTTACAATTAATTAATCATTCTCTTTAAGTTTTTACCAATAATTTTTATGTGTGTAACCTATTAAATTCCTTAATAATTTGGCTCAAATCTAAAACACAATCATAAATAAAATAGGATTAAATTAATTAATTGATCATGAATTTAACAATTAAATGATTTATATTTGAAGATCAATTACAATATCTAGCGTTTTGTCAAGATTCTCCAAATATTAGAAAAGTCATAAATAGTTTAACTTAATTTCTCAGTGATAATTTTTTTAGTGTAATTATTATTCGTTCATCAATAATATTCTGATTTAGATATAATAGCATAAAGTGTGTCAACTTTATCAATTTATGTTTGTTCTTAACACCATAGTCATTGAAATCTTTGTAAGATTTGAGTTTCTTTTCAAATTTCATTCACCCTTACGCATGGATTTACAATTAATACTAGTTAGAGTATATAAAATATTTTCTCTACTTCACATTTGGTGATTAATCATCTCTTCATTATTCAAATACATTATTATAGTTCATATTATATCAAATATCTACTTATTTCTTACCACTAATTATGGCAATGTATAGTCAATTTAAGAAATAACACCTCCTACATAAGATAAGTTAGAGATCTTAAGTCTAAGGATCACTTACATAATTATGATGAGTTTTTCTATAAACACATATGATTTCTCTATACAAAATCCTTATAAGGGTCAATTCACTATACAAGTTCATTGCAACCTAGAATTCTTAAGAGGAAATAGGTTCTAGCTGAATGGGAAAATAAAATAAGAGGAGAGGCAACAACCTCAATTTAGTCCTAGAACCCAACCAAGGATGACAACTCAACTGAAGGTGAAAACATGGGGGAAGAAAGAAAGAGTGAAGAAGAGAAATAAAAGGAAGGATTGATGGCCTAACAAGGCCTTTGGGGCTAACCAAGGTTTGGTAGTCTTGTTGAAGGAGGAAAAAAAAGAAATGGGGAAGGAAATATAATACCTAGATTGACCCAATCCACTCATTCTAATTGAGGCTAAGGAGGGGGGGAAAGAAGAAAAAAGTGAAGCTTTTAGGCCTAAGTGTAAAAGGTTGAAAAGAAAAAACACACTACCTTGATTTTTGATTGCGCACTTAAACTACAGTGGAAAATCTATAATGCATTTGGAGTTGACCTATTTGCGATGGAAATATTATTCCACAAGTACATTTTGTGACCAACTAGTGAAAGCTCTATTTTATAATTTTTTTAATTTTAAAACATTTATGTGTGAGATCAATACTTTTTTTGTGGGAATTTATCAATACAAAATGGTAAAGAAAACTTTAATAAATAAATAAAGCAATTTTTAAGTCATAGTAGATATATTTTGATTAGAAATGGATCAAAGGATTAAAAAGAATATAAAAAAATCCATAAAATTAGGATTAATTCCAAATAAGTGATTTTTTAAAATAAAAAACATTATTAATAATTAATAATAGTAATGATCATCATGATTTTTAAATAATGTCCATTAATTTTAATTATAGTCACCAATTTTTCATTTTTCTTGAAGATTTACCTCATCATTAATTGAAACAATAAGAAATTTTTATTTTTAGTCAATCCATTTTAATGAAAAACTAATTTGATTTAAAGGATGATGTAACACCACTATTAACCTCACCTTATTCCATTTAGTTTTTGGATAGATGCATAAGGATAAAGAAGTTTGATGAATTTTATTTTTTACATTTACAATGCCCAATGTCTAAAGACATCATTTTTCATTTTTTAAAAAATTTTGTCAACGAGTTCCAATGTGTAAAACCATACTACATATTAATTCTACATAAATTTCGGTAGAATATTCTTTGTATTACAAGTGTTCTAAATTATTGTCTACTTCAAAAATTTCAATGCGACCCACTTTTATAACTTAATGATATAATATCATACATTACTTTTATATCACAACACTTCTTTGATTTGATAAAACACCACACACCATGCAATTTTCATATATTAACAATACAATTACAATTAGAGTAACCACAATTCAAAGAGACATGATAACTAAATACAATAATCATAAGACATCACAAAAAAAATATAATCATTAGTTTAAATATC
Organism: Salix exigua; assembly: GCA_032356905.1. Classification (NCBI taxonomy): domain Eukaryota; kingdom Viridiplantae; phylum Streptophyta; class Magnoliopsida; order Malpighiales; family Salicaceae; genus Salix; species Salix exigua. The sequence goes on from CM063603.1 coordinate 6,698,618, forward strand.
ACCTATTATTACACCAAACATAATCATAAACTAATTGATTCATAATACAAATAAATTCATTTAATTAGAGAAACATATTTATACATAATATATTTATACATAATTTATAACTAACAAAAGAGTATTCATACTATGATAAATTAACCTTGGTAGGAGGTGTGCGACGTACATGCAACAAGTGAATTGCATGCATAGCTAAAATATTTGAAACTGTCTAATAGGGTTTACTACCGACCCCTTTTTAGTTTGTTTTATCATATATGGAGTTCTAGGACTCACAAATTTAACGATTAGGTCTCGTTGGAAACTTAACATCCTAGAATATAATTTCTTAGAAGTGTTTCTTTTCAAATTCTATCATTTACCTAACTTCATTCATGTTAGAAGTTAGGATATTGAATTTGAATTGTCCAGTAGGTTCACTACTAACCCCTCCTCAATTTCTTTTTATCATATACAAAGTTCTAGGACTCTGTATTGAGTGATTGTTGTCTCTACGAAAAGTAAACATCTTGTAATGTAACTTCTTACAAAGGCATCTCTTTAAATTATATCATGTCCATAACATCATTTATGTTCAAGATAATAGGTTTGTTAAGATTCATTATCGTGGCTGATTTGAGTCACTTATAACATTCCTTATATTGTTATTCCATTTTAAACATTCTCATTTACATGAAATTACCTACTTCCATGATTTCCCTTTGTCTGGTTGAACATTATGCTCACCCATATCCCTAATATTATTTTGTTTCATGGTTTTTTATCTCATCAATATACATTCAATCCAAATAAGGTTCAACTATAAAATTCAAATAACTCAATTTTCTCCCTCATGTGGCTTGACATGACTCCCTTGTCTTTCCTTTGATTTTCAAACCATAAATCATTATATTTCACACATACAAAAAGCTATGATGGTTCAATTCCATCGATAATAACCAATTATCATTCCCCTAATTTTCATAACCTAAACCTATAATTTCACAATGTCATGAATTAAATTAAACATTAAGCATGAAATCAAATCGAATAAAACACACACACACACACATACACTTAAGGGACTTCTAACAAGTAGGAAACTAAGCTCAAAACCATAGCAAATTGCAAATTCAGATTTTCCCTCCCATTCCAAGAAGAGTTGTTGCCATGACTTCTCTTGTCAAATTCCATATTTTCTTCTTATTTTCCCTTTTATTCATGGTCCTCTTAAGTCTTACTTGATGTTTAAACTTATTCCAAGTAAAATCCCCCTTCAATCTCTAGTAATTTCTTTCTAATTTCTATCAAAAACATGAGCATTTCCATTTTTTTTCTTATCACTTTTCTACCTGAAAGAGAGAACAAGAATGCGATATTTATATATAAGGTAAAGAGGGGTGAAATTGAAAGAATAAAAAAAGTTATAGAACAATTAATAAAAAAAGGAACATTAGGGACAAAAAGAGGGATATAAAAGTATTAGGGGCAACGTATAAATGAGGATATGATATATATATATATATATATATATATATATATATTATTTTAATTTTGTCCTTGACTCAATTTATTCTTGAGTTAACTCTCTCTCTCTCTATATATATATATATTATTTTAATTTGTCCTTGACTCAATTTATTCTTGAGTTAACTCTATAATTATATTGTAATTCAATCCTAAGACTTGTACTTATTCAAACCATTTGTTTTTAACTTTCAGTGTTCATTTTTTTTAATATTTTTTTATACCACATGTCTTTATTTTATTAATTATTTGTAGGATATTACTTTTACCAGACGAAATATGAATGAAATTAGAATGAGAGGTGTTATATTGTTATGAAAGTGATAAACGGAACAAATCAATTAGAGTTTAAGAAATAGAAAAAAAAAGCATAGGATAAAGTGAAAGAGATTAACTAAAAGTGAGAAAGGCGGATGAAACATAAATATGTTTTAAGTGAAAGGTATACAGAAAAGATTGAGCATGTTAAAATATAGCTGTGAATAACAGCTATGAATTCGGCTGGTGCAGGTTACCATTTGTTGAGTTCTTTGAGTATTTTTTTTTTCTTGTGTAGTGTTGCAGACTAGTATGTAAAAGTAGATTAGTAGGCACATAAAGTTGTTATCTTTTTTCTTGTATAAATTCTCCACTGTAAACCCAATACAATAAATGAAAATACAATTCAAAACTTTTACATGGTATCAGAGCAAGTCTAATTTTTTTTCCTCGAATTAATTTCTCTATTCTCGGACATTACAGTGTTCTTAGCACTGTTCATCGAACAAACACTGCTCAAATTGAAGCTCTTGTTACCCAGAATCTCCTCCATTTTTCCAGAAATTCACCACACACAACAAACCCAGAAATTCATCGAACAAAAAAAAACCCACCACCAACCCATCAACACAATCTGCACCATTATTTGAAGAATATCCTCATGTCGAAGAAGATCGACATTTCATTAAAAAAATTCTCGATCAGAAGATTATACAATTCCCGTATGTTCGGTCTGAAGATCAGTTAGCGGATATCCTCATAAAGGCAGTTTGGTATTTTACGATGCAATTAGCAAGATGGGCATAATAAATATTTATGTTCCATCTTGAGGGAAAGTGTTAAAATATAGTTGTGAATAACAACTATGAATTCGGCTGGTGCAGGTTACTGTTTGTTGAGTTCTTTGAGTATTTCTTTTCTTGTGTATTGTTGCATGCTAGTATGTAAAAGTAGATTAGTAGGCACATAAAGTTTTATCTTATTTTCTTGTATAAATTCTCCGGTGTAAACCCAATACATAAATGAAAATACAAGTCGAAACTTTTACAGAGCATAGTTATGAAATCGGAGAAGGATTATATGTGGTAAAATAAGAAGGATAATAGATTAGATGAAAACAAAGTTATGTGGTATGAGTGTAGAGTAGAGAAACGAATTACTGTAAAATTGAAAAATAAATGGATGCTAGATTTTTTTAGATTTTAGATATTTATAAATTTTTAAATTTTATAAAAAGTAATATCACCCTATCATTTTTTACTTGTTCATTATAACATTTTTAATTATTTATAAAGACGTCGCTGACAAAAACCTAAACATGATAGGAAAATTATTGTGCAACAAGACTTAAAAATAAATATAGCAGCCATTTGAGTGACACATGTGGCATTATTCTATTTGATGCTTTAATATTTTAATTTACAAAAATCTTGTCGGTGCTTGTGTAGCACATGCTAGTGAGTGGGATGCCACTGTGTCATTTGAGTGACACATGTGGAGCCATGTAGTCATCAAACATAACTTTCCATCGTGATGTTTGAATCATTTTAGATAGTGTTTGGGAGTGAGGTGCGATCCGGCAATCGCAGATCGCACCACACTTTTAATGTTTGGTTAAAAAAAATCGTGATTTAAGAGATGGGTCCTACATGCTTTTTTGAGCCGGAACGGCGTTTTGGAAAAGTTGGGTTTCGATGCTTTTTTTTGCCGATTGTGTGAATACCGATCTGCGTTCTAAAATATATCCGTTGGACATTTCTTATCTTCAGAAAATCTACTTTTTACCCTCAGAGAAGAGAAAATCTTATCTTCTCTTCAAAACCGTCTGCACTCCTTCTCTTCAACAAAACCGTCTGCACTCCACATTTCCACACTTCCACATTCACCCGAAGGCTACCTTCTCTTCTTCTCCACACCCGAAGGCTGCCTTGATAAGCTTCTCGTCCGCAAAAAACCCTTCTCCTCTGCAACCCTCTCTGCAACCCTCTCTTCTAACCCACGACGATCTGCACTCACCACCACCGCACTCTCCTTCTCCACACCCTTCGGCTGGCTTCACTTCTTGTCGTCCGCAAAAAATCACAGCCTTCTTCTCCTCTGCAACCCTCACTACACCCTCTCTACAAACCCACTTTCCTTCTCTGCTAGTTGAAGACGATCTGGACTCACCACCACCGCACTCTCCTTCTCTTCCAGATCAAGACGACCTGTCGGTCATCAGTGATTCTAACTGTCGTCATCGCCATTTCCTTCATCGCCGTCCAATACCCAAGCAGCCAAACCACAACCGTCCGATTCTTCTTCTCAATCATCACAAACTCTCCTTGTGATTCGCAACGATCTTGCTGAAATCGGTGAGTTTTAACCATGGTCTCTCTAAATTCACTTCCTATTTCTTGCAATTCTTGCATTTTTTCTTGGATATTGTTCTGAAAATGTTGAAAATGCCGTGAGTGTTTTATGAGTAATTTCTGTTAAATTGTTGAAATTGCTGTGAATTTTGTGAGAAATTGCCGTGAGTGTTGTCGGTGAATTTGTTGAATTTGTTGAGATTTTTTATGTGATTTTTCTGATAATTTGATTAAATTACCGTGAGGAGCCTTTGTTAATTTTATGTCAAATTGTGGGTTGTTTGTGCTGTGAAATTTCTGAGAAATTGCCGTGAGTGTTGTCGGTGAAATTGTTGAATTTGTTGAGATTTCTTATGTGATTTTTCTGAGAATTTGATGAAATTACCGTGAGTGTTTTATGAGAAATTTCTGAGAAATTGTTGAAATTGCTTTGAATTTTCTGAGAAATTGCCGTGAGAAATTTCTGTTAAATTGTTGAATTTGTTGAGATTGTTTATGTGATTTTTCTTAGAATTTGATGAAATTACCGTGAGTTTTTTGTGTTAATTTTATGTAAAATTGTGGGTTGTTTATGCTGTGAATTTTCTGAGAAATTGCCGTGAGTGTTGTCGGTGAAATTGTTGAATTTGATGAGATTTTTTTATGTGATTTTTCTGAGAATTTGATGAAATTACCGTGAGTGTTTTATGAGAAATTTCATTAAATTGTTGTGAGTTTATGCTTGTGAAATTGTTGAAATTTGCATGCGTTTTTCGTAAAATTGTTGAAATTGGCCTTCTGTTGAAATTGACATTCTGTTGAAATAGTTTCTTTTCTTTTATTCTAAGCCCGGAGATGTTGGGTTTTATCGATGTTAGTTTGCTTTTCATAGGATTTTGCGTTGTTGTTGTAAAAACAATTAATTAATGTTCTTTGTTTTATCTTTGTATTACTGTGATTGATCGAGTCCGCTTTCTCATCCGAAAGTTTATTGGTTGATTAGCGTGGAGCGATTGCATTTCCTTACGTTAAGAAGTTTGTTAATGCTCTATGATTGCATTTCTTACAATTCCAGTTCTTGTATGCGGTGTTCTATTATGTAGCACAAAGTTACATAGGATTTTCGTGAGATCGTGAAGATTGATGGATATTATTATGAACGTGAAAGCGAAATTATTTGTTCATTGAATTGTGAATTGTTTTTCAATAAATTATCCTGTTCCTATTCGGAATAGTATTGATGTGCAAGATTAGAAAATATAAATAATACAATAATGAAGGACTACAAAATAATTAATAAACGGAATATAATTCTAGTCCTCGAATAATCAAGTAGAGACTTGATTGGCTATTCCTAAAAGTATTTTGAAATAATATATGTATAGTATTTAAGGGTCAAATACATATTTTCATATTGATATGATTTTTTTTACTTTTCATACAACTTGTTTTTGAACTTGTTTTTAAATTTTCATAAATAAATTATCTTAATGTATTAGTCATTTTATCATTTTTTCATTAATTATTAATTACATTATATTATTATAATAAATGAAATTTACAATATATATATATACCCTTTAAAGTAATTTCACAAGTTAAAAGCAATATGAAAAGTTTGGTAACCAAACACCCAAAACTCGCTTTTTCCAACCTCCAACTCAACCACGCTTTAACCAAACACTCAACTACTTATTTTGCACCACAGTAAAAGTGCTTTTTTGAACCTCGCTTTTTCAACCACAACCGCAATCGCAATCGCAATGCCAAACACACTCTTAGTGTCTTCTGTGTTATGAGTCAATACATGTTCCAAACAACCTTTCAATTTGGCATCCACATCTTCCCCTCCGTCTTTATTTTCGTTCTACCACTTAGAATTTTTTTTAAAAAAAACCCTAAATTTTTTTATCTCTTCATATTTAATCTATGTTTTTTTTTATATTAAATTTGTAGAAGTAAAATTCTTTTTCAATTTCATTGTCTTTTAATTTTTTTAACCTTTCAAATTTGGGTTTTCTCTTTAGATTTTGTTTTGTTTTATTCTTTTCTTTGTTTGGAAATCGTAATCTTGATCTTTAATCTTACCCCCTGTGTTTTGTTTTATTGTCAAATCAGGTCCTCATTATTTTGATTTTTATTTGTTTTAATTAAGAAATATTTTTTTTTAATTTGATTTTTTTAAAATTTTACTTAGAACTCAAGTTTAGTGGTTCGGCCTAGCTTGACTTGATTTTCTTGTTGGGTCATTTTTGTTTTATATATTTAGTATTGTTTGCGTCTTTTCCTTCCATTAGGTTATCTCTTTAGCATGATCCAGGTCATAAAGTTTGATTTGCTTTCTTTGTTTGCTAGGCATTATCTTTTATTTATTTATTTATTTATTTATTGACATTGGTTTTGTTCTTAAGCTTTTACGTTGAATTTTTATTTTTTGGAACTAGATTTGTTTTATTAATTTTTTCTTTATATTACTTTTTTTCGATATCATGATTGTGTTTTATTGTCAAATTAGGTCCCCATTATTTTGATTTTTAAATTTTTTATTTAAAATATATTTTCTTAGATTGATTTTGGTTTTAACAATTTAACTTAAAACACAGACTTGGTGGTTTGGCATAAGTTGACTTGATTTTCTTTTTCGATCATTTCTTTTTTATATATTTAGTATTGTCAGCATCTTTTCCTTCCACTTTAGTATCTACTAGTTTGATTGCCCACACTTCGTTGCGGGCACTAAAAACAAACAAACAACATAGTTAATATATTTTATCCTTTAAAAAATAAAATATCATATCTTGGACAATTGCTTCCAAACAATTTTTAGCATAAAGTTGGAGGAAGATATATCATTCCCCTAATGCTTTGTTTTATATACATGGTTTCATAGAAATAGAGGACAAAATACATAACTGCTCGATCATACTAACATATCAAAGCATAACAATATCAACACAAAAACCTCATAATTGAAGATATGGAAATTGATAACTGATGCAAAAAGTTTTGAGCACAAAAGTGAGGAAACTATTGCAAATTTTCCAGAAGCTTCATCAACTTTAACGTCGCCTTGAGTCTTGTTTTCTGCAACAAAAGAAAAGACAATTATTTATGGGCTGAGATTTTTCACAAAACCAATATGATTAAATTGCTAGGTTTATAATTAATTGCCAAAATTATTTATTTTAATATGCAAGATAAATAAAATTTGTAGGTCATTGCTTGGAATCTTAAACTATACCTTTGTAAACTATTGGCAGCTAAATAAGCAGTTTTATGGGTGGTCAATATAGGTTTTTAATTAAGCATCACAAAGTGATAAAAATTGAAATCAAACATACCTTTTTTTAGGTGAAAACATTTTCTTTCTATTTCTTTGATGGATTGTCCGCTGATTAATGCGCTTGTGCTTGGACATTATCTTTTGATGAGTTGCTTAATTGTTCATTACTGTGAAAATATATTTTATTAAAAAGATAAGCTAAATGTATGGATAGAGAAAAAATAATTACAATTGTTCATTTGTTTAGAGCATAATGTACAAACCTTTGCTGTGAATCATCATCATTGAAGTCAAGTCTTCTCTTAGTTCCAGCATTCAAAGTAACACCTTGCAGCTATTGTGTGCTAAGCGAATTAATTGTCAATGGTGAATCTGAGAAGCTGCTTTTCTGAGTAGCACCGGTGGGTGTTGAAGGGTCGGATGTGCTTGACAAAACAGACACATGAATAAATTCATCAGCATTTGACATTTGAGACAGTTGCACATCACTTGGTTTAGTTTGAACATCATCGAAAACATTTTTTATGAGTATATCACATCGATTTGTTGTTGATCGAAATGTTCCAAACCTCAATTGAAAAATATATATCTTGTTTAGCTTTGATGCCATGGGTGGTGCAATCTTTGATGGGTCATTGAAACCTCTATCATACACATAATGATGTGCTAATGTCCAAAAAAGTTTTCTGCAACTTTTCCAACCATGAGAAAGTTTGTCACATCTATTTCATCGGTGAGAACACAATCAAGATGAAACCTACATAAGGTGCAAAAATGATGCTTGAAAGTTAATACACTAAGAAAACATTGGTTGTGCATAAACAATAGATACCGAATTATTAAATTTGATATCGAAAGGAAAGCTAACCATGGCATAGGTAAAGATGTTATTGCATCATGATCCATGCAAATTGGATTGTTAGCAGTGCCACCTAGTTTTTTATTGCAATGAGGACAACTTGGATACCACCATCCATTAAAAAGATCGAAATCAGCAATCGATGCACGACATGTGAACCTAATATTCTATTATAAGAGGGGAAATAGTGTTAGCGTATCTTTCACAGAAAAAGCAATGGTGATAAATTTGAAGGAATAAAAAGATATAACAATAATAATAATACCTTGTGCTCATATGGATTCATGCAAAGGATTTCTTTGATGGTTTTTCTATTTTCAATAATCTGGTCTTCCAATTTCAAAACAACGTTCGATGATAAAGGAAGTTGGTACACTTCAACATGCAATTTCTCGAAGCTTTTATAATAGAATTGATATGCAATTAGATTAGGAAAAATATAAATAAAATATTGAAGTTATTAAAAATCAATTTTAAATTTAAAGAAAGAAACTTATTGATGATGATAAGGCAACACTTCAGGTATGTTAGGATTTATGTACCAAAGAGAAGCAGCTGTCCCATTTAGATTTGGTTGACCTAGTGGTTGTAGAAGTTGGTATTGAAATCATAAAATATACCAAGAAGTAACATCGTATATAAAAATGTGGAGTTTTTGGCAGTGTAAGATATTGAAACCTAGATATTCTGTTACACGAAATCCAGCAAAAGCTATCATAATTGGTGACTTGAGCGTTTTAAGAGTTGAATCATCAAAATCCCTTGCGCGATCACTCCATAGAGTTATACGCATTTCATCACCCCTTTAATAAACATCAATAAAACATCATTATACAAAACAATATAGTAAAAAAAAATTGTTGGGTTTGCTAACAAACGTTATATTTTCTAGGATAAACTCTCTTTTATTTTCCAATGTTTGGCCCCGAACCAGTACTTGTTCAAGCGGTTGAATAGCTTTAAGCCTTCCTAGAACATCTGAATAATAGAATATGTTCATCTTTATTCAAAATTAACGTGCAGAATAAACAATATAGCAAAGCTGTGTATAACTTACACATAACATAAAATAAACTAATCAAACCTGTCAGAACTCTTGAACCTCTTCTAAGAGAGAGAACATGGCCAAAGTCAATGAAGTTGAAGTAATATCTTGGCACTTCAGGTGTGAGAGGATCAAAAGTTTTTAATTTGACTGAAGTTTTAAGCTCAACAACAACATCATTATCAACAACTACATTGGTTGATCTGTTTTCATAGGTGTAAAAACCTCTAATCTCATAATAAAGACCCTCAGTAACTGCATAAGCAAAATGAGGAACATCTCTTGCTTTTGATGATCCTTGGATAGCTCCACCCTTAAAACAACAATGATTATGTTATGCACAAAAAATAAGTGCTAAATAACAATTAAAATCTAATTAGATGATAACATTTGCATCATGAAAGTATTTGATACAAAACTAAGAACAAAACAAATAATATATCTTGGTTGATTGTTGGATATACGTTAAAACAAAATGGAAAGAATAAATTGGAAAGTATGATTTTCTTGTTTCAATATGCATGAATGAAAAAGTTGAATAAGAAAAAAAGTGTACCTGATTATCCAAGAAAACACAATTAAAACTGCTGACTTGTTTTTCAATCTTGAAATCCATACACGACAAACTCGTGCCCGCATCAATGGATAAAAGGTGTACTTCTTTATATCCTTAATTCACACAGCCATGTTCCTATTAAAAAAATTGGTACATCAATAATAAGAAAAGAGGATAGAAAAATAACATCCATAAGAAAGAAAGGGAAAATTAAAAAAAGCAATAGATAACAACACACAAAAGAGCATGAACATGGATGAAATATGGAAAGGAACAATGACAAAGACATGTCATAATCAAACATAGCTTCAAAATGTAAAACAAATTTAAGATTTGATGTCGAACCTTGAAAAGGGTGATTAAACTGAATGCACCATATAAGATATTTTCATTAGTATTCCAATGCTATAATATTAGCGTTTTATGACCGAGCTGATAATGTCTTTGTAGACAATGTTCTTTGCATAATCAAGAGGGTTGCCTTTATCATCAAGTGTAATTATTTTAAGCCTTTTTTTCGATGTCACCCTTGAGAGAGCAACATAAAGTTGGTCGTGAGTAAAAACTTGCTCTTGAAGAAAAACTCCGACACATTGAGCACATATATCAATCTTCGCAAACAAATCATTGAGAAAACAAAACATTAATTTTCTAATTCCATCACAAATAAAAAATATAATTGTTCGCCGAAGGCAAACAATATTAATACTTAACAACGCATTGATGACAAATAAAAAAACACAACAACAACCCCATCAATTTATTAACCTCAGCTAATTATAGAGAGAAATTATTCGCCGAACACAAAAACATTGATAGATGGGAAAAAAAACATCAAAAACAGCCATGTTATTCTCCATAGTTTAAGCATACATCAAATCTAAAATAATTTTATCAGTAAAAGGTTTTGATTTTGATACTTTTTTTTGGTCTGGGAGAGCACACTTGCAAGAATTTAAGCTATTTATTATGTGTGTTTTATATTATTTGATGTATTATCTATAGAATTTCAGTGTTATGCACTCATTATTCAAAATTGTTTGCATTGCTTTCCTTTTATTTTTCTCCTTTCTATGCTTTTAATAATTTTATATTTTCTGCCCACACCCATTATAGTTCGAAAGAAAAAAATAAGGGTTTCTTTGGCTGAAAAACTTATCTAAAATCATTGACAAAACTAAACAGTAATTCTCTAATTCCAAAAACAATAAAAAACTTAATTGTTCGTAGAAGGCAAAAACAAAAAATAGCAGCAAATCAAAAAACAAAAAAAACAACAAATTTCCACAACATTAAACCCATGCATTATTTTTCAGCAAGCAATCATCGCCATTGATTTTCTAATTCCATAACAAATCAAAGACAAAAATTGCCCGCCAAAGGCAAACGAAACTAAGCAGTCAATCAAAATATTAATCTTGTAATTTCATAACTATTTATAGAACAAAAACATTTTCTAAAGGACATGGATTGGAGGAAACAATAAATTTTAAAGTGTAAAAAAAGATACTCAAAAAATAATGACAAATGAAAAAACAAAAACAAAACAACCATGCTTCTCATCAACAAATGGGGAAAAACCCTAGGACATTAAGCACATACATCAATCTTCACAAACAAATTATTGATAAAACTAAACATTAAATCTACTAAAACAGCTCAACAATATTGCAGCAACAACAATATTGCAAAAAACAGCTCACAAAAGCAACACAATGCCCATTACCATTAAATTATGCCCAATGAAATCCAAAAAACTTAATTCCAGCATAATAAAAGCGTAAAATCTATACGCAGCTTTGAAATCTATTATGAACATAAATAATATTCCAATTGCAGAAGAAGACATCCCTCACGAAAAGAGTTGTAAAGAGAACCGAAAAACAACAACAATCATAACCTGCAGGCCCTAAAAACCTCAACAAATGCCAGATCAACACCAAAAATAAAAAATCATTACAAAAAAACAATATAACATTTAAAAAAAAGCAACAAAAAAATAACTTCCATCATACCTTGAAAAGGAAAACAACAAAGAAAGGTAGAAAAACAACAATCTACCTCTGCACAAAAAGACTGGAAAAAATGAAAAACATGATCTAAAAAAAAAATCAGCAAACAAAGATTGAAAATTAAACAAAGGAAAAAAAAACATCAAACGAAAGCAACATAAAACTCACCAGTTCAGCTCTCTTTTAGCTTTCTTTTAGCCTAACTCTCTCTTAGCTTGGGAAAAAAAATCGAGAGGCAGGGTTCAACTTATATGCAGCTGATGACAGAAAAAGAAATGAAAAAACACAAAATACTCACGCAGCCAACATCAGCAAACAGTAACTACAGTGCTAAGGACATAAAAACAATTATTTATTAGCATCCATATCCTAAGGAAGTGAAAAAAAACAATAAATTAACAACCAAACCCATAATGCTTAGGACAAAAAATCAGAATATAGCTGAAATATAGCTGAAGTTATTTGGGCTAGTACCCAGTAGCTACTGGGTGCATTTAATGCAAATTCGTATTCATGAAAAATTTGTCCCAAATGCACACAAAATTCCACACGAACATACACAAGTCAAAAAATAACAAAACCAAAAACATAAAATAAGCAGTTGCGCCATTAGCTTTGTATAACTACGGCATATAATTGTTTTTATTCATGGCCAGATTTCTAGTGAAGCTGTAGTTCTCAAAAAGACTTTAAATAAACCTCTCAATTGGAATTGCACTTCTCAACCTCCTGCACCATCACCTCAATCTCTTCCTTGCATTAGTGATTTTGCAAAGAAGATAAGAAAACACTCAGCACAACTGAAGATGGAATAAAAAGATGTTAATTGCAACTTACACATTTCTTCTCGCCAGCAAACGGCCGAGAGCTACTCTCAGTCTTTTTAGATACATCTTTTTTATTCAGAAACTTAGGAAAAAATCTACATCTTTTTAGATACACCTCAATCTCTTCCTTGCATTAGTGATTTCTGCTCCCAATCTAAAAAAAAAAAGAGAAATGGAACCGAGGCAACAGCTGGGAAAAAATCTACCTCGATTCAGTTCGAAGCTTTTCTCCTAGAGATGAAGGCCCAAACTCCCTACTTAAACTCTGTTCCCAACTCTTCGTGGCCCCCTTTCCTTCAAAAACTCAGAAAACACCCATGAAGAACTCCCACCTCAGCCATGGTGCAGATGCTGGTTGAAGAAGAGAAAATGAAAGTAGAGAAAAGAAAAGGAAGGAAACGGCGGAGCCTAGAAGGAAAGAAGAAGAGAAAAGGAAAGGAGAGAAAAGAAAAGGAAGGAAACGGTGGAGCCTAGAAGAAAAGAAAAAGAGAAAAGGAAAGGAAAGAAGAAAAGAAAGGAGACGGTGGAGCCTAGAAGAAAAGAAGAAGAGAAAAGGAAAGGAGAGGAGAGAAAAGGAGAGAAACGACGTCACCTAAAAGAAAAGCAGTGAAAACCTAAAAAAAAAAGAGAAACGGAACCGAGGCAACAGCTGGGGAAAAAAAGGAACCGAACCGACATTTAAACTGAACCGACCCAGAACCCGAAACGAACCAAGCTACTATTACAATGAACAGGAAAAACACTCATAGTGAACAGTATATCTCTTAGCTCTTTTAGATTATTCTATAATTTAGCATGATCCAGGTCACAAAGTTTGATTTAATTTTGTTTTTTTTTTGTGCTCTACGTATTGTTTATATATATATATATACACACACACACACACACTGACAATGTTATAAATTTTATCTTTTCTCTTTTTGGAATATGATTTGTATATATTTATTTATTCTTTCTATTATTTTATTCTTATATCATGATTTTTGACTTGCATATTTGGCATACTTGCTCAAGTTGGTTTAATTTTTTTTTAATTAGTTTTGTTCTTCCATATTTTATTGACTGGACTTTAGTTTCGTCCTTTTTTTTTGTTTCTGTGACCGCTTTTCTTTTCCAGGTTATTATATGTTCTTATTTTTTTTTAGCAATATCTATTTAAATTATACTGTAATGTTTTGCTCAGTTGATTCTATGCCTTCGCTTGAATCATATTTGCATCTTTTTTACCAATAAAAAAAATCATACTGGTGACGTAGCGAGGTACCACAAATCTTTTTTTGCTCAATTGAAATTTAAGTGTTTGGTTAAAACTATGATTGAGTTTAAGTTTGATAAAAAACAATTTTGTGTGTTTGGTTATTATATTTTTTATATTACTGTCAACTTGTGAAATTAATTTAAAACACACATGTACACACATACATACATGCGTACGTATATATAAATATTTTGTTGGAATAATTTTGTATATTTATTATTAATTATAATAACAAAATATTTGAAATAATTGAAGTAAATTAAACACTCATTTTTGTTCTTCAACATAGTTCATTACATTTTCATAATCGCCATCAAGATCTTCAATAACTATATTGTTATACCAATGATCATTCATATCTTCAAGTTCCATGAAAAGAAAAAAAAATTTAAATACACCTTAAACAAAATCAACTTATAAAATTGCAAAGAATTAATTAAAATTGCAAGATCTTAAGATAAAAAATTACATGAACCTCTAAATTGTTAATGATGTTTCTTTTGTGAAGTTGCTCTTCAAAAGATGTTTTTGTGATTGTGAATGTGTAAGATTATGAATGTTTTGAGAATCACTCTCACTTATATAGAAAAATTGATTTACAAATTATGTAATACAAAAGATTCATTTGTAAGATTATTGTTGGTTATGCAACTTTTAGCTTTCAAATGCATTATTTTCTTGTTATTTTCCCAACAATAATTCAAATTTTATGCATATTTATACCATTTTATTTCATCAAAACATGAGTGAATAGTAAATTTTTGTCACAATTGTAGAATTTATTCAAAAGAATTATTTCCTTGTCATTTCCCAACAATTGCTTGTAAATTTTCTACATATTTGTACCATTTTATTCATCAAAATTTGCTTAATCATGCGGGTCAAATAACTAGTTTTAGCTAAAAGCAAGATTGGAATTGTTAGTTTTATTCCATTAGTCTTACATATTTTAAATAAACAAAAACACACAATACATTTAAAAATGCTTTTAAAAAAATAATGTTTTATTTTAATTTTTTTTTATATTTATTCTTAGATATTCTCATGTACTGATATCTAAAATAATTTTTAAAAGATAAAAAAAATATTATTTTAGTGTATTTTTAATAAAATAAAAAAAACTACTTTAAAAAATAACTTCAACCACCATAAATCCCAAACTGACACTTAATCCCACAAGAGAATGAACACAAAAGCACAAATAACAAAGCACTGCAAAAGAAATTAGCTGTCCAAATTCCAATCCACTTCAAAAACAAAAAACAAAAGTACGGTCGAGTATAGATGCAGGCAAGTGATGGATCATGAAAAGAAAACAGGAGCACTTGTTGAGTAGGGGGGAAAATTAAGATATCCTAAATCACCTTAGAACCACGACCAGGAGTGGAACTAATTAAAGGATTCTTCCTATGTAAGCATTAGCTTGAAGTATATCCCAAACTACCACATTTTTATTGGGCATTCAATTCACACTCTAGCATGACGAGCCTCCCAAACCGGTGCCTGAAACATTACAAAGAAATCAAAGCTTCAGATCCAAGAATTTGTTGAGAACTTTGCAGTATAAAATCTGCACGTACGCAACAGAATGGAAGAAAATAGCATAGGGAATAAATTTTGTGCGGGGAAGTCGGGTGGCGTGAGGGAGGGAGAAGACAGGCGAGCCGAGGGTGAGGGTAAATTTTGTGACTTAGTAGCAAAGGCATCTCTCAGATGCGTTTACATCTGTGGCCGTGCCATCAGTTTTGATATGTGATCCACGGATAAAAACTAGAATTTTATTTGGTTATATATTAAATTAGCTCTGCGGTTCAATGCAAATATAGCATGAACCGAGCCAAACGGCCACTATGTAAATTGGATTGGGTTTATAATGTCAGGTTTATCAATTGTAAAGTAACTATTTCAATACTAGATCAAATGGAACAAATCCATAAGGTCCAAGAATATCTGGGCCTTCAGGAAAGCATGCTTGACCAAGACTGTCCGTTATTTCAGCCCTCCAATCGCAAAATTTGCCATTCTGAGCAGAAAAGCGTTTGGAGCTGCTTGTATATCATTCTTGTGCTTCAAAAAAAATGGTTTCAAAAGTTTGGAGATCGTCTAGGTTGTACATCAATGGAAATTCTACTCAATATTGTATGTTTGTGAGACTCGAACGTTTGTGCATAATCCTCGAGTGTATCAGGACAGTGAAGCTTAATCCTTAAAACATATCGAAAATGTCAAACCATGCAAGGGTTGGTCTGGGACTCCCCGACACCGGGCAAGTATTTCCAAAACTAGTGGCCTCGGGATCTTGAATGAGACTTGTGCTTTTGCTGCTGATCAACGCCCATAAAAACTTGGGAATATTGCATCAAAGCTCTCCCTCTCCCGTTTCTGGTTTATTCCCGTGCGCTAGCTCTTCTATCTTTTTGACCAGGTCTTACTACAAAGAGACCACCGCACCGGCCATAACGTAGCAATTAACACGTTCATGCAAATTAAGTAGGTACATGGTGGTACCCTCCCGGCCCTTTCTCTTTATCTTTCCCACCGCTGAAAACAGCAGCTCATGAACTCCTCGGATCCCTCACTTACAAATGATAAATCCATGAAAGTAAACACACCCAGAAAAGAAAAAGAGATTGAATCTATTTATAGCACCTCCAGATCCCTAACTTCCCTTACTTCCATGCAAAAAGAAGACCGCTCAAAATATAAGGTTAACGAAAGAAGAGAAAGAGATAGAGAGAGAAGGCCATCGACAGTGCATAAAGTCTGCATAAGGGCTTGAGGTTTGTGGAAACTTGGTCTCCATGCCCATGTTGTCTTTTGTAGATGCCAAACATTTGTACTCTTTAGCTTTGGTGGGTCTGAGGACGTGAGAGGGGTTCTCTTAGCTTGTCTTGGATGTTCGAAACACCATTTCGTATTCGGTGGAAGGAAAGGGGTGCGATCCTATAATTAACGTTCTTATGGCTGTATATAATTTTTTCCGCTGAAGAATCACTTTAATTAAAAGGTGGAAATTGTACACAATATTGATTAGAACTGGAAGAATTTCATGATTTTCTTTCTCTTTCGCTTTGTTTTGGTGTCGAGATGGTGAATGAAGGTTCCATGCATGTTTGCTTTCTTTTCCTGTAACTCCAACATTCATCTTCACTATTAAATCAAGGAATTGTGGGGCAGTCTCTTTGGTCTAGCAATTGAGTTTTTTTTTTATATATATATATATATATAATGGTTGGGCTAAAATATTCTCTTCTTTACTGTTAAAACATCATGTACTTTTGATGAATTGATCATCATGACAAAAAGGCTGTGTTTGAATTTTAGTTTGAGCAGAAAAAAATGGGTGTGTGAAGTTCAAGTAATTAATATATATAGTGCAGAAACATCATTATATAAACAAGATATTGTTGTTTTTTATAATGCAATATATATATATATATATATATATATCAAATGTTTTTTTTTTGTTATGGATGTGATTTTAATGAGTTATGGTTGAATTGGTTATAAATGCTAATTCTGCTTAATTAGGTTGTACGGGGATTGTAACTAAAATATTAGAAAAAAAAGATTTTTAAGTTCAATAATGAAATCACCAATTAAAAATAAAATAAGTTATAAATTATTAAATAACCATTTATGAATCCATCAATGCTTTTAATTATGGTAAATTAACAATAAACTCATTGATATATGTTAAATGGTCAAACAAAGATATATAATTTTATATAATTAGTGTTCAAAAGTTAATTAGGTATTTATTTTTCGTGGGATTATGACGAATCAATATTTTTAATGCTTTATGAAAAAACCTAAAATCCTGTCTAAAAAGGTCCAAAACAAGGTGGTAACTATCAAGGAACCATCTCACCTAAAAATTTAAGTTATTAGGTGAGATCCCAAAATATTATTTATATTATTCTCTAACACACCCCCTCAAGTGAAAGCTCTTTGGGCATGAAACTTACATACAAGACCACACTACCCTGTGCTTGATTTTTATCAAATAAAATGAGGATGATGAGATTCGAACTAGTGACCACTAGATCAATAAGGCTCCGATACCATGTTAAAGAACCATCTCACCTAAAAGCTTAAGCTATTAGGTGAGGTCCTAGAATATGATTTATATTATTCTTTAACAGTAACCCACTGGCATGTAGGTTTAATAAGCTATCAAACTTACCATATTTGGGTTTGCCCATATATTAAGCTCATAAAAACATGAGTCTAACAACTTGCTAAATCCAACAGACTTGAGTTCATCTATCTATTGAGCCTAAATTAACACGAGTCTGATGACCTAATAAACCCAATATACTTGAGTTTGGTCATGTGATGACTCTAAGTAAATATTGGTCTCACGAGTGGCCAAACCTAACATATATGAGTTTGGCCATATTCTAACCCCAAGTAAGTGTGGATTTAGTGAGTTGTTACAGCCAAAATATTTAAGTTTTAATATACGCTAGGTCTAAGTAAATATGAGTTTGGCGAATTGCCAATAATATACTTAGGTTTAACCATATGTCAATCCCAACACAAGAGTTTAGTGAATTGTCAGACCTAATATACTTGTGTTCGGTCACATGTCAAGCGAAAATAAATATGGTTTTGATGAACTGCTAAACCCAATACACCTGGTTTTGTAGGTGTTAAGGCTAAGTAAGCATGTGTTTAACGAGTTTCCGGATTCAATATATTTGGGATTGATCATATGTTAATGATAACTTCCAAATCCAACATACTTGTGCTCAATCATATATTTAACCTAAAAAACACAAGTCTCACAAGTTTCTAGAACCTAATATCATACCACATGTTGAGTCTGAATAAATATTAGTGTAAGTCTAATGAGATGCTAGACCCAACATCTTTAGGTTTGGCTACAAGCTAAAACCAATTGGTCTAAAGGTCATTATAGACCTATGTGAGGGTCATATAGATACTTTTATTTATTCTTAAGATTCTTAACATGAATTATTCATGTTAGAAATATTCATCTCCTTATATCTATATGTGTATACAAAAACTTCTAATGACCTACCACATTTTAATCTCGTTAATGATGTGTATGAAATCTCTACTCCTCATTAATGTCATAAGAAGAATTAACTCTCCAACTCCTCCACTCCATTAAAATGATAAGTTTAAGAATTATAAACACCCTAAGAACCACTCGCATAAAGAATTCACAATCTCTATTCTAAAAGCATTTGTATTTTAATTCTTAGAGAGTATATCATACCATAACAAGAACAAACATGCATGTTATTAAAATTCAAAGCTCATTATACAACCAATTATCAATATAGAATTCCTATATCTCATAAAAAGACAGTTCTATAGGTGTGAGGTCTTATACAACCAATTATTTATCGCATGAGCTTTGAAGAAGAAAACGTGTAATTAACCAACATACAACCTTATTCATGAGCATTTTAGGTTTTGAAACAACATTTGATTGAAAACTGAAAAGGTTTTCGAAGTGAAAGAAACGGTGGCTGTTAAAAGTTGGGAAAAGTAAAGAAAGCAAGGATAATTACATTGGTTCAAGGAAAGCATGACAGTAATTACCTTTTTATCCGTAAGGCTGGGGAGTGATGTTTAATTTCGGCAACTTTTAGAGCCTTAAGTGATGTATATGTGCTTTACCATGCGTTTCAAATCAGGCACGAACTATCATCCTTGCTCAAATGGTTCTTAGTTGTTGCAATTATATTCTTTGTTCCTTTCCCTTTTTTTTATTTGTGCAAACTCCACTCTTTGCAATATATATTTTGTAGATCCAGGTGAGCGAGTAAAATCCTAGCTGTCCTAGATTTTTACAAAAGATGCAAGCCCTGACTCGAACTCGAGACTTGTTGTGCAGATTTCAAACAATTTACCATCATGCCACAACATTTAAAGACCTTGTTCCTTTCCATTAAAATCTTTATGAGAAAATTCTTTCAGCTTAGATCTCATATTCGTATCCTGGTAAAAGGTTTTAACAACACACATACACACACACACATATATATATATATATATATATGTGTATATGTATGTATGTATGTATTGTTCAATTGCGAAAATATACACCTTTTATGTATTAAGTATAAAGCTGTTTCAACATGAATCAAGTCATAGTGATGATATATTCTAAAACTCAATAAGAGTAATAAAATGTTGCGACAACACGAATAAAACGAACAAAGAAGAGAGATATTTGTCAGGAAAGCAAGGTTGCAAAAAAGAAATAGAATGACAAGAGGCTAAGAAAGCAGCCTATGATGGTGCCCTCTTCTTTAATAAAATAGGAAAAAAAAAGTGCTTAAAGAGATAAGTACTGAAAAGTAGTAGAGAATATTGATATAAATTAGAAGGATTCAGGTTCAAAAGAAGAGAGATGAGAGTTTGCACCTCATCAGAACCCACTTTTCTCCACCAAGAGAACCCTAATCTTTTCTAAAGAAAGAAGCGACAAATTCCCTTCTTCTGCTAAGGGCTTTTTACTTTTAAATTCTCAAGATAATGATATTTTTCTAATTACAAAGTATCATTTTCTAGGGAATAATATAAATCATATTATGGTATCTAGGTGGTTTAAAGAAAGATGCTTATCTATGCGGGTTTTTTTTTTATAATTTTTAATCCATAATTTTTAATCCATAATTATTATTTTTATCATCTCACTTTAATTTATTTATTTTGAACTGGTATCTGTAACTTTCCCAAGATTTCCAAAGACGTGTACAAAAATAAAATAAAGTAAAGTTATTCCTTACAAAACACATCACAGAGCATGAAAAGTAGTGCTCTAAAGTAGGAAAGTTGCTTCTCCTTAGCACAACTTTTCTCCTTAGCATAACCCTAACGTTAATCTTACTTTTTGCTTTCCAAACAATATTCCTTTGTTTATTATACAAACTATAATAAAGAAATTGCCTAGGAGTATTTCTATAAAGAGTTGAAAAATTTACACTAGAGTTTTTATATCATAAATAAATTTTTAGTTCATATCATTAATTAACTCTATTTATTTAAGTTATATAAATATATTTTTCAAATAAACATTTTTATATAAAATAATTAAAAAACTGCAATATAACAGAAATATTAGTGTTTAACATTTAATGATAACCAAGTTGTATTTTCTCGTAAACTTTTTAATAGAGTTTTTAACTATACCTGAATTTTTTGCAGTCAATATCATAATTTTAAAAATAGATTATATGTTATCTTATTTTTATTTTATTTTATTATCATATATATTTATTTTAATTACATTCTCACAATATTATTTTTCCAATTTTAGTTATTGCAACATTGAAATGGTGTATTTATGAATATATATATATATATATATATATATATATATATATATGCACAATAGGATGCTTATAACATTTACAAGGGCAATAGGAAACATGACAGAGTAATTTCCAATACATCATATTTATATTTTATTTTTTTATTTATCATATAGTAACACTAACTTCTATTTTAAAATATTATTTTACAGTTTTTCACTTAAAAAACTATATACTCACTTATAATAACAATAGTGAATTTTCTTTTTCTAAATGTTTTTATTTTTTAATTATTAAAATAAAGACATCAAACCTTCTTATACAAAATACCATTTCATTTTATGAAATGCTTGCAAATAATAAGTGAAAGTGTTTAGTGATTATTATTATTTTTAAGAGTTCATGTAATTAATACAGTAGCTAGAAATTAATCACATAAACGACAATTCTTTTAAAATGATATTAGTTTGAAGAGAATCCAACAAAAGTAGTTTTGAAGGAAATAATCTTTAATTAATAACGTACCAACAATCAAAGAAAAAGAACAACTAGTAATTTAATTAATAAAGTGTTGCATTATAGGATACGATTCATTGAAAACAAAATGTAGTGAAATAAAGGTTCTAATACAAACTTAGAGAAGATAACAAGTAGAGTTCAAAGTATAATAGGAGGCTTGACATATTATGTTAGTCAGTGTATATATATATATATGACACTATACAATGTAATTACTATTACTATTATTACTATTACTATTACTATATATCTAAAAGGCATCGGACAATTGCACTGTAGATTACTGTGGAGTGGTTATTTTGTATTTGTACTCCGCAGGAGTACATCTGTCTTTTTTTTTTCTAAATTTCATTTTTTTCCTTTTTAAATCCTTATTTTGGAAAGTATTTTTTTTGTTTTTTTTAAATCCTTATTTTGGAAAATTACTCTGTAAAAGTTGTTTTCGTTTGTTTGTTTTTTTAACTAGGATATTAATGACAGCTTACGCGTTTCACGATTAATCTCTGGATCTATATTTTTCCTTTTTTTGTTTCCACTTCTACATTTTTTTCCCTTTTTTGTTTCCACTTATATTTTTTTCCCATGACCGGGGTGTCCGGGTTAATTTATGCACACAATGATTTTTTTCTCATTACTGTTTAAAAATGTGTTTTCCCCTTGCATTGGTTTTTTTAATAACCATGCTTTTTTTTCTTCTATATTTCATTTTTTTAAAATCCTTATTTTGGAAAGTGTTTTTTTTTGTTTTTTTAAATCCTAATTTTGGAAAATTACTCTGTAAAATTTGTTTTTGTTTGTTTGTTTTTTTAACTAGGATATTAATGACAGCTTACGCGTTTCACGATTAATCTCCGGATCTATTTTTTTTTCTTTTTTTATTTCCACTTATACATTTTTTTTTCCCTTTTTTGTTTCCACTTATATTTTTTTTCCCATGACCGAGGTGTCCGGGTTAATTTATGCACACAATGATTTTTTTTCTCATTACTGTTTAAAAAGGTGTTTTCCCCTTGCATTGTGTTTTTAATGACAATGCTTTTTTAATAGTAATTTTCACAGTTCAATACAATTTAAAGAGGTGTTTTCTGTTTTTTATTTTAATCGGGTTTTTTATTTTCTTTTAAATCGGAGTATCCGTTGCAGCTTATGCGCACCGACTAATCTCTGAATCCATTTTATTATTATTATTATTATTATTATTATTATTATTATTATTATTATTATTATCTAATAACTTAAAAGGGATCAACCTTCTACTGTTCATTGGACATTTTTCCTCCCTACTTCTCACGTGTATGTCTTTGCTCTTTGTGTTTTTTTTTTAGATTTTCTTTTTATATTTTTTTTTACATTACATTTTTCTGTTTTTATTTCATTTTATTCTTGCTTTTTTTTATGATTATTTTTTTCCTTTTTTTTTTTCTTGCTCTTTTTTGTTATTGTGTTTTTTCTAATTATTTTTTCATATTTTCCCATAAAATAATTTTTCTAGTTATATATTTTTTAGACTTATATATATTTATTTGTTATTTATTATAATTATATAAGTTTTGATTTGTTTTAATTTTGTCCTTTAAAAGTTATTTATTATAATTATATAAGTTTTGATTTGTTTCAATTTTGTCCTTTAATTCAAAGTGATTAGATATTATTATTATCTAATAACCTAAAAGGGATCCGGCGTTCACTGCTCATTCGTGTAGCTCAAGACCCATACCCATTGTTCATTTGCAATTTCACCCGCTGCTTCGCGGGTCTACATCCTCATCCTATTTTTTTTTAGTGAACAGTGTATGCAATAATAACAATAATAATAGTAATAGTAATAGTAATAGTAATAGTAATAATGTCCGTATAATTTAATAATTTTAATTGTTTTTACAGAAATGACAATGATATTTATTTTTTTTCTTTTGTTAAAGCTTCTAGGATATTCTTAGTTTTTCATTAATAATAATAATAATAATAATAATAATAATAATTAAATTGTTTTTATTGCTTACTCTTTTGTTAATGTTTTTTTTTCTCCGTATAATTTAATAATTTTTATTGTTTTGACAGTAATGACAATGATATTTTTTTTTGTTTTGTTAAAGTTTCTAGGATATTCTTAGTCTTTCATTAATTATATGTTCTAATATTTATTGGATATTATCTCATAGGAATATATATAAGGAGAAGAAAACATAACCTGGGATTTTTTGAATAAAAAAATTAATATTGGTATTCTTAAATACATTTAATATAATCATATAATTAATAAATCGGGTAACACAAAAAAAAATTGCCTTCAAATTTTAATTTTGTACTTAACACAATAATAATAATAATAATAATAATAATAATAATAATAATAATAATAATAATAATAATAATAATAATAATAATAATAATTTAATTGTTTTTCTTGCTTACTCTTTTGTTGATGTTTTTTTTTCTCCATATAATTTAATAATTTTTATTGTTTTAACAGTAATGGCAATTATATTTATTTTTATTTCTTTTGTTAAAGTTTCTAGGATTTTTTTATTATTTCATTAATTATATGTTCTAATATTTATTGGATATTATCTCATACGAATATATATAGGGATAAAAAAACATGACCTTGGATTTTTTGAATAAAAAATTAATATCGGTATTCTTAAATACATTTAATATAATCATACAATTAATAAATCGGGTAACACAAAAAACAAATTGCCTTCAAATTTTAATTTTGTACTTAACACAATAATAATAATAATAATTTAATTTAATTTTTTTTCTTGCTTACTCTTTTGTTATTGTTTTTTTTCTCTCCATATAATCTAATAATTTTTATTGTTTTGACAGTGATGACAATGATATTTATATATATATATATATATATATATATATATATATATATATATAGGGAAGAGAAAACATGACCTAGGCTTTTTAGAATAAAAAAAATTAATATCATTTTAAAATTAATATTGAAATTTGGTACTCTTTTGTTTAGGTTTATTTCTTAAAAACAAATTTATAATATTTTTATTTTTAATATTTTAAATATAATATTGCTGGGGAAAAAATTAAACTAAAAAAAAATACAGATTAACTTAGGTTATCTACAATTACAAAATATACGCGTCACTTTTCATGTTGATTACATAAATTTTATCAATTATAATTATATTAAATAAATATTAAACTAATAAAATACAATACATATAAAAACAATAAATTTTTTACATAGATAAA
Source organism: Salix exigua (assembly GCA_032356905.1). Taxonomy (NCBI): domain Eukaryota; kingdom Viridiplantae; phylum Streptophyta; class Magnoliopsida; order Malpighiales; family Salicaceae; genus Salix; species Salix exigua. The sequence goes on from CM063603.1 coordinate 6,723,597, forward strand.
AAACCGCCAGCATCGCTGCAGTATACCGCTCAGTATATCCTATAATGCAACACTTTCTACAGTAAGTAGGAATAAACTCCTTTAAAATGTTAAGAAAACACGTTTTATTATCTACCATGATGTATCTTCCCCAAGATACAGAAAATGATTTGAAAACTCATTTTTCCATACATGAAGAGGAATTCTATGTAATCAATTCAGGTTCCTACTATCTTTTTTATTATTATTATTATTGATTAACAAGGGTGTTTGGGGCTTACTTCCGTACACATCGACTAATCTCACGAGTCCTGAAGTTAACGATAATGTAAATCTTTAGTGACCATCATATTAATTGCCATAAGCCTCGAACTTGAGAACACGTGAGAAGCAAAACCTCCAAGTTCCAAACTTGGCCAAATGTTTTACTTTGGCCAAATGTTTGTGTAGAGATTATACCCCTCAATAACATGCTAAAATATATTAGGTATAATTTCAAGGTCGCGAGCATACTTAACAAGAAAAATTGAATCGGTAACATAAATATAAGTGTTTTAAGACTTTATCTATGTCTACTTGTAATAATAAAATTGAAGTATCTTTCAGGAAGTTCCAACAGACTGAATAGTAATTCTTATACTCTTACAAATTTTTGTGCACTTACGAAATACAGGAAGACATAACTGAAAATTAGGACAATTTTGATGAATCCATAGTATTTATCACTAACATAAACAAATACTAAAATAAAGAATTCCTTGAAACTTGATTTATAAAGGGAATTTGGCCTTAATTAATGGCTTACAAAGGCTTTCCTGTAGCAGCTTTTCATAGAAAATTTCAAGGGAGGTAATGTTTTTGTCCCTAAGGACCCGATTTTTGTTGCTTCTTTCTGTTAGTTTGTTAATTCCAAGTATCCTCATCCTATTCTACATTTTTTTAATTATATGGGCAATGAATTCAATAATATTTTATCATTTATAAAAATTCTCAGCATGTAATAGCTAGGTCCTTCCATTTATATAGATAATAAAAAGAAATTAAATAGTAAGTTGAAGTTGAAATAATAGAGACTTTTAATTAAAACACTCTGAATTGGATTTTTTTTGCAGTATATTTATTTTTAATTTCTTTTACTTAATCCAATTAAAAAGTCATTCTATAAGCTTTATTTTAAAATGTAAATACAGATTTATGCAGTCAAAATTCTAATTGGATTTTATAAAAGCTAAAACTTGAGCTAAGTATTTTTTATGGAAATATATAATCTAATAATAGTTCTGTTTATACATAATAGAAACAATGAAAATAAACACAATTAGCATAGTATATGAATACATGGGCTTACTATTAGATTTGCTATCTCCCTTGGTGTTTTCAACGGTACAAGACCATCTTTCATTTTTAATCTTAAAAATTCCAAGAATTTTTTTTTTCAGATTAAAGTTTGATTGAAATGACATAATTTAATGACAAAAATTTAAATTTTATATTACAGGTCTTGAGTTTGAATTAGAACATATATAATTTATAAAAATCTGTTATAACTAAAGTTTTACTAACTTTTCTAAACTTACAAAGCATGTCTAAGATAAATGGGAAAGTTCAAGTGGCAGTGAAAGACCATCCTTATTGAAAGCTTGCAATATTGTACTGTAATTTTTATATTAAGTTTAGTTAGATTAATTAAAATAAACAACAAGTACATAAGGCCCTGTGCTCCACCCACAAAAGCCTCAGAAGATTTTCTAGGAAAGGCATTATTGTTTGATTCTCTATGATTTGCAAATTAATTAGATTAAGATTTAGCTTAGTGCTATTTCATGTGAGAAGCCACTTTCATGGTCGCATTAATCATGAACAATTTAAAAGATGTAGACAATCATTGAGGGATAATTGCCTGGGTATACCTGAATGTTCATTAACTATTAATTAAGGGAAGTGCAATGAATGGCAGCCGTGTTTAATTAATAATGTTCTTCCTTTTCCCTTTTTTTATTAACTTCTTTTTTCCTTGTCCGATTTAGCTGTGGCTAGTGCACTCTTCATTTTTGTTTTAGTTTTTGGTTTTCTGGAAAAAGAGGGATGGATTATATTGAGGAAGGTTCTTGGGGACGAAAGAACAAAAGAGTTAGAGGCTATAATTCCATCCAAAAACAATTAAGTTTTAAGGTTAGTAGCTCATTCTTTTTTATATATATATTACTCTTATGGAGTTTCTTTTTATTATTATCCATCTCTTAATGTGTGTCAATTGGCATGTGTTTTAGGCACTGTTTTATATTGTGTTTCAAAAGTATTTTTGAAAAGAAAAAAGATATTTTTGTTTTTTTATTTAAAATTAATTTTATTATTTTTTTAGATTATTTTTACATGTTGATGTCAAAAATAATTTTTAATAAATAAATAAAAAAATATCATTTTAATATATTTTTAAATAAAAAATATTTTAAAAAATAATTTCAACTATACTCTCAAATAGTAACTTAGTATCTTTGCTAAGACATTAGACATTATAAGGCTGTACTATTAAATTGAATTTAAAATATATGCAAAGACTTTAAACTTAGAGCAACTCTTTCTCTGTTTTTTTTATGTTATTTTATATTTTTATATGTGTAGCTATCTAATTTTTTACCCTGTTTTTTGAAGTATTTTGAAAACAAAAAACAAAAAATATATTTTTGATTCATTTTCTTTATTTTCAGTATTTTTCAGTGTTGTCTCAAAATTATTTTAATTTTTAATGTTTTTTCAACTAGCTAAGCTTTCAACTCATCATTTTTAAAATTATTGATTTTTTTTGCTTTGATTGGATTTTGATGTTTTTCTATTTAAAAAAAAAACAAAGTTAAAAAAAAGGAACAAGGACTAAAATAATTATTTTTCACCCATATAAACACGTTTAGAAGACTATGACTGGGCGAGAAAATAAAAGAAAAAAGAAGCTTTTGGGGGCAAAAATTATTCTTACACACTCTCTCTCCCAACACAAAACAAAACTAACCCTAAAAATTCTACCCTTCTCTTTATCTAATAAAGCCGCCAGCCTTCTCCTTCTCCTTCGTTCCCTCTCAGCCTCACCAACCGTCGAACCATCCTCAAACCAGACCTTCCCCCTATCAACCTTAACAACTCTTTATATATATATATATATATATAAGGCATTACACAAGCATAATGGATAATAAGGTACTTAGTGATTTACATAATCTCCCTAGGGATTCTACAAAACGCTAAAAATTTATCAAACAGCAATCAAATAGAAAATCAAACAAGATCAAGGCCACCTGATATGACATGATTCATTCTGAATTTTCTATCCATCAAAAGTCTTGAATTTTGAAGATAATCCGTCTATCAACGGATTCAAGAAGGCCAATGTCATCGATTGACTGATCTTCCACGCTATCATCTTCGATGGAAATATTCAAATCCAGAGAAACACAAGGGCTTGTGCCCTCCATTAATGCAGCACCAGCGCTGCTCTCTTCTTCATGTGATCCATCTGTTCTCTGCTTGATTGGAGGAGAGCAGGCTCTTGATCTTGAGCTAAAGCTTTCGCAGCTCAAGATTATGATAGCATCACTAAGGCCAACTTCTTGACCATTGGAATTGGTTATTTTTCCCTTTTCAATAGCCCTTTTGAAACCAATTTGAGAGAAAAAATCTGCTTGCTCGACATCTTCCACTAAGAAAATTCTATGTGGATTGCGTGATACTGCGTCAGAAAATCTCTCGATGTAGCTGCAACTTTGTTTATCTCTTGTTCTTTTGTTTCTAAAATCTTCGGTTGAGTCTGCTCTTGTAGAGGAAAAACAGCTTAAAGAAATCGAAATGAAGCTTTCATGGGAGCCAAAAACTAGCCTAGCCAATTCCTTAGCTATCTTCTCTTTAGCTTCCATATCTACTCCTTGAAACAAAAACCAAGTTTCTTCCTTCGCCTCACTGTTTTTTACCTTCCCCTTTCTTCTTGTCATGCCAGACCGGCATTGTAAGATAGTGCTTGCTATTTCAGGGATTATATCTTTCTGCCACGGCACTTTTTTCTCCAATGCATTGCATAGGGTGTTCAAGTTCTCAGCATTCAGCTCCTTGAACCTGTGGAGATACTCCATTTCCATGAAATCACCTGAGGAAGTTGAGTTCGGAGTAGAATTAGTATTTGATGAAAATTGTAGTTGTTTGGTATGATCTTTATGCTCCGGAATGTACTTCCTCAAGCTTGGTTCAATGCTGCACTTGTTGATCCAGAAATGGTGGTCCCTAGATGACTGTTTCTGTTCAACAATGGGCCATTCATTTTGGTTTCGGTACAAATTAGGGTCTTGATGGTCATATGAAGTGGAAGAAGAAGGTGATACAGAAGAAAATGTGATGGTGTCCTCAGAAGAGTAGTTTTGTTGGTGCATTGAACTGCAAAATGAGTTCCATTTTCTGCATAGAAATTTGTTTGGCAGAGAATCCTGGAAGAGATCGAGAAATCGATAAAAAAAAAAAGTCAGTGCTCAACATTATGTGTACTGGCACGATATTTCGACTGGATTTGTACAATTTTGTATTACAGAAGGTCCAAATGTGACTAACTACTTATAATTACCTGATCAGCACTATTTTGTTCTCTTTTCTCATTTTTGTATTTCTGAAGCCATGCAGGAAGGGTAGAAGTGGAGTCACTATTACAGGTACTACCTGGTAAGCTTCGAGCTTCAGTCTGATGAAACTTAGCTGAATAATCAGAACAAGAAGTGAAATGTTTTTCCATCCCACCTTCAACTATAATCCAGTTTCTGCACCCATTTTCAGCTTTGTTGCTTGTAGACTGACTCAGTAGATCACTGAAGAAAAAGGTAAATGAAGATATTATCAGGCTGTGGTGATCATGTAAAACTGGTAAATGATGAAGTTGATAATAATAAAATGGGTCTAGCTACAGCTTGCTGGGGAGGTATACCTCTCCTTCCCCTTCTACTTAACAAGTAAAAAGTGATGAATTTTTCTCATTTTACATTTATATCACAAAATGAAAGTTCTAACGTCTATATAGCTTTTATTTCCCTTAACAAACTTGAATTTTGATTTCCCAGAAAAGAATCAGGCAAATGGAGTAGAAGATCACTTCATGTGAAGTACTTTTCATTGATCAACGTTTTTTTATATAAATAAAAGTAATTGAAAAGAAAATTCATTTAATTAGTTCAGAAGAAGTTCAAGTAATAGAAAGCAAAAATACACACTCAAATATTTGCTATACATATGCAGCTTTACTAACTGTTCACCTGTCACTGATGAGACTCAGGCGTAAACTTCCGGCTGGAATTGTAAGTGGATGGAGACCCAAGACAGTATCTGCCGATGGATTGTCTGATTTACACTTCAAGTAAGTTTGGAAAGTGGCAACCCCCATAAGCCAAAATCTTCCGTTGTTGTCTGCAATTGCACAAGCAAATTTGCCAAGTTCTATGATCAGGTACTCCATTGGACAGAAATAGCACCTCTCTTGCTCATGACCTGATGAACTACCGGTCCTATTCTCAATAACCCATTTAAGATCTCCCAGATGCAAAACAACTCCTTTGCCCATGTAGCTTCTCACATGGCGTTTAAGCTCCTCAAGTTTATGTTCTACCTCTACCCTGGAGAAATTGCCAAAAGAGGAAACTGTAATAGTTAAGAACTTAACTTCCCTCAAGCCCTCAGTAACATCTCCGTTTTGAACTTTGTCCATGACTCCTTTAACTAAGACTTCTAAACTTTCCAGAGATTCCCCTACGATAACAAAATTTCTCCTCCATTTGTTCATTAAATTCTCTATAACACACATAACATCTTCATTTCTAATTGGATCTAAAACTGGTGCTTTTGCTCCAGCTTGACTAGAAGGTACTGCAGACTCTGGAAGAACTGAACGATTGTTTTCTTTGGACATGCAACTCAGAGAAGGAGCACTTTGTGGAGATATTTCTAAGGAAACAGATTGCTCAACATTGCTTTTCACTTGAGTACTGGAGAAACCAGCTTCTCTCATGACTCTACTAACACTAGGATCATCTAAAATGGATATCATCAGCTGCTCTAATGCTATCTTCACTTCCAGGAGAGGTTGCTGCTGGTTCTCAATAGATCCACGCCGCTGGTGAGCCTGAGCGCGCTTAAAGGCTGCGACTAAGGCATTGGAGATTGAAGGAAACTTCCGAGAGGGAGTACATATCATAGGGTTTGAGGTTGATGTAGGGAGGCGATTAAGCGCGACATTGAAGCAAAGCTCTAGGGCTTTGCACTGAAGAGGGTGAGAGTGCGACTGAAGGCAAGCTGTTCTCAACAGGCCAGTGGAGGCCGAAAGCATGGTATTGGCGACATGGAGAGGAGTGACTTGTGCATGGCCTCGCCTTCTAGCAAGAGTTACTGCTTGTTTAATAACACTGGCTGCCTCTGCTGTTAGAGCTTGTTGCACTGTGCAGCCTCCTGTTCTCATTTTCTGTCTCAGGGGCTTGGCTTGTTATTCGACAAGAAATTATGAAGTCAATGGAAGCTTAAGAATAGAGTGAGATCAAGAAAGGCTTCTAGTTTCATCTGCTTCTTATGAACTGAGCTAGCTTGATGGAACTCGTCATCATTGTAGAAGGAATGACATATTTTGATGGTTTGTGGTGGATCAGGAATTTTTATTTATTTATTTGCTTATAATTAGAGTGAGGGTGGATTCTTGTGAAATATATGGAAATTTAGGTATGCTTTTCTTGTGATTGAGGTAAAATATGGGGTCCAAAGTCGATTTTGTAGTGGAAAGTGGAATGCATGTGCTGACAAGCAGGACGAATGCAGCAGTATCAAAGGCAACTCAGCTTTTGCCTTATAAATCTCTCAATTTTGATATAGATATGCTTTTACATAGCAACATTAATTAAGCTAGCTATTTAACCTCAAAATCAACACATATATTCCAACTGCAGCCAAGTACAAATCCCAACACATTCAGTCACGTTAAAGCAACAAATCAGTAAGTTAAAGTATGCATTACATTTGTTATTTGGTGCCCTCGCTGCCAATTAATATTGGGAAAGAAGTCAAATTAGAAAACGATTCCAACATTTGATTTTTTATTTTCTTCATATGGAACCAACAAATTAAATCTAGTTGCTATACTCTTGCCACCCTTTATGTTCTATTTTGTGAATTCATAGTGCTCTCAATCTGCAATACATATTTTATGAAGTATAATGCACGCTTCATACTGTGTAGCCTAAGATTTAAAAAGCCTCTGAATTATAAGTTTTCTGAGAGGGCTCAGTAAAAAGAAGGGGTCATTTTGGAATCTCAACTCAATTTTAATTGAGAATTTGGCTTAGAAAAAGGGTGGCTAAAGAGAGGATGTGACATCTTTTTCTCCATCCTCCAAAGAAAAGCGAATGGAGGAATATGTGTCTGAAAGAATCGGGAACTGTGTACGATTTTCTTCCGGGCTCAAAGACAAGAAATAAAGTGTTTCCATTACTAGTATATATTTATTGCACATTTACATTAATATTCACAAAACTTGAAGCTTTTAATGCAAGCATATATATATATATATATATATACAGATTGCATGGGGATTGTAACAGCTCATACAAACTTTCCCTCGTTCTCTCTTTTCTCTCTCTCCATTATTTCATAAAGTCGCAGCTTTCAAGACTCTCCCCTTAATTCAAAATACGAAGAAATTAATGGAGATATGATAACAAAATCATCCGGGTGCAAGGGTGATGTTTGATGAGTTAATTTGTTTAGGTTTCTACCATTTCGACTTAACTATGAACATGTGTCCCATATCATCCCAGACATGGCGCAGCCAATGGACGCTAGAGAGGCAGTCACCTATGAAGCACGAACATAAATATGTAATACAGAGATAACATGGCAGGATAATATGATAATTAAAAAACAAAAAGAATAGGATACGATCCATAAACTATACCGTAATTCTTAGAATTATTTTATATATTATAAAAAATTATTTTGAAACTAAATTGTTGAGAATCCAGTCTAAATCATAGTTACGATGTATACATTATTTGATCTTTGATTAAAGGCTATTAATTTCTACACATTTATTTCTGATTTCCCTTTATAACTTATATTATTTGATTTGTAATCAATTCCTTTATTCTATAATTAATTCCTTTACTCTATAAATGGTTATAAATAAGAATTACTCACCATCCTTTGATGCATGGCGATTTGAACAAATATTCTCATAGTATCAGAGCTATCTCCGGTTTAGCAACTCCGATCCTTCTTCATCCACTCTGGTGACATAGTCTCTTTTTCTGGTTCAAGCAATACCAATGGCCTTTAAATTCTCTTCTCATCTTCTCTCTTTCAACACATTAATTCACATGATCACCATTCCAAGGCACGTGAACTAAGACTCAAAGATGATTTGGAAACAATTAAATGTGGCACTAAACTTGTTATTGAGTATGCTCGTGTTTTCAAAACCCTCTATGATCAGCTTCATTCCATTGGAAGACGTGTTGTAGACACTGACAAAGTGCACTGGTTCCTTCGTGTACTAGGCACTAATTTCTCCACTGCCTAGATGGCTCACACCTCTCTTCCATCGCTCTCGTGTTTTGCATATTTAATTTTCAAATCGAGACTTTAAGTTGTTCCATCGCTCTCTTAAATCTTCTAATTCCTCCACCGTGACTTTCACAGCCACCAATCATGGCTGCAACACTTTCCACGGCACTGCCTCTGTCTTCTGCAGCAACTGGCGAGGCCGATTCCCTTCCTAAGACAACAATCTCTCCAATCGAGGACGAACCCACTTTGGTCCAGGTTGTCTTCCACCTCGCTGCCAAATCTGTCGCATGGAGGGCCACTATGTTGATCGCTGCAACAATTGATATGTTCAGCCAAACCTATTTGCTCACTTTGTCAAAGCTTTCGATGCTTCTTTTTTGGCTTCTTAACCCTAGGCTTCTGACTAGTATTTAGATACTGGAGCTTTGGCTCATATATCCACTGATTCAGCCAATTTGGATCAGTCCAAAAATTACATAGGTAATGATTTTGTGATAGTAGGAAACGATGCCTCTTTACCCATTACCCACTCTGGTATTTTGTCTCCTATTCCAAATATTCACTTATTAGATGTAGTACTAGTTGTCCCACATCTCACTAAAAATCTTTTTTCCATTAGTAAATTAACATCTAATTTTTCTCTTTCCGTTACCTTCAATTGAAATTGTTTTGCATGCTCGCCTAAGCCATGTGAATCATTATGTTATTTCTTTTCTAAATAAAAAAAGGACATCTTTCTCTTTCATCTTTATTGCCTTCTCCCTCACTATGTAGTACATGTCAACTTGTGGAAAATAATCAATTTTCTTATTACTTAAATGAACATAGTACTCCCATGTATTAGATCTTATTCATTGTGACCTTTGGAGCCCTTCCCCTGAGCCCTTCCCCTGTCAAATCTAATTCGGGTTTTCTTTATTATGTCTTTTTTATTGATGATTATTCTCGATTCACTTAGCTTTATCCTTTGAAATTTAAATATGATTTCTTTGATTTTTTCTTCAATTTCAAAAATTTGTGAAAAATCAACAATCTACTCGCATCAAAGTTATTCAAAGTGATGGCAGTGCCGAATTTACTAACATCTGCTTCAAAACTCACTTACGTACTTCCAACTTTTATCATCAACTCTCTTGTGAATATACACCTGCTCAAAATGGTCATGCTGAGAGAAAGCATCGGCATGTGACTGAAAAGTATTGTCTCTTCTCTTCCACTCTCACTTTTCTTCTCGTTTCTAGGTTGATGATTTCAGCATTACAGCCTATATCATCAAACGGTTGCCAACTCCACTTCTTGTTGGTAAGTCTCCTTTTGAACTCCTTTATAGGCACTCTCCACATGATAAGAATTTTCATCTCTTTGGTTGTCGGGTTTATCCTTCTTTAGGTGATGCCTAACAAGCTTTATCCTTGCAGTATTCCTTGCTTTTTTATTGGTTATAGTACCTTGAGGATAATCTGTGTAGGTTGATAATTCTATTATTTGTTCTTCTCTGCCATCCACCGCCTCCTACTAAGCCTACTACTACATCCTCGTCTTCCTTGAGTTCTCATCCTATGATCACACGAGCTAAAGCTGACATCTTCAAGACTTGTCATCTTGCAAATCTTGGTATCTTAGGCTCCTCTAGTCTCATTTCTACTCTTCTTACATCCATTGAACCTAAGGAATTCAAATCTGCTACCAAGAACCCTGCTTGGCTTGTCGCCATGGATGAAGAAGTTCAGGCTTTACATCAAAATGGTACTTGGACCCTGGTTCCTCACCCGAACAACACCAACATTGTGGGCTATAAATGGGTGTTCCGCACCAAATATTTTTCGGACAGAACTGTAGAGTGACTCAAAGCTCGCCTTGTTGCTAAAGGCTATACTCAAGTACTTGGACTGAACTACACTAACACTTTCAGCCTAGTTGTCAAAGTTGCTACTGTTAGTGTTGTACTCTCTCTTATTGTCACAAATAAATAGCCCCTTCGATAACTTGATATCATGAATACTTTCCTTAATGGCAGTATTATTGAACATTTCTATATGGAACAACCTTTTAGGTATGTTGATCCTCGTTTTCCCAATCATGTTTGTCTATTAAAGAAAGGCCTCTACGATTTAATGCAAACTCTTTGTGCCTAGTTTCAGCATTTCATCTCCTTTCTTCTCACACTTTGTTTCTCTTGCAGTCGCGCTGATACTTCTCTTTTTGTATTTCATCAGTAATCTAATCTCATTTATTTGCTTCTTTATGTTGATGACATCATTGTTACTGACAATAATCCTTCTCTCCTCCCTCAGTTACTTTCTTGGTCTAGAATCCTCACTCATTCCTAATGGTCTATTTCTCAGTCAACTAAAATATGCTTAAGATATTCTTACTAGTGCTCAATTGCTCGAAAACAAACCTATCCACACTATGATGGTTGTTTCTTAACAATTAACTGTTGATGGTTCTCTGTTCTCTGATCCAACTCTCTATCAATCTCTTGTTTGCGTTTTTTATTGCTTGACAATAACACATTCAGATATTTCCCATGTTATCAACTCTGTCAGCCAATTTTTGCACGTCCTTACTGCTGATCATTTTCTTATTGTCAAGCATATTCTTCGATATGTTAAAGGCACCATCCACTTTCGTCTTACACTTTGCCCATCCATTACTCTTGGTGCACTGGTAGCTTATTCGAATGTTGATTGGGGTCGATTACCCTGATACTCAACATTCCATATCTGGCTATTCCATTTATCTTGGTAATAATCTTCTCTTGGACTGCAAAAAAGCAACCTATTATTTCTTGTTCCAGCTGTGAATCTGAGTATCGTGCCCTTGCCATGACTGCAACTGAACTTCTTTGGATCACGCATCTTTTGCATGACCTCAAGGTTCCCATTTCACAGCAGCCTATGCTCTTATGTGATAGCAAAAGTGTTATTTTCTTAAGCTATAATCTTGTTTCCCACAAACGGGCTAAGCATGTTGAACTCAATTGCCATTTTCTCTAGGAACTTGTTGTCGCTGGCAAACTTCGCACCCAGTATGTGCCCTCTCACCTTCAAGTTGGTAACATCTTCACCAAAAGTGTTTCTCGACCTCTCTTCAAAAATTTTCCGATCCAAACTTCACGTTTGCTCCAATCCAACACTCAGCTTGCGGGGGGTGTTGAGAATCCATAACTTTAATCATAATTAAAGGATATTCATTTGTAGACATTTATTTCTGATTTCCTTTCGTAAGTGATATTATTTGATTTGTAGTAAATTCCTTTATTCTATAATTAATTCCTTTACTCTGTGAACGGTTATAAATAAGAATTACTCACCATCCTTTGATGTATGGTGATTTAAACAAATATTCTTATAAATAAAAATGAAATTTGAAAATAATATAATGAATTGTATACATACATACATACATACATACATACATACATATATATATATATATGTATGTATATATATGAAAGTCATGTTATTTATACTTTCTTAACAATTATAAATAAATTTGATTGTGTAAAAAATGAATTATCAAATAAATGATTGTACTAAAATACTATAAAAATATCAATTATAATTTCATTTTTCTCTTTTATAATTAATTAGTACTCCTGATATTTCTACAACTATGCATACACCAACGCCTATGTTTACGATTAAGCCTATGACCATGCTCCACAATTATGCCCAAGGATATATGTCAAGCTACACCCATAAACTACTTTTATGGATACTTGTATATATAAAAGGTGTCATTGGAAATTGGGTAGTTTTGATGATATCAAAAAATAAAATTACCTATTTTAAGTATGTCCTCCCCTGTTATTGCTATGTCAAGTCTTTCAAACACATTTGTTTGTAAGAATTAAGGAGCTTTGAAAATACATGAAAAAACTACATATGTATTTTATATAATGTACATATTTCTATAATATCTTATTAAATATCATAAATATTTATGTTACATTTCTTATAACTTAGATATTTATGAAATATTTATACTAAATTTCTTAGATACTTCTTAAGAAATTGATGCAAATAGAAGCTCAAACAACAATTAAATAAAGAACATATAATGTTTTAAACAGGCAAAAGGAGTTGTAGATATAAGCCTCAAGTCTGCAAGTTCATTTTCTCTAAAAATAATGATAATGAAGTCCCTTTAATTAGCTAGAAATCCTAGCTCATCTAGGAAACAAAAACAAATACATGAAATTATAAAGGAAAGAAGTATGAAATCTAAAATTAGCAAGAAATCTAAAAATAAAAAGGAAGAACACAAAAACTAGGGAATTATGCTAGATTGTTAATATCTAGAGATTTGATGGTGCATATAGTGATATAAAGAAATTGATCTTAATAAACCAAGACAAATTTATTTTAATATTTGATGCATGAACCTCATGAATATGTTGGGAGCATTTGACAATCCAAATGACATGACCATCCACTCATATAACCAATTATGAGGTTTGAAGATCTTATAATACCTAGTCTTAAGATGTATTTTGGAGAATACCTTAGACTCTACCAAATAGTCTAACATGTCATTTAGACATGTTATATGATACTTATATTTTATAATGATCTTGCTAAATCCCCAACTTTCTACATACATGCACCTTGACGCTACTTTTTTTTATATACCTTTTATTCAACAATTGCACCACATGTCTATACAATTCTTTGGCTTTAGTGCTAAATCTATAAGTTGCTTTGTTTTGCAGGTTGGAACTTAGTATCAAATCAATATGGTATTGTATCTCTCTCATGATAGGTGAATCTTAAAGAAACTCGTCTAATATTATTCAACCATATAAACGTATAGGGTTTATTATGACTTTTATTCACTGGTTGAAGTTTCCTTTCTACCTTTATAGTGACTATATTTTCGCAACTCCTGTTGTCTATCATCAAAATACAAATTTTGGGATCATTTGAATTTAAACATAAAATGCTCAATTTATGGTATTTTAATTGACTTGCTTTCGAGGACATTGCCATGACACTACATGCTTTCACAATATGACCATACTTACACTATTTAAAAAAACATATCAACAATTTAGCTCTTCCATATAGATTTTACGATTAAAATACTCACATGATAAAATGTTATTACATGGTTTTACTCGTAGCTAGCGTGCCTAGTCATGGCAAGGAGAGCTACACCACTACTACAAGTCTAACACCATATTTTCAAAATAAACAAACCAAAACATATTTTTTCTATACACAGCATTTCAGTCTTCCACTTTTACCCGTTTCCTTTCATCGAAATGCTCTTGGAAATTCAGTGTTCAGCACCCGAAATACTTTCGATCTCAATGTCGTTCCCTTGTCCTTGCAAGAAAAGTAGACCACAAAACAAAATGATAGAGGAATCCAAAGATAAAAAGAGAGATCTGACTTATAACAGTCACATGATAAAAAGTTAATGCTGATGCAAATCAGTACAAGATCTTTACAAGGCCATCCCCATGAGTTGTAGCCAAGCCAGCAAAAAACAGAACGTTATTTTTTCTTTACAAGACAACTGGCCGGGAAGAAAATAGAATCAAGTCATTCAACGCCATGCAGGAAAAATCATTGCACATGACACGAGAAATAACAAGGGTTTGTCATCGTTGGGAATGTTTAAATTCCTTTGTTGCTGTAATTTTTCCACAATCCCTTGTAAATATTCTCGTGTTTAATTTGCAGTTTCTTGCCCTTTTTTCAACAGTTCCATGAGATACTATCATGTCCACAATTAGGTCAGGAATACTAGCACTAACATCACATAATCTATCAGGCTTCTGCCAACAATATATGTGGAGGTATTTCCAGAAAAGCCAACTTATATTACTAGTGTCATTTGAATGAAGAGAATACGATTAATTTAAACCCTAAACCCCGGGCTAATCACTCATTAAAGAGAAACCTTAACATGCATATAACTGAAATGGTTGTGTGGAATATGAGGGACAGCCAATTTCTTGTTTAGTATACTGGGAACCCAAGTAGTTCATGCTTGATAACAACTAATCTAAACTTCGGACTGTTTATTCTTTCTCGCCGATCAAAAAGCTTCTCTCTTCAATGGCCTAAAAAGAAATACAAAGGGCGCCAAATAATTTGAACAACAAAGTATTCTGCTACACCAGAAAAGGAGAGTTTGAAATATAGATGGTTGCTTAGACCACACCCTTGCTAACATCCCCAATATCGCTTAACTTTGTTTGAAAGAAAGGATAATAACTGTAATAAAATGTATTCATAATTGTTACTTCTTGCTAAATCTGTATACGTTTTGGGATCAAAAGATGTTCGTCAAAGTGAAAGTTAGGGTTATATGTTTTCTCTTCTTTCACCATCGAACCCTTTAATTTTTTAGGGAACACATAGCATTAGAGACCATTATAGTTGCTTCTTTTCTCTTTTGCTAAAAGCAAAGCACTACTCTCTCATAAACCATATATTAATAAAAGTTAAATATGGCATTATCTACTCAAAAGGGTCGCTCATTTTATGCTTATAAGCATCTTTGGAGTATTGCGTGGTTATGTGGATAAAAGCAATAGCAAGGGAGAAAACAAAGCATTGAGCGAGAGAGAGTAGTTAATAGATTTTTTTCAGGATATTTTTTTAAGAAATTAACATGGTAAATTCAAAGTTTTTTTGTTAGTTTGCATAAATACACCATCATAAAAAAAAATAGTGAAATAACAAACTTTCATATTATCACATTTCTAAAATGCAGTGTTTACTGGATGTTGTGCTTCTAGAGCACAATATTTACTAGATATCATGCATCAAAAGTGTGTCATTTAAACTTTCACATTTTTAAAGTTAGGCAATTTAACATGTTGTGCTTTAGAAGTGCCAACATTAACTATACAATAAATGGCGTTGCGTTTTTACTGTGCTTTTTTTCATTGTTCACTCGGACTTAGTTCATTATTCATTGTTACAGTAAAATTATCATTTTACCCCCCAAATCCAAAAAAAAATAGCCCTTAGGACCGGGGGTATTTTCTAATTTTCCATTGGACATGGATGATATTACCAGATTTGTTGCATAGTGAAACGACAGAAGTGGCCCAATAAAACGACAAAAAGAACATTGGCACCGGGGTATTCTAGCACTTGCACCCCCGTTTTTTTCGTAGATACCGATAAGTACAGAGGTATATGGGTAATTGACCTAATTTTTAATATTATTTTGTCAAGAACACTACATGCATGTTATACGGACGCGCCTACCATGTTCTGCCTGCACGAGTCCTTCAGACGGTGTCATACGATAGTCAAAACTAGCATTCCACCATGTCTACGGGTGTGCGTCAATTTCTTCTTCCTCCCTGAGTGGTGCGTATACTTTTAATATGGTTCGATAATCGCTAGTGAACGGTTATTCTTTCCCACTTTTTTCTCTCTCCTACTTCTAGGAAGTACAGTCAAGTCCCTTATATTTGTTATGGTTGTATTTTAGTCCCTAGGGTTTTGATTTCGATTTTCTTATTAATTTTTCAATGAAAATTTCAATTATTTTCAATTATGTCCTTCAATTGAAAATGATTGTATACGATAAGTTTCATTTTGGTACTTCATCTTTTGATAATATTAAACATTAAAAGAATAAGTGCCAAAATGAAAAAAAAATGTAATTAATTCCAATTAAAGGATAAAAATAAAACAAATCAAAACTTTAAGATCAAAAAACAATAAAGGGTTTTAAGAAAATTAGTAAAGTGCAATTGTTTAATAAATTACAAGAATAAGGACCGAAATGAAAAGTAACATATATAACAAATTTCAACAGGAGGATAAAATTAGAAATAATTAAAACTTGCATACCAAATTATTAAAGGAAATTCTTTTGGTTTTTTAATTCTTCTTGGACAGTATTTATTTTTTTGTCATATCTATGCAATTGTGCTTTTATTTTTTGTTTAAATTTTTTTTGTTTTTTTTGTTTTATTGGCTTTTTTATTATGTTCCATTATGAAATTTTAATTTATGTTAATTACACTGCATTTGTTTTTTAAAAATCTCTTTATTGTTTTTTGGTCTCAAGGTTTTGGTTTGTTGCAGTTATGTCATTCAATTATAATTAATTATATTTTTTTCATTGTGGTACTTATTCTTTTAATTTTTTAGTTAGTATTGATTCTTTTTTTTCTGATCATTCTTGGACAGTGTTTATTTTTTGTCCATATTTATTCATTAATGCTTTTAGATTTTGTTTTTAGTTTTTGTTGTTTTATTTTTTTATTTGGTTTTATTTTTATTAGGTTTCGTTCTGAAATTTTAATTTATGTTGGCTACACTGTATTTTATTTTTAAAAATTCATTTATTTTTTTTGGTCACAAGGTTTTGATTTGTTGTAGGTTTTCTCATTCAATTAGAATGATTTATTCTTTAGGCCAATTTAATGATTTCAATTATTTGGGAAATGATTCTGACAATAACTTTAGCTATTATAGTATTGATAATGATTGTAACTAACAAGAAAATGCAGGCTAAAATGGATTAGAGAAATTTAGCCTAACAAGAGAAAAAAGGAGAAAAGGAGAAAAAAAAAACAAGTTAAATAACAAAAAAAAGAAGAAAAATGCAGGCTAAAATGGGTTAGAGAAATTTAGCCTCTCTAAGATACATAACTAAAAAGTATTTCAAAATTTTAATCTAAATAATTGGAACAATTAAAAAATCTAACAATCTAAAATAAAAAGAGAGAGATAAAGACAGAGATAGATTATCAATCTTGAAAAAAAAACCTCTTATACACAACTTCCACCACTATTTTTTTTAAATCAAATGACAGAAACCATCCCCGTCATCTCTTTCACTCCTTCAATCACGCAACGAGCATGATAAAATGACCAATATATCCTTATACAACTATCACTTTTATTATCTTAACAACTCTCATATATTCTTTCACTTTTATTATTCATCAATCTCCTTATTTTTCTTCACATCAACCGCACATCATCAAACATAAGACCAATAATATGATATTATTCATTAGATATTATCAACACTATACTAAATAACTCGAGACTGTCACTATTTTGAACAAGCAATTCCTACTCCCAGTCACTAGCCAGGACAACATAAAATTTAGTTAAATCTCAAACCATATTGTCTTCTTTCTTGTAGACTTAAAAATGGAACCACACATAAAAAAAATAACTTTTAATTTCCAACACTTAAACTCTAAAATAACCACCAAACAGTTTCCTAACCACACTGATAACAACCTTAATAACAATTAACAACAAGGCATTTAACCCTACTTTCTCTCATTAAAAATATCAACACCAATAACAAAAAAACAAAAATAAACAACACAATCCTTAACTATAATGATAAAAACATAACAAACAACAAAAATATCTTTAATCATTATGTTTACAACAACAACAACATCACAAAGTAATCACATCTAAAGTAACAAACAAAAATAGTGAAAACAATACAAGAAATCACAATGAAAAGAAAATGAAAATGTCCTTGATGTTTTCCTTGTTTTGTGGTAAATAACATCACCATCATAAATAGATCAAAGAGAAGAATAAGGTCAAGTCTCCTCCTTTGTCCCAATGTATTAGGGGGGAAGGTCTAACCATTTTGATATATCTATACTAATATTATATTCTATTTTTATTTTTTTATGCATATTATATATGTTTTGAAGTGTTGGAGTCTATATTGTTGTATAGCAATCATAGGGTATGATGTTGTTAGGAGAAAAAGCTAAAGAAAAATAAAGTTGGTGATCATTTGATTTTTTTTAGATTTTTATTTTAAACTTTTTGTGCAATGTGTTTGTCATATTTTATTTATTTTTCCAGGCTTTAGTCATCATATTGTTTACATGTAATTCTATGTATCATTTTGGTTTAAATTGGCATGTATACATGCTATATCAAAAAAATCCTTGAAGGTGGTGGCTACTGATGACATTTAGATGAGTTCATGTAAGGTATTTAATCTATATGTTTTAATTTTTTTTATGTTTGAGTAATTTAGACTTAAGGCCTCCATATCTTCTAGTTTTATTTATTTTCTTGTTATCTTTAGGTAGTGACTCTTTTTTCTTTCTTTATCCTTTACTCATAGTTCTTCGAAATGGACCCTATGATATTCTTAATAAATTACCAGAACCTAAATTGTAGAAGAAAAGTAAAATAGACTAAGAAAGACCATAGGTTTCATAAATTGAAAACATAAGGGAGAATAATCCCCCTCTTCAACTTTTTTATAATGGAATTTGGAATCAAAACTTATGCATAATAAATTATGGTAATTATTAAAGTTAAACCCTTTGTTTATTAGAGAAAGATGATCATTCTAACAAGTTGTTTATGAGATGACTTAAAAATTAATCTTTATGAGCTAAAATTATATTATAATAAATTAAAACCTTGTACCAAGCCCTCAGCTTATGTTATGTCAAGTCGAGTAAGCGAACACATGTAGCTTAAGTTCAAAGCCCACTTAACTTGATGATTTTTTTCCTCTTAAAGTTATGATTTTTTATAGACTGGATTAACTTTTCAACTTTACATTGTGGTAGGTTATGAGCAAATCAAGCATGGAATTGTAGATCATCCAAACATACATTTTTTATTGTAATTAACATATAGTTTTTGTTGGCTTATTTTAATTTTAGCACAAAAAATATGTGTTATTATATAAGTCATTGACCAGATAATTTCTCTAAAATTTGTTGACTGCTAGGTGTGGACATCAAAGAAGTCTAGTCACCCCTGGTAATTTTATATATTTTTTAAATAAATTTAAAAGTGAAGGTTACTGCACTTCTAAAATGGATACTAGAGAGGTTTAGCCAGGGCCTGGCAATCCAAGTATATGCCTTTTTATCTTTTCTTTCTTTTTTTCTCACGCTGCGTGCCTGCGTAGTCCATGTTGATCTCGAGCTCAAGATCTGATTCTAGTGTTTCGGCCCAGGCCTTGAAAAAAAAAATATTTCTGAGTTAGATTTAGCCGCCCTCGTGAAATATAACTATTTTATTTTAT
The DNA here is from genome assembly GCA_032356905.1 of Salix exigua. NCBI lineage: Eukaryota > Viridiplantae > Streptophyta > Magnoliopsida > Malpighiales > Salicaceae > Salix > Salix exigua. The sequence goes on from CM063603.1 coordinate 6,743,166, forward strand.
AGTTTCATTTAATAAAAACCAAAAAGATTTTAGAGCAAACAAAATAAAAGCTCATATAGAAATAAGGGTAACGAAGGCATCTCTTTAATCTCATCAACACACCACATTTTTTAATTGGTATTTTGTTTTGTAAGAATCTTAGTTTTTTAGGGAAATTTTGCTAATTTTGGCGTTGATGCATTAAAACATTTAACAATAGAATATTGTTTATGTGTTGTCATAGATTACTTTTTTTTACACGATTAAATTTCACCCTCAAAAAGAGTATTTTATAGTTTCAGGTGAGCGAGTAAATTTTTGACTGTTTTAGATTTTTATAAAAAATGCACGTCCTGACTTGAACTAAAAACTTGTTGTACATATCATAAGATTATTGTCATCACGTCACGCAAGGTCTATTGAGAACTATTTTTTATTAATATCATCAAATCGAACTCATCCCAATGAACAAATCTAAAGTCTCCATATCTGGATGCTTACCTCGCTAAGGTTTGAAATTGAATATAATGGAGGTTGACTTGTTTAGTAGATTTTTAGAGAAAAAATAATAATAATCAAGATTGCATTCTTATAACCCTTTCTTTTTATAAAATAATACAATAATATTTTAGACCAATTTAAGTGGACTGTGGACTTGTGTTAATCTATTATACCTTTAACTCATATCATAGACCCCGATAGGTATTATAACTTATTTTATTGAATTGTTTTATATAACTTACAACAATAAAAATTGACATGTGCTAAAATAAAATAAAAATATGAAGGTTCTGTTGATGTGGACAGAGTTACCTTAACAAAAAAAAAATTATTTTTGCGCAATTTCTATAAATTGTTTTCTCGATTATACTACATTCTTCTGACCACATGTAATGTTTTGAAAATAATAATAATAATAATAATAATAATAATAACACCCCAAAAGTTGTGGTCAACAACGAAAGCAAGCACCCATGTCCCACGAACCGACATACACTTGCATGAATGGCGTTCTTATGTGAAGTCATTCTCATCTAAAAACATACTTAAGTGAGTTTTTTTAATAAATATTTGTATCATAACCTGTGTTATTATCGGCTGAAATGTTTTATATTAGTTAAAAAAAATAAGATAAAACGGTATAGTTTTTATCTCGATTAAAATTTCAGTCCATTCTAAAAATTCTTCTTAAATTTTGGCTTGAACATTCCGGTTTCGTTTCACCCATTCTGTTTAGTCCGAATAATATTTTTTTAGAATAATGAATAATTTTACAATATCAATCCTATTTGTTAATCCGACAGTTAGATTAAGATAAGCTTTTACGAGGAGTCTATTGACATATTTGTATATATTATGCTAAAATTTCAAAACAATCAGAGAATGTAATGACCTTGTGAGATTGATGATGACATTCTCATAATATTATACATGTTTATAATTTTGTTCAGAAAAATTATTTTATTATATCTTTTTTGGATTAAATTCCACAATTCTAAATATTTTTATTTTTAGATTTAAACTATTTTTTTGAATTAATAAATTTAATTATATATATATATACATACACACACATAAACAGTACAATCTGAAACGCTCCGAAACCAAAACATGTTCCAATTGAAAAAACAAACAACCAATCAAAACAAAATTAACAACTTTAATACCACCAACACCCGTGGGACTGTATAATTTCTTTTCAATTACCTTTTTCCATGATTATTCGAGCCTTTGTTTGGTGCTATATAATTATGGTATGGATTTTTTAAAAAACTATATATTAAAATAATAGTTTTTTAGTTTAGAAAATTTATTTTTAATATAAACACATCAAAATTTCTCATAGTTATTACAACTACTATGCTAGATAACTAAAAACATGGTTATTTCACTATAAACAAAAAAAATTATAGCTCCTTTCTCAATTTACTATGCATCCAATAAATAATTTATTTATTTTGATAAGTGGCTTTGTTTTCAATTGAATCCTCTTCTGAGTTGGTTGTTAGTTATTTTTTTTTTGCATGCTCTTGAAGTTTAGAGGTAAAACTTATTTTAGACCAACTTAATAAGAGGTTTTAATTTGTGTTAGAGTGATATGATTAAAAGAAAACAGACCAAAATAATAAATAAAAAAAATGTGGCCAATAATAAATTAAAAACACATTTTGATCCACCTATTTTTTTATTCCTTTACAGATGTTTTATTTTTAAAAATTTTATTTTTGGTATAAGTTTTATTTTGCTCCTTTTTCAGTTTGAGAGAAGAAAATAAAGTTGCCAAAAAACAAAGAAGAATGAGAAAGTCGTCACATTCAAATAATAATAATAAAATTTGATCTTCATGTCAACTGTTTTATTTGACAAGAAAAGATCTATTGAGGTGTTTATTAATTTTGTTTCCAAGAAAAATAGATTAGGGATTAGAAAGTGGTTTTTTCCCAATATTATTTTGTTTTTATGGAACAATTTAAGAGATTTTTAAGTTGAAAAATTAGTTTCTTGAGACTCCAATTGTGTTTGATAGGTATTTTGAAGTGAAAATTCTTTGAAATGTTTTTTTTTTTCAAAAACAAAACCCAACTCAAATTTCCAACCACCTCTCTTGTTGTTGAAATTTAGACAAACATCTATTTTTATTTCATATGTTTTTTTTAAATGTTGTATGTCTATTTTATATAAAAAAAAACTTATAAGCAATGATAATACACATGCCTATTTTTATTTTTTTTGATAACCGGGGTGTTCGGACCAGCTTACGAAGGCCTAACTTTTTTATATGGGTGTAGTCTTAGTTTGCGAAGGCCTTTATTTTTAATATAACTTCATTAAAATAAAATCATTATAAATATTTTTAAAAAGTTACAATGTTATTTAAAAATAATGAACAAAACAATTAATAATTTATATATCATTTTAATAAATTTATTTATAGTGCATTTGAATGAAAATCTTTAAAAAAAAAACAAGTAGATTAAAGGGACTTAAGCCCATGGGCCTATCCTTACACACAGAAATATAGGCACGCATGGGTATATAAACCCAAGTTTGTGCACGCATTTTTTTTTTCTATTTACTTCGATTAATAAGGTGAATGATATGCCATTGATCTTACTTATTTTTTAAAAATAAATAGATGATGTTTCATCCGAAGCTATAAATTATGCATTGTCTACTTGTAATGTCTCCATCTATCTAACGTGGTAGAAAAATTATGGTTCAAGTTCTTAACTACACAAACCTATTTTTAACTATTTTTTCACTTGAAAGAAAAGAAGAAACACTCTATAAGCAACTCAATAACTCATTGTCAACATAAAAATATCCTTATAGCTTCTAAGAACTCCAAAGTTGACCCGAACAATATATTTCAAATCGCAATTTATTTTTTTCTAGCAACATGAATGGTTAAAAAAATCTTAATGAAGATCTTCTTATCAAAAGCAATTTATTGATACCAAGATCTGTTTTTCTAATGACCAACTAGGATTGATCAATAACTCTCTCTCGCCTTCTATATTTTTGTGATCCTTTATCTCCCCTTAAATACTAGGGACATAGAGAATAAAATAAATAAAGTTTAGGATTAAAACATGAAGTTCTTACAAAATTAAGACCTAAAAGTGAAAAATAAAAAAATCCCAGGACCAAACTATAGTTATTTGTGCCTTGGCTATTTTTTTATGTGATAAATTTGGTCCATATTGTTTTGGTTTTTAATTTGATAAAATTAGATTCTATTTTGCAAAATCAAGTATCGGTGGATATTTTTAAACATCATAAATATGGTATAGCATATGAAAACAGAATAAATTATTAGGCATTGGGTGAATGAAAGGATGATATTGAAAAATAATTTAGAGATTAAATGAATAATTTTTGAAGGATTTGGCTAAGGTAGTCAGAAGCCTTGGCAGCCACTGGTGCAGCCAACTTGGGACCTTCTTCCTTGGAGGCCCCTGTTACCTCCTTTCTATCCTCAGCCCATCAGCTAAGCAATTCAAATACCGCAGACCATTTCTTTGCCTTCGTGAAGAATCATCCTCTTCCGCCCCCAAGGGCTCTATAAGGCCGGGCATTAAAACAAGAGTTTCCGGGAAATTCCCTATTTGATATAGTTTTAGGACCTTATTTTGGTATATAGACACTTGTTATTGGAAATTCAGGCTCACTTTAGTTGTAGACAGTAGGGTTGTTAATTCCGTTTTGTTCCGGCCGGAACGTTCTGTGCTATAAAAATAACCCAGACAAAACGGCGTTGTTTTCATCTTGGTTTTAATTCCATCCTGTCCTGGCCAGCTAAATTCCGGCTGAAACGTCTCGATACCGTTCCGACTCAAAATCATAATATTTTTTTTATTTTAGAACATTTCACTATCATAATATTTTGGAATTTTAGAGATGTTTCTAATTTTGAGATTATATTTGTTTGATTTTGTGTTTGTATTGTATAATTTAAAATTAATTTATCTTGAATTTAAATTATACTTGTTAAATTAATATTTTAATTTTTTTCATATATATATATATAATTAATTAATTATATATAAACAGTATAACCCCGAAATGGTATGTTGAAACGCTCTAAAACCAAATTGTTCCGTTCAAATAAAAAAAATCAAAACAACAACCAGATCGATATTGACAACTTGATAGATAGTAAAATGAAAAGATTTCTTTTATTCTTCCTTTAGCCTTGAAGATCAGATAGATACCGGGCCATGAACGAGATGGAGAGAATCACAGTGCTTATTATTGGACTCGACCGAATTGATTTGGGCTCCCGAAAGATGCATTTCAAAATTTAGAGTGCCAATTTTTATTTTTTTTCAAATAAAATTTCAATGCAAAAATCCAAGAACAGCTAGGTTAATCTAATACATCTGTAGTCATAACGTGGCTTGCAGAAATCGAATACCCATCCAAGTGACCATTTACTCATAACGTATCGCAAAAAATCATTTTAAGCAATGTAAATAGGATATAAAACAATATTGATAACAAACAAATTAAGAAAAAAAAGCTAATATGTATTATTAATTGTAGCTCTAGATACAATTCATTGTGGATTGAAACACTATAATTGTTGTTATGTCTTTTAGTCCATAAAAAAATAATTATTCAATTTGAGGTGTTTGTGTCTTTTTCATTTTATTTAAAACAGTTAAATTATGATTTTTCCACTGGGTCTAGTTAAAAAAAAACATTTATTAGTCAAGACTATTCTAGACATTTTGTTTATTGATGAATAATAAAAAAAAGACTTGTCGGTCATAATATTGTTGATTTTTTTTTCATTTTTATGAACAGTGAAAACATTCATTTGTCATCGAAAAAGACAAACAAAGAGTTGGCCTAAGAGGTATTTAGTATTTGTGTATGCGTTTTTTTATTAGGACGGGTTCTGAGAAGTGTTCTGGTAATTTCATTCTTTTTTTTCTTTTCACTCTCCTAGAACTGAAAATGCATCAGGTCCTCTTTGATTATGATTTGTGCATTTCAATTCTTAGTCTTTGATTTCATTTTTCAACCTGATTTTTTATATAGAAGTTTTGATTTGTTTCAATTTTATCCTTCAATTAAAATTGATCATATATTTTGTTTTTCATTTCGGCTCTTGTTCTTTTAAATGTTTTATTTGGCTTTAATTCCTTTAATTTTTCATTCCTTTTGAAGCAGTTCCTATTTTGTTTCATATTTATATATCTATGATCTTAGTTTTGATTTTTAATTTTTATCATTTTCCTTTTAGTTAAGGTTTTGTTTTTATTCAATTTAGTCCTTCAATTTTAATTTGTGCACATGATCATTTTAAAATTAATATTTTATTTTTTTTTCTTTTTTTGTTCTTCAAATCAAATAATAGTTTTGATAATTTTATTAAAATAAATTAAAATAATTTTAGTCATTGTTTTTTATTTTCTTATTTGCTCTTTTGTTAAAGTTTTTGGGTTTTTTATTTTATTCTTCAGGATAATTGAATAGTTTTTATTGTTTAGGCAATAAAAATAATAGTAATTTTAGTTGTTATAATCATAATAATAATGGTGACATTTGTTGCTACCCAAATTTTGACCAATTTATTTTTTATGTTTCGGAAGAAAAAGGAAAAAATAGAAAAAATAGAAAAAAGACAAAAATCCAAAAATATCTTATTAAAGGGGCAAAATTGAATAAATTGAGAATTTGACAGTCAACGCAGGTCAAAATCGCGTCGATTAGAAATGAAGGACCAAATTGGAAGAAGCGCACAAGTTAAAGGATGATTTTGAATTTTATTCATGGAAACCTCTATAAATAGAGTTGTTTAGCTACAAGGAAAGAAAAAAAGAAAAATAGACACCTCATTCAAAAACCCTAAAAAAACCCTAAACCATCTTTTTCTTCCCCAGGGGTTCTGTAGCTCGCACCCATTTGGGTAGCAGCTGCAGCCCCGTTTTTTTTTTCTTTTCACTCCCTCTCCCCGGCGATCTCTCTGATTTTCTCTCCACCTCCGGCCAACTCCCCGTTTTCGTCCCCATGATTCTCCTCCAACCAACAGACCCCATCTGAACTGCCGTCCCTTTCATCAGCCACGGTCTCCCTCCCCGTCTCAGCCCTCTCGCCCGAGCCTGCCCTCACTTCCTTCTCCTACAAACAATCTTCCCCTCTTCTCTCGTTCGACAGCCCCACCTCCAACTCTTTCCCATCAGCCTCCACTCTCCTCCCAGCCTCCAGTTCAGACACCACCAAACAGCTGCCCTCTTCGATTCTCTCCTCTTGGCCAACAGATCGGTCACCACGAGCATCCTCGCCTCGCGACAACCCGACCATCGGAAGAAGAAGACGAGGAGGAAGAAAATCAGAGAAGGACAAACTCGATTTGAAGAATGGACTGTGTTTGATTGTGTTTGTGGATGTTGTTTTGTTTGCAGGTCTTTGTGAACCACCGTCGCAGGTGAGGAAGAAGAAGAAGAAGAAGAAGAAATGGCCGAGAAGGACAGATCTCCGATCTGAAGGAAGAGTGACCCAGCTGCCGTTGTGTTTGTGTGTTTTTATGCTGTGGCAGGTCGCCGTTGGGATTGTCTCCGGCGAAAGAAAGAAGAAGAAGGGCAGAACTGAGCCTGAAGAGATTTATTTTGATTTATGCTTGTGTGTTTGATTGCTGCTTGTTCATTTGTTTTGCAGGTCACCGGAGGGCCACCGCCGACGAGAGGAAGAAAAGAAGGAGCGATCTGACGGCTCACGTCATCGCTGCCACGGTTCCATGCGCTACCGCCACGATTGCTACGCGTGACATGTCGCACTACCTACTTCGCATGTGCACGTTCGAGCTTCCTTTTATTTATCATTATGTAATTTTTCTTTTATATTTGTGTGTTTATTTGAGTTTATTGTATTTTAATTATTATTTGTAAAAGGTAAAGATAAACAAGGACAATGTGTGTGTGAGTTGTGTTTTATTTTTAAAATGTGATGAAAAAGAATAAAAAGAATTGTGTGGGTGTGTGTTGTGTTTTATTTATGTCGTATTATGTTATTTTCTTGAAAAAAAAAGAATACAAAATAAAATAAAAAAAAAATGTGTTTTCTTTGTAAAAATTCGAAACCAGCATGTCAAAAGTACAAAAATCTTTTTTTGGTAATTTATTATTCACGGTTAATATTTGGATAAATAAATCTTAAAGGTTTACACCCAAAATATTCATTGGGAATAATAATAATCAATAAAATTTATTGGACTTTTAAGCACTGATCGATTTCTTTTTTTTATCGTAATATTTTTCATGAATAAATACTGACTTATTGAAACATTTTAAATCACATCTAAATAGACAATGCAGCTTACCTCAGGTAAGGCGTATTAGGGGTGCTAATACCTTCCCTATACGCAACCAGTCCCTTACCCTTGAACCTCTGAGTAGACCAGTACAAATCGGGTGTTCCTAGCGACCCTCAACAGCCAGGTGGCGACTCCTCATCAACTCCACATTGCGAGAGCCAGGATCCCTCCCGGGACGTCGCGCGGGGACGTGCGACAGAATGGCGACTCCACTGGGGAAGGTATTTTTTCTGAAAAATATTGGACTAAGCTTTGAATATTTTGATGTGATTTATTTGTTTCAATCTGTTTGAATTTTAGGTGTTTATTTTTTGCAAGTCTTTTGCATTTTAATTTGTGCATATGTATATATGTTCATGCGTTGTTAATTTATTTCAATTATATCATTGTGGTTTGCAACTTTAAGTTACGTGGGGGACTAGCAGCTTACCTATGACTTGAGTCAAGGTTGAAGTTTGTGTAAACCCCAACTCTTCGCTGAGAGCTTAGATGGTAGTGGTTGATATACGTACCATCTCATTATCTGCTAAGACCCTATATTGCCTTTACGAAGGTGATCACTGGGACAGCAAGAGACCTTATTTAGAGCCAAAAGTAGCAAACTCACGCTGAGAGCTTAGATGGTAGTGATTGGTATACGTACCATCCCATTATCTGTTAAGACCCCATATTGCCTTTACAAAAGTGATCACTGGGACAACAAGAGACCCTGTTTAGAGCTAAAAGTAGCAAACTCATCATTTGTTGTGTAAACCCCAACTCTTCGCTGAGAGCTTAGACGGTAGTGATTGGTATACGTACCATCCCATTATCTGCTAAGACCCTATATTGCCTTTACGAAGGTGATCACTGGGCAGCAAGAGACCTTGGTTAGAGTCCAATGTAGCAAACTCATCCTTTATTGTGTAAAGATTAGAACCAATAATTAGGGTGTGTGTTACCTTCATTCTGTTTTGCATTAAGGCAAACTCTTCCCGAAGCAATTTAAATTCAATAAGTGACACAGTAATCATCGCTTAGAAAATTTGCATTGTTGGGTTTAAGCAGAAATACAGTTTTTGTGTATCATACAATTGCTAAAAGCATGTGTCACTTCTCAAAGGACGAGTTTGTCAAAAAAAAAAAAAAATTGCATATGCATTCCCATAGTTTTGTGTATCATACAATTGTTAAATGCATGTGTCACTTCTCAAAGGACGAGTTTGTCAAAAAAAAAAATTGCATATGCATTTTTACATGCATTCCTAAGGTTTTTGGTGTATCGTACAGTTGTCACAAGCATGTGTCCCTCCCCGAAGGGCGAGTTCATCAAAAAAAAAAATTGCATATGCATTTTTATACGCATTCCCATAGTTTGGTGTATCTTACAATTGTTAAACGCATGTGTCACTTCTTAAAGGACGAGTTTGTCAAAAAAAAAATTGCATATGCATCTTTATATGCATTCCTAAGGTTTTTGTGTATCGTACAGTTGTCATAAGCATGTGTCCCTCTTTGAAAGAAGATTTCGTCAAAAAAAAAAATTGCATATGCATTTTTATATGCATTCCCATAGTTTTTGTATATCATAGACGAGTTTGTAAAATTTTTTGCATATGCATTTTTATACGCATTCCCATAGTTTTTGTATATCATGTAATGGTTACAATCAATTTCATATGCTTTTCAAGATGCATTCTCACAAGTTTTTGTTTATCATGTAATTTTTATGATCACATGTCATTCCTCGAAGGAGTAAAAAAAAAAAAGAAAAAAAAAGAAAAAATCAGCATGCATATACATTTCTGCACGCCTTCCCATTGTTTTTGTTTAACATGTAATTTTTATGATCACGTGTCATTCCTCGAAGGAGTAAAAAAAAAAAAGTCAGCATGCATGTACATTTCTGCACGCATTCCCATTGTTTTTGTTTATCATGCAATTATTACTATCGCGCGTCTTTCCTCGAGGGTCGAGCCCGTAAAAAAAAATGCATATACATCTCAACATGCATTCTCATATTTTTGTTTAGCATGCAGTCATATCAACCACGTGTCGCTCTTTAAAGGGCAAGTTGGTCAAAAAAAATAAAAAAATAAATTCATGCATGCACATTTCAAAATGTATTCTCACAGTTTTTGTTTAGCATGCAGTCATTACAACCACGTGTCGCTCTTTAAAGGGCAAGTTTGTCAAAAAAAAAATTCATGCGTGTACATTTCAACATGTATTCTCAGTTTTTGTTTAGCATACAGTCGTTACAATCACGTGTCGCTCTTTAAAGGGCAAAAAAAAAAAACGCACATGCATTTCAACATGCATTTCTATAGTTTGAAATAGGGGTCCCTCAATTTGTCATCCTCCGAAGAGTCAAGAGTCATTGGACATTTGATATTGCTGAGAAGAACCGGTTCCGATACAAAGTCATCATTCATGTTTCTTCCGCAAGCCCAAAACAAAGTTTTCTGCTCTCTAGTGAAATCAAGTGCGACATATGCCCAGATATTATTTGGAGAGTGTTAGTGCAATCATCAATGAGGATTGTGGAAATTCAGGTTTTCTTTTGAGGAACTACGAGTAATCCATTTTCGGAAGCAAGCATTAGTCGGAGAGGTTGTTAGTCCATTTAGGTATCAATTGACTTTTTCTCCTGATCAGGTGGAGTTATTGCGGCATTGTCAAATCAGAAAGTTTTATGCCACCATTCACAGAAGACCATGTCATTTTGAGCACAATTTTGTCTGTTAAAGCGAAGATGAATATCTTGAGTGAGAAGGCATAGTAGGATACTGTTGAATTTGTTCCGGTGTCTGAGAAGTCAAAGTATGTGCACTGCAAGATTACATTGCTCGAAGAAGCGAATTTTCTGCCAGAAGAGTCGTTTTGTCGTATGATGATGCACTTTGGTGTATTGACAAGAGTGCTTCCGAGCTTGATTCACTTTTTATGTCCAATGAGCGGTGCAGTAAAACAATCAGTGACATAATCCAGATGAGAGAGATGAACAATTATAAGAATATCAGTGATCAAGTGTGAAAGTTAACCAGCAAAAGGCAAGTCAAGTTTTGTGGAGAATGTTATCGTCAGCAGTGTCAGCAATAAATCATCGCGAGCATGAGCGAGATCAATGAGCAGTGGCAATGCAGAAATGTTTGCTTGGAAAGTCTCAGAAAGGTGTCTCATCATCAGTAACTTTCTCATGGAATTTCATCGGCTGTCACTTTGTTTTGGGGGTAAGTCATCATTTCATTGAAGCATGTGTTTTCCTTGTCTTTTTGTTGTTTTCAAATCAAGATATGTTTGACATTCTTATTTTTGACAAAATATTTTGATCAAACTCCAACATGCAAAATTTGAAGTTCTTATTTTTTAAAGTATTTTGATTGCAAAATTGACCCAACTGTTGTTAAAGACCTCATCATAGTACTAAGCTTTATTAGTATGCATATTGACATGTAATGGATTTGGTATTTATGGACCCGTGAATCATGACTTTTGCATGTCCAAATCATTACATTGGACGAGGTCAAAATTTATCAGTTAAAACCAATTTTGCTTGAAATGACAAAAGGCCATCTTTGTTTATTTCCTTCACTATTCTTGAAATATGTATCCCTTGTTAATCCCAATTTGAGCCTGATATTATATTTTTTGAAAAACACCGACATGGATCACACCCTCACACTGGGGCAAATACACTGGGGGCAAATACACTAAGGGACAATGAGAGATTTGAAGTTTAAGGATACAGTGACAACATTAAGAATCAATAGAAGGGGAATGCTCATGAATGAAGACACAAAATTGGGAACAATCAAATTGAGATAGGACATCACAAAACAAAGAGTCAACGCTAAGGACAAGTTCAAAAAAAAAAGAGAAAAAAGGAGAAAAAAAAGAAAAGAATATTGAACTATGCTATGTCCGTTGGTATCTGTGGTGAAACCTCATGTGGGAAGAAATGTTATTAAGATTTTTGAGTCTTCAAGATAAGTTATCCATGAAAAGAAAACTGTGCAGAATTGTTTTGTTATATTATGTTGAGTACAACAAGAGATGAAATAACATTTGATTACGACTTATTATTCGAGTTCTAGTATTCCCCTTCTAAGTTTGAAATTGTCAATGAAAGGAATGACATGGTTGTGGAGATTCTTAGAGCATTGGTTGATTGATAAAAATCACGTTAAGATAATTAACGTATTTTGATGTGGTCTCTTCTACTAAGACAACAAGAGCAAGGGAGTTAATGACTAGATGATGGTGATCCTAGGTCTTTGAAACCCTTAAGCACTTTTTTGAGCCTATGAATATCCCTTTCTTTTATAGCCATGAACCATAGCCTCATTACATGCTTGCAAAAGTCCTTCTTGATCAAGCAAGCAATTTTAATTGATAAGTGGCGCTCTCAAAATTTGCTAGAGTTTCTCCATAAGGGTTATAATTTCATGAAAAATTGCATGTTGATTATGCATATTGGTAAGGTAAGTACTGAAAGATGAAACATTTTTTTTTCAATTGAACTTCAAGTTTTTACTCAGCTCTAAATGTTTGAAAACCACAAATCATCACTTCATCATGTACCATCAAAGGACATGCCCCAAAATCTGAGATTAGAATTGAAACCCAAAAACCATAAAAAGACAATTTCAATCTCACAATGAGTCAATTACTGTTTGCAAAATACGAAATATTTTCAGGTCTGCATTTATTGAATATCGTGTGTTGGGTATTTGACCAAATGAATTTGATTTTCAACAAATGACATCTCTTTGATTTTATAGCAATCATTAGACTTGGGAGGCACATGATCTTTGAAATCAGTGACTTAATTCTAGAACAAGAAAGATATGGAGAAAATATTGACCGGATTTGAAGAATCCTCGACATTGACAATTCTTGGTTATGATCTGGATGCTCAGCAGTTAGAGGCCAGAATGTGGATCTTGATAGGAATGCAAATAATTTCACATCAGCTTGGGGGCAGAGAAGCATAAGCAAATGATTGATTTAGTGAAATTCATCAATGAGCACCAACAGATTCAACTCAGGGCAACATGGCTTAATAGAGAGTGATGGTGTGATGAGCTTCAGCAGTGATTGAGAATAAGATTGCATTTGAAGGGCAACTCCAGATTTCAGAAATATCATCTTACTCACAGATTTGTTTATCTCCAAAGATTTGTTGCATGGTTGCATTTTGATAAATGTTGAAAAGTATACATGCCATCAAGGTTGATCATGAGATAATTGTTGCGAAGCTAGTCGACTCAAGGTTCAGTTCACCGCATGAATATGGGAGATAGAAAAAACCTCGTTAATGACAACATCATATTTCTTTGCAAACAAAAAGGATTTGTTTAGAAGAAATTGAGTCTATGACGAAGAGTTTCAAATTCATGCCTGGAACAGTTGCATCAGCTCAAGGCGAGATTGATCGTATGAATGTGGGTGATAGTAGCATTACATCTCCTCTCACAAGCTAAGAGAAATTTATTGATGATAGCACCGATGAGCTTGGGATGCATTTATGGATGACTTGAGAATTCCATGAAGGTTGATGATGACAAACTGCAAGAGAAACATGATTCAATTGATGAAGAAAATTGATTAACTGATCGACAATCGAAGATGAGGTCGACATTAGCAAGCTTTGCAATGATTGTTAGCAAATACACGCAAATTCAAGAGCTGTTATTGAGAGATTCTAAGAAAGTTGATGGCTTGTTACACTCCTTTACGAGGAAACAAGCAACACCACACTTGGGGGCAATGTTAAACTTGATAAGCATTAAGAGCAGAAATCATCACAGATACGCCAGAAAAAGCAATGCGCTTGAGACTTGATGAATGAATGACAACAAAGCTTTGGAGGCTGGGCAAAAACATTCTACGACAATGGAGCATCAAGGGAAGGGGACCTATATTTCTCAGGTAAGTATCCATGCATCATCATGCATTGCATCCCCATCTTCATCAGCTTTCATCTGGGTAGGTCACCCATAATAATGAGACCCCATTTTTCATCATCATCCATTCGGGTAGGTCACCCAGAAAAATGAGACCAAGCTAGCCAGGTAGGTCACCCAGAAAAATGAGACCATGCTAGCCGGGTAGGTCACCTAGAAAAATGAGACCATGCTAGCCAGGTAGGTCACCCAGAAAAATGAAACCAAGCTAGCCGGGTAGGTCACCCGTAAAAATGAGACCCAATCCTCCATCCGGGTAGGTCACCCGTAAAAATGAGACCCCTCCATCTTCCATCCGGGTAGGTCACCCGTAAAAATGAGACCCAATCTTCCATCCGGGTAGGTCACCCGTAAAAAATGAGACCCCTCCATCTTCCAGCCGGGTAGGTCACCCGTAAAAATGAGACCCCTCCATCTTCCAGCCGGGTAGGTCACCCGTAAAAATGAGACCCCTCCATCTTCCATCCGGGTAGGTCACCCGTAAAAATGAGACCCCTCCATCTTCCATCCAGGTGTAGAGTCACCCAGTAAAAATGAGACCCTTCCATCTTCCATCCGTAGGTCACCGTAAAATGAGACCTTCCATCCTCCGTAGGTCACCCATAAAAATGAGACCCTTCCATCTTCTAACTCGAGTAGGTCACCCAGAAAAATGAGACCCTTCGAACTTCTAACACGGGTAGGTCACCCAGAAAAATGAGACCCCTCTAACTTCTAACACGGGTAGGTCACCCAGAAAAATGAGACCCGTCTAACTCGGGTAGGTCACCCAGAAAAATGAGACCCTTCTAACATTCTAACTCGGGTAGGTCACCCAGAAAAATGAGACCATTCTAAGTCCTAACTCGAGTAGGTCACCCAGAAAAATAAGACATTTCTAACTGCTAACACGGGTAGGTCACCCTAGAAAAATGAGACCCTTCTTTCATTTGGGTAGGTCACCCATCATAATGAGACCATCTCCACCATTTTATTTTTCTTTACAACGCTTACTATCATTGTAAAGAGGGGGCATCTGTTGCTACCCAAATTTTGACCAATTTATTTTTTATGTTTCGGAAGAAAAAGGAAAAAATAGAAAAAATAGAAAAAAGACAAAAATCCAAAAATATCTTATTAAAGGGGCAAAATTGAATAAATTGAGAATTTGACAGTCAACGCAGGTCAAAATCACGTCGATTAGAAATGAAGGACCAAATTGGAAGAAGCGCACAAGCTAAAGGATGATTTTGAATTTTATTCATGGAAACCTCTATAAATAGAGTTGTTTAGCTACAAGGAAAGAAAAAAAGAAAAATAGACACCTCATTCAAAAACCCTAAAAAAACCCTAAACCATCTTTTTCTTCCCCAAGGGGTTGCAGCCGCCGCACCCATTTGGGTAGCAGCTGCAGCCCCGTTTTTTTTTCTTTTCACTCCCTCTCCCCGGCGATCTCTCTGATTTTCTCTCCACCTCCGGCCAACTCCCCGTTTTCGTCCCCATGATTCTCCTCCAACCAACAGACCCCATCTGAACTGCCGTCCCTTTCATCAGCCACGGTCTCCCTCCCCGTCTCAGCCCTCTCGCCCGAGCCTGCCCTCACTTCCTTCTCCTACAAACAATCTTCCCCTCTTCTCTCGTTCGACAGCCCCACCTCCAGCTCTTTCCCATCAGCCTCCACTCTCCTCCCAGCCTCCAGTTCAGACACCACCAAACAGCTGCCCTCTTCGATTCTCTCCTCTTGGCCAACAGATCGGTCACCACAACATCCCTGCCTCCGCGACAACCCAGCCATCAGAAGAAGAAGATGAGGAGGAAGAAAATCAGAGAAGGACAAACTCAATTTGAAGAATGGACTGTGTTTGATTGTGTTTGTGGATGTTGTTTTGTTTGCAGGTCTTTGTGAACCACCGTCGCAGGTGAGGAAGAAGAAGAAGAAGAAGAAGAAATGGCCGAGAAGGACAGATCTCCGATCTGAAGGAAGAGTGACCCAGCTGCCGTTGTGTTTGTGTGTTTTTATGCTGTGGCAGGTCGCCGTTGGGATTGTCTCCGGCGAAAGAAAGAAGAAGAAGGGCAGAACTGAGCCTGAAGAGATTTATTTTGATTTATGCTTGTGTGTTTGATTGCTGCTTGTTCGTTTGTTTTGCAGGTCACCGGAGGGCCACCGCCGACGAGAGGAAGAAAAGAAGGAGCAGATCTGCCGGTTCCCCCTGTCATCACTGTTCACCGGTGGCGCGTGGTTTCACGCGCCACCAGTAACGGTGGCGCGTTGACAGACGCGCCACAGCCCCTGCACTACCCCACTGTTCCGGGCATGTGGCACTGTTCCGGGAGCTTCCTTTTTTTTTATTTATCATTATGTAATTTTTCTTTTATATTTGTGTGTTTATTTGAGTTTATTGTATTTTAATTATTATTTGTAAAAGGTAAAGATAAACAAGGACAATGTGTGTGTGAGTTGTGTTTTATTTTTAAAATGTGATGAAAAAGAATAAAAAGAATTGTGTGGGTGTGTGTTGTGTTTTATTTATGTCGTATTATGTTATTTTCTTGAAAAAAAAAGAATACAAAATAAAATAAAAAAAATGTGTTTTCTTTGTAAAAATTGAAACCGACGATGTCAAAAGTACAAAAATCTTTTTTTGGTAATTTATTATTCACGGATAATATTTGGATAAATAAATCTTAAAGGTTTACACCCAAAATATTCATTGGGAATAATAATAATCAATAAAATTTATTGGACTTTTAAGCACTGATCGATTTCTTTTTTTTATCGTAATATTTTTCATGAATAAATACTGACTTATTGAAACATTTTAAATCACATCTAAATAGACAATGCAGCTTACCTCAGGTAAGGCGTATTAGGGGTGCTAATACCTTCCCTATACGCAACCAGTCCCTTACCCTTGAACCTCTGAGTAGACCAGTACAAATCGGGTGTTCCTAGCGACCCTCAACAGCCAGGTGGCGACTCCTCATCAACTCCACATTGCGAGAGCCAGGATCCCTCCCGGGACGCCGCGCGGGGACGTGCGACAACATTACTAATGATAATGATAACAACAACAACAACAATTTAGTGTAATGGTTATAATGCTTAAGATATTAATAATTCTGGATATGATGATAATAATAAGAATAACTCATAAAATAATATTAAGAATGTAAATAATAACAAAAACAATTATAATAATGATCGTGACAATATCAGTAACTTCAATAATAATTAAAATTTTAATTATTTACAGTAATGGTAATAGTGATGACTATAATGATAGTGACAAATTAACAATCATGATAATAATAATGAGAATAATAATTGAAATAATTCATTATTCGATGTTGTATTAGTTGAGAATTGAGTTTTACCCCTTCTCTATATATTATTTCAGATTTAATATCACAAATCAATAGTATGAAAATTTTAAGACTCAATGTTATCTTTTAATTTTTGTCTTATTTTAAAAAAAAGTGTATCGCTTAACATCATTTAATTTTTATTTAAACCTATTAAACAAATAAATTCATACCGATTCAAAGTTTATATATTTTATTAGAAATCCCACTTGACAAAAATCCTGTCTAAATTTTTTTTCCAGATTTATAGCATTATAGAAAAATCCTCACTTAATTTTGTTTATTACATTTTAAAAAATATAATTTTTTCTATGGCGGACGTTCGAAAAAATTACCCAAATGATCCCTAGGGTGTAAATGAGCCCTGGTTCTAGAAATCAACTAGGATAAAGCATGTTCACTCTTTTTAACAAGCTACTTCCACAGTACTGTTCAAGCTTTCGAGAAAAAAGGGTCATCCTTTTCCATCAAAGGGATCGAGCATCATTTTGACGTTTTGATTTCGATAGCCAAGATGAGTTTCTTGCTAGAAATTGCTAAAACTCACCCGTGCGACGACTCCTATCCATATTGTCAAATCCCAACTCATCATCACTCGCCAAGTTGTGATTAGGTGCTTGACATCCGTATGCTTTGAGCACAAATTAAGAAGAAAAAAATAATCTCAGAAAGGAAGTCTCATAAAGAAAAAAGCGAACGCACCCACCAGGTTTGCACCCACCTTGCCTGGACAAGCTCTCTTTCTTTTAAGTTTAATAATGGGCAGTGCGTAGATGTTCCAGATGAAACCAAAATCCATTATCTTCCGATTCTTAGCCATGTGCCATCGTGCTCTTTTCTTTGTTCTTACTCTTCTCACATAGGACCACTAATTCAAACCTCATACTTACTATCATTCTTAGTTAAGAATTCTTTCCAATCATGGAGTGCCACGATCGTGGACCCTAAATTTCATGGCTTACTTTTCTATCTTTTGTATTGGACTAATGCATCCGTGTCTTGTTCCTTTCCTTCTTAGTGAAGAAAGAAACTGCCAAGAGTATTTCTATAATTTAGGAGCATAGGCATTGAAAATTATTTATATATGTTGGAATGAATTAATGGATACATAATTATATAAATCATATATTTAAGTCTTATTTAATAACTTAAGTTTTTAGATAAGATAATTTCTTGATACAGTATTCAGTCTTGTTGACTCAGCGGTCACGAGTTCAAATCTCACCACCTTATTATATTTGATAAAAAAATAAACACAAGGTAGTGTAGATCTGTGTGCAAATTTTAAGTTTAAAGAGTTTTCATTTGAGAGTGTGTATTAGAGTATAATATAGATCATATAATAGGGTTTCATCTAATATTTTAACCTTTTAGGTGAGATAGTTTCTTGATATTAGTTAATAAATTAGGTTAGACCTAACTATATTGAATAACTTATAGAAACCTTAAGCCTACTGTCATGAAGCAACTAGTCCTAATATATAAAAGTTATGACAGATGGATCAAAAGTCGATATTCAATTTTGTTTTCATATGTATTTTTGTTCTAATTGTGCCAAACTCATCAAAAGAAAGAGGCTTGTACCCCTAATTGTTCAAAACTATAATATTTTTATTTTTATTTAGGTCAATGGTTAATCCAACTCTTGACTTGAATCTGTCTCCAGGTTTACTCTCGAGTAGAGTTCTAAAACTACGATAATAATCATTTTTGTCCTTATGTAGACCTAGATAAATTGTCAACCTGACTCGCAACCTAAGCCTAGTAACATATCGATTCTCGAGTTGATTTTAAACTATGATAATAATTTTTTTTTATCATTACGTTGATCTAAGTCAATGGTTAGCTTTAAGTTCACTTTTAAAACTATGATAATAATTACTTTTGTTTTTACGTTGACCTGGGGTCAATGGTTAACTTGACCCATGACTTGACCTTACCCCCAAGGTGGCCTCCAAGTAAAGTTTTAAAAGTATGATAATTATTAGTTCTATCCTTACATTGACACGGTTTAATGTTTGACCCGAGTTAATGGTCAACCTAACTCGTGAGAGTCGATCTCCAAGTCGAGTTTTAAAATTATCATAATAAGTAATTTTATTCTTATATTAACTGGGGTCAATGGTCCTTATCATGATGTGCACGACATCAAATGATAGAGTTGCCTCATAGAATTGAAGGGGAGTTTATGGTTTAATCATAAAGTTATGATTATAGAGTTTAGAAGTCGCTACCTAGTAATATGATCGCTAGAAAATATATGATAAGTTGCATGACATCAAATGATATAGTTGCCTCATAGAATTCAAGGGGAGTTAATGGTTTAATCATAAAGTTATGATTATAGAGTTTAGAAGCCGCTACCTAGTAATATGATCGCTAGAAAATATATGATAAGTTGCATCATTGATTAATTGTTAATCTAAGACATGTTTATATTTGCTAGTCTCATTTAAGGTTCAAGACAAATCTTTCTACGTGAGGAATTTTTTATCTTATTAGGTTAAAACCTAAATCTAAAGCTCAAATCTTAGCATTACATTTATTTTCTATTTTATATCTTTAGTACTTGAGGATGTACTTTACATTGTCATTTTCTACCTCTAAATATTAAAGTCTACAACTAAACCTATCACTCTCAATAATAAACCAACTAAACAAATAATTTTTCAAGGTTTTTTTATATTTTATCCAAGTCCTAATAGATAAATATAAAGTAATTTAAAGCATGATAAAACTATAATTTATCTTGTACAGAAATATGCATAAAAACTTTTAGGATTTTGTTGCATGGAAGGATGTGTGTGTGTGTTTATATATAGTATTTTAATATCAAGTTTGTATCTTATTAAGTAAGTTTTCAACTCAATATTAAATGAAATTCTTATAATTATTTTTTATCTTTTCAAAAATCATAGAATTGTGTTTTGAGGTTTTGTTTTGCAATGCCTTGAGAAACATTAGGAATTTAATGAGAACAAAAATCAAGGTTGAGTTTGGCCTATGCCCTTGGGATGACTTTTGTTGGGCCAATAGACAACCCAATAAACTCTTATACCTTTTCTTTCTTTTTTAAAATAAATATGAGTTGGACCAGACTAGCCCTACAAACTAGGCTTAGTCCATCTCACATAACTTTATCATTAGCTCAACCTATTGACCAAGCTATGTGAATGAAGGAGAAGAAAGCTTACATACAAGGGAAATACATTGTCATTATTTTTTTTTTGTTCTTGATAGCTCGAGGTGAAGGTTGATGGTGTTGGTGGTGAAGGTTTCAAGGCTTGTGGTGTTGCCATTATTGGTCATAGTACAGAGGTTGAAGTTGTTAGGGAAAGCATGTGTTGTTGTTGCTGATAAAAGTGCAAAGGCTAAAATTGCTAGACTTGAAAAAGATGTAGTGTTGAAGGCTTAACATGTATGATAAGAGGACAGACTTAGGCAAATGAACAGTTGTTACTAACCTATAAACATGCAAAAAAAAAGGTCAAAGAGGAGGCTAAGTTGTTGGCTTGGAATGAGAAAGGTGATGGTTCAATTTGAGTGGCGCCACTAATGTTAGTGATGGCTTAGAATGATCTTTGTAAGAGGTGAAAAGTGGTTGGTTGGGTAGCTAAAAAAATCGTATAAGAGATGATGTTTTTGCCTTACTTT
Source organism: Salix exigua (assembly GCA_032356905.1). NCBI lineage: Eukaryota > Viridiplantae > Streptophyta > Magnoliopsida > Malpighiales > Salicaceae > Salix > Salix exigua. Next base: position 6,763,911 of record CM063603.1, read on the forward strand.
CCACCTTTTTATTCTTTTACGTGAAATTTACCTCTATTTATAGATGATGAGAGAGAAATATCTGACCTTTATTAGAAATAAATATTAACTAATGATTCAAATGGAAAGGATACCAAAAATTATCATCACAAGCTATGAAACTAGGTTGCAAAGGCTAATTAGATAAACCTTTTTGAGATGGTTGTAGAAGTGACCACCCAAGATGAATCATGTTAGCGAATAGTAAAATGTTGAGATGGTCATAAGAGTAATGTCTTGTATGCCCTTTTTGGTATAGAGATAAGACATTAAATGCCTTTGGAAAGTAGTAATCTAGATACCTTTCAAGTATAAAAGATTGAAGACGGTGAACCATAAATTCAGTTAAAGTAGTTATCCTTGGTTTTGGATTTATAGAAATTAATTCTCAATTGACCATTTAACTTTCAATTTGTTTCAACTTCACCCATGTTTTCAACCAAATTAAGTCCTTAAAGTTTAACTCTCTTTTTTTCTCAAAAATATCATTGTTTGTGAATTTCTTCAATTTGACCCTTAATTGATCATAAATTTTGATTCTCTCACAATTATCCTCGATTTCAACCAATTGACTTTGTAAGAAATAAATTTGATCCCCTAAAATTCAAATCCTCTAGATTAAGCCCAAATTAGGCTTCCAAACCTATTTTTTCACTAATTAAGTCCCTAATAAAATTAATTTGACTCATTAAAAGTATAATTAATTCCTTACACCTAATTAAATCTTTTAATTTGAATCAATTAATTATTAAATATAATTAAACTTTTAATTTGGCTCATGTTTAAATTAGATTGAACTATTAAAAATCTATTTTTTATGCAGATTCATTCAATAATCATTTAATTTGATCTTGAATTTGCATTTTATTTTTAGTCTTAACTAAAATGGCATATGATTCAGCTCTTAATTTTAGTCAAAACTTTAACTTAATTCCTCCATATATGGGAAACCCTTCTATTGACAATTTGTTAGTCGTTTTGTTTTCTTTTCTTGATTTTTTTTATATTCTTTTTACAAAAGGTAAATCTTATGGGAAACTTAAAAATAAGTTATGACAGTCCTTACCTGTAACCTGGGTCTAACCCTATGTTGAATTTAAAAACTATACTAATAGTTATTTTTATCTTTATGTTGATATGAACCAATGGTCAAACCAACATATGAATCTAGTGTATCCCTAGTTCAACACTCGAGTATGTTTTAAAACTATGATAATAATTTTTTATATCTTTATGTTTGTCATAACCTAATTTTGGGTTATTCCCCAAATCTACCCGACAATAACAAAAATAAAATAAAAAGGGGCCAGTGTCGGTAGGAAAATCAAGGTGAAAATTTTAGATGATTTTGGGAGCTCGATCGTACCTCTTTCATGCCCAGAAATGAAGGAAAGCGCAGATTCAAGGCTAAAGTAATTTATTATTGGATAAATCTGTGTAAAATTAAGTCTAAAGATATAATTATATTTTTATGGGCCAATTTGATTTACAACTCTGTGCAATTAGAACAATTAAAAATTGAAGGACTAAATTGCACTTACAACTCCCAAAAGAAACAGCCCCAACATGGCGCACGCCATCGCCTGCCCCGCTACCAACCAGCCATCTGCAGGCCGCCAACAACAAGCCTGCTGCTGTAGGAGGTAGCCCACCGTTGCTTGCAATGGTTACCTCCTGCACTACCTATAAAAACGATGAGCAGAGGGGAGAAAAGGGGGGACTAGCAGAGGAGAACATTCGTGTAAAGGAAATAGATTTTTTACGTAGCATTGGGGAATTGAAAAAACAGAGGGAGGGAAGAGATTTTACGTAGCAAAGGGGAATTCAAAAGAACAGAGGAGAAAATATTTTATGTACAGAGGAGAGAGGAGAACGGGGATTCAAAAACAGAGAGAGAGAAGAGGAAAAAAAGAGGAGGGAATTCAAAAGCAGAGGAGAAAATTAACGAACAAGGAAGACAAAAATTTACAAACAGAAGAGAAATTTACTAGAAGTCAACCTGTCCTCTTCCCTACCAGCTCCGATGACGACAACCTTCTCGCTCTCCCTTCGCAACAACTCTCTTTCTCTTCTCCACTAGCTCTCTCGACGACAGCCTTCTCACTCTCTCTTCATAGCATCTCTCTTTCTTTTCTCCACAAGCTCTCTCGGTCAACAACCCATGTTTTCCTCTCCCTTTGCAGCAGCTCTCTCTCTCCCTCTCTCTCTCTAAAACCAGTCAACTGGTGTCTCTCTCTCTCCTCAAAAACTTGTCAGCAAACCACCTAGTTGTTGACATATAATGTCATACTTTGTATGCTTTATATATTTTGATGATAACAATAGAAAGAAAATGGGCTAATAATATGCTTGGATGAGATTAAGCTATAAACAGGTTTTATTCAAAGAATACATCAACAAGCATAATGGAGTTCAAGAAGAAATCACTCCAAGAAGTCCAAGATGCAAGCAAGTGAAGACTTAGAATAAGTGTTCATTTTAGTGCTTTGTGTAAATCTCAATTTCTATCTTGATAGCACAAATTAAAATGAACTCACACACTTCACATTGCATGCAAAGGATTTGATGATTAAACGGCTAGTTTCTAACGGCTATAAACGGCTAGTTTCTAACGGCTAGTTTCTAACGGCTAGTTTCAAACGGCTATAAACGGCTAGTTTCTAACGGCTAGTTTCAAACGGCTATAAACGGCTAGTTTCTCTTTGAAACTTATAAATAGGCCTCTTAATTGCAAAACGAAATTGACACAACTTTCATATCTTATATTGAGGCAATTAGAAGTGCATAAACACCTTCATATAATCAATCCTCCTTAATACTCATATTTGTGTTTAAATCTTTATATCTTAACACAAAGAGTATTTTCTCATTCTCACTACACTTAAACACCTTCAAATATCCTAAGTGCTATTAAGTGAGAGAAAGAGATCATAGATCTTCATTTGTAATATCCACACTATTAAGAGTGTATTGTTGTTTTACTAAAACAACCATTGTGAAACTCTTGAGAGTTGAGTATAAAACTCTTGGTATTGGTGAGGGAACATCACCAAGGAAAAATCTTGAAGAGGGTACATCTTCAAGTGGGAAAAGGAAAATCTTGAAGAGGGCATATCTTCAAGTGGTGTAAAGTCTTGGTGTGGATTCATCAAGCGGAAATTGTAATCTTGTTACTTGGTTTAGTAAGAGAGTACAATACTCAAGTACGGGTTGGTACTTGAGTCGTGGACGTAGGCTTGCCGAACCACGTTAAAAACCCGAGTTAGCAATCTCTCTCCCTTATCTCTTTACTTTAAAGTAATTAATTTTAGAATTGCTATATTTATTGTATTTGCACCAATTCCGCCTTTAGGTGCATAGTTGCCTTAATCCGTGAATTTCAACAATTGGTATCAGAGCTTAGTTCTCATTTATTAAGTTTGCTTAGACTTTGAGTAGAATGGCAACTATATGCAATAATCTTCGAAATGAAGGTGCTTCAACATCTAGACCACCATTTTTTGATGGTGATGATTATGCCTATTGGAAAGCTAGAATGTCAATATATCTTCAATCTATAGATTTCAATTTATGGCTTTCTATTGAAAATGGACCTCATAGACCACTCAAAATTGTAAATGGTATTAAGATTCCAAAAGCATGATAGAATATAGTGACCTAGATAAAAGATTACTTTCTATGGATGCTAAAGCAATGAATATTTTATATTGTGCATTAAATAGAAGTGAATTTAATAGAATATCTTCATGTAAAAATGCTAGGGATATATGGCATGCTTTGGAAGTAACTCATGAAGGAACTAACCAAGTAAAAGAATTAAAAATTGATATGTTAGTTCATCAATATGAGTTATTTAAAATGTTGCAACATGAATCCATAACAAGCATGTTTACTCGTATGACTAGCATAACAAATAGTTTACATGCTCTTGGTAGAACTTACTCAAATGCAGATATCGTAAGTAAGATTCTCAGATCTCTACCAAAAGCTTGGGAAGCTAAAGTGACAGCTATACGAGAAGCTAAAGATCTCACAAAACTTCCATTAGAGGAGCTCATCGGTTCTCTAATGACACACGAGATATCTATGGATAATCAAGATCAAGAAGAAAGGCCAAAGAAAAATTTGGCATTTAAAACTGCTCATCGAATCGAAAGCGAGGAAAATGATGATGATGAAGACGATGAATGACGATCTTGAAGAAGATGTAGCATCAATCACAAGACAGTTTCGAAACTTTCTTAAAAGGAAAAATGACAAGAGAAAGTTCTCGAAATACAAAAAGGAGGGAAATTCAAGTAAAGAAACTCCAAGGTGCTATAAATGCAACAAGTTGGGGCATATCAAACCCGATTGTCCCCATCTTCAAATGAAGAAGAGAAATCGCTTTCAAAATTTGAAAGCGACATGGAGCGATGATTCGAACTCAAGCTCTAGTGATGAAGAAGAACATGTGGCTAACATGTGCTTCATGGCAATTGAAAGCGAAAATGAGGTACAATCTTCGGATGATGAATCTGACCCTTCCTATATTGAATTACATGAACAACTTGAAAATTTGTATGTAGAATATAAGAAGTTAGGTTCTAAATATAGTACTCTCAAAAGAAATCATATATGCTTAATTGAGGAAAAAGAATTATTAGAAAAGAAAGTATATGATTTAAATGACAAGAGTAGTAAAACTAATCAACTTGAAGAAGATAATAAATCTTTAAAAGAAAAAGTTGATGAGTTAAATGTAATTATCTCAAAATTCACACAAGGCTCGAAATTTTTAGAAAATGCTTTCAAGCCAAAGAAGTGTGATTAACAACTGAGGATTAGGTTATAAACCTAAGATAAATCAAAAATACTTAAAGAATTATTTTGTTAAAGCTAAACATTCTTATGATCCAAATCAAACATGTAATTATTGTAGAAAATTAGGACATTTGGTTTATGCATGTCCTATGAAGAAAAATAAGAATGTTAAAATGATTTGGGTTCCAAAAGGAACCACCCTTGAATTCTTTGGTAGAAATAATTTCATTTTGGATATTTATTATTATTAGATATTATGTCTTTATTTATCTAAAATGTTAATTTTCTTTTGTTGATGCCAAAGGGGAGAGATATGATGAAAATATCAAATGCATCAATAATGGGGGAGAAAAATAGGAGAAAATGAAAAATATATATGCATATATTTAGGGGGAGAAAATGGATTTTTCTTGAGATTGCATATGATATTTTTACTTAGATTAAATTGCTAAAAATGCTCAATGTCTCTTATATATTGGATTACAAAATATAGGGGAGACTCATTTTTATCTAAGTTTTTATTTATTGTCATCATCAAAAGGGGAGACTCAGTTTTTTGTAATCTTGTTACTTGGTTTAGTAAGAGAGTACAATACTCAAGTACGGGTTGGTACTTGAGTCGTGGACGTAGGCTTGCCGAACCACGTTAAAAACCCGAGTTAGCAATCTCTCTCCTTATCTCTTTACTTTAAAGTAATTTATTTTAGAATTGCTATATTTATTGTATTTGCACCAATTCCGCCTTTAGGTGCATAGTTGCCTTAATCCGTGAATTTCAACAATTCTTGTAGGACCTCAGGCGCTACCAACTCTTCTAAAACCAATTGGTGATAGAAGAGGCGCATTCCCTAGCCTTATAGTGCATTCAGCACACGAGCGCCTACGACATTCGATTGTGACTTGGCCCACCGGCCTCCGCCACGGGACAATTGATGCACACATGGCCAACACTAGTTTCACCTTCATCACTACTAGCAGCCTACTGTGGCCTCAGGTGAGGTAACAGAGCAATAACAAAGTCAGCTAGCCATTTTCCGACGTCCACATCGGCCACCACAGGCTACCATTTTGATGTCACTATGAGAGGAAGAACCACCTCGACCTCCTCTATCCCATGGTATTAACAGGTATGTCGTTCATTACACTCCAAAATTTACCAAGTTATTATTCATCGTCTCTTTTGCATGCATGCAGGGAGTGAATTAATTCACTCCCCGCGTGGCCCGCGCTTTGTGGCCCGACCTGACCCTTTGACTAAGGTGGGCTTCCAGCCCGTCTAGGCTGGAAGCCTAAACCAGATGTGATCTTGGTTGCCAGCCATGTAGGCTGAAAGCCTAGAGAGAAGTGGGGTGGGCTGACAGCCCAACCTTAGGCAAGGTGATAAAAAAATAGAAAAAATATAAATTTGCATAAAAATATATATATATATATATATATATATATCTTTTTTTTAAATCAATTAAAACAAAAAATGTGTTGTTTTCATGCATACGGTCAATACGCTAACACATTTTGAACATTCTTTTTTTAAAAAAATATTCAGAGTTTAAAGAAGAATGTGTTTTAGCATGGATTTCGTAAACACAAAATTTATTTTCTCGTATTTTTAGATTTTACAACATATTTGTAAAATCCAAAGGGTATTGGCCAATATTCCAAAAATATCAAAATCTTATTTTTGGGGATTCACATTATTCAGTGTTAATATTTGGGTACAGAAATCCTAAAGGAGTTAATATCCAAAATATTGGCGGGGATAATTCGTTATTATTCACAGTTGATATTTGGGTAAAGAAATTCTAAAGGGGTTAATATCCAAAATATTAGCAGGGATAATTCGTTATTATTCAATGTAAATATTTGGATAAAAAAACCTTAAAGTGGTAAATATCCAAAATATTCTTACGGAAATAATACTTCATCATTATTTAACCAACATATCTTTGAAAGATCAATATCATAAGGCAATAAAAATCAGAAAGACAAACCAAAACAACAAGCAACTTACCTTAGGTAGGGCGTAGTAGGGGTGCCAAAACCTTCCCTTTACGCAACCAGTTACTTGCTTTAAAATCTCTGAAAGACCAGTTTAGAGTTCCTAGTAACGATAATACTAGATGGCGACTCCCTTTTTCACAAAAATAAAAATAAAACCCCGACATTGAATTCCACGCTCATGAGGAGAGTTCGTCGCGACGTCGCGCTCTTGCGGAGGGTGCGACAATGTTAACCCAGGTCAATGGTCACCCCGACCCGTGACTTGGGACTTGCCTCGGGTTGGTCTTTAGTCGAGCTTTAAAGCGGTAATAATAACTATTTGTTTTTCTTATATTGACAAATATTAATTAGATTAACTCTTGTGTAAAGAATTGGACATGCTTGGCCTACCTGTGTAGTAGGATAAAAATCTCTCATTAGAATAATCTTGGATAAAATAAAAAATATTTTATGTACAGTATAAAAATGCACCAAACAGCTTTAAAAAAAAAATCTATCTTATCCTGTCCAATATAGCGAACACAATCAAATTCTATAAAAATAATTTGCAAATGTTGGCTGATGAACACATATTTACAAATTTTAATATGGAAAAGAGGGATTCTCAAGTGGAGTCTTCCGTAATATAGGAGGCTTTCATTATTCAATGTAATATGCTCTGAACTTCTCACCTGGTTTCTTACGCTCATTTGAGCTTCACAGTAACAAATGCATTCATGATTCAACGCCCAGCAGCAATTCCAAGATCAGATTGAAAATCAAATCATTTTTTTTCCAGTACGGCAGGGGTGCGATATGTAAATTGCAGTTATGATGGCAAGTATAAGCTACTGTCTTAAATTGCAAGTAAAAGAGACACCAAATATTCGTACGTAGCATAACATCCTGGGTGCCGTTTGGGCCCATTTCTAGCTGTTTTTTGGAGAAAAAAAATGATCCTTTGACTAATCTGTTTTTGGTGTGGTTTTCAAAGTCTTGATGATCTGTTTAGTTCCTGAAAGCCATGAAAACGATCGCTTTGACAATTATGTCCATTTTCAACATTGGTGATTAATCGGCTCATTATTAAAAATTCTAAAATATTTGAGTTGGAGAACACATATTATGTAAACAGTAAACTATTTTTATGTAAACAATAAACCAATGAACTTTTATTTTCATTGGTTTATTCTTTTTTATTAGCCCTTTTTATTTTTAACAATTGTAGTGTGATTTTAGAAAATTAATATTCGATAAACTATGAAATTATATTAAGAATTATGAGCACGCGAGCCGAGACAAGATGAACAAAATATTTTGAAAGAAAAAGATGCAATCCACCTTGAGTTGTAATCTCAATTTAATCAATGCATTGGATTTGAAGTTTTGTTTTTGTTGGCTTTGTATAGGAATAAGACTCTTGCAATACTAAAAATTAATGTTTTATTGATAAAACAAATCAAATTTATTGATTCATATCAATTAAATTTTTGGGATGGAATTTCAAGATGGAACAAATATCTAACATTTCTTCTTCTATGAAATGATATTTTTATCTCTCTTTGTACTCAATCTTTAATCATAATTAACATATTAAATATTATTTATTACCACATGTAATATATATATAAAATTTTTGGTTTGCAAGTAAAAGTATTTTATTGATAGTAAAAAATAATATTAATAACACTAACCACCTATTTCTGATTTTTGAATAAAACATTTATGTTTTCAATAACGTTGAAATTCAAAATATTTAGATAGTTTTTGAAATTATAATAGTAATTGCCTTTTAAATTAAATTTTACTGAGAGATTTATAAAAAATATTTAATTTTTACCAACACATAAAAATAATAATCGAAATATACTCAAAAAAAATATTGTTTTTTTAAAGTTTAACAAAAAAAAAAAACTACCTTGAATATGAGCTTTATAGACACTGTACATTTTTTTCTAGGCTTGCCAGGAGAGAAAAAGCTGTCCTGACTGAAAAGGTCAGAAAAGAAATGCGTTGGACAATCGACACCTATTGACCAATCTAGCGCACTGATAATTTAAGTTTTGAAAATAATTTTGAAAAACATAATTAATTTTTGTAATATTTAAAAATTATTTTAATATATTTTTAAAAACAATATGCAGATGTCCCCTAATGAATAATAATAATAAAAATAATAATAATGGCAGTCGACAAAAAGGACAGAAATTTACTTGTGATCAGTGTTGTTTTGATTGGTGTTTCTGTTTTTCTTCAATTTGAACATAAAGTTTCGGGTATATTGTCATTTCATTGCAAGATTGCATTCTTTATATATATACTAGACCAGCGCCTTGTCGTGGACAGCATTATAATTTTTTAATGTATATTTTTTTTAATATAAAAAAAATAATTGTTTTTTTATATATAATATAAAATTAATCAAAATAATAAATTATATGCAATATTATTGTAAAATACAAGTTTTCTATAAAATACATGTATTTGAAATGGATATAAATTTATCTATTTATTAGATTTTAACAAAATCATCAACGTAAAATTACCTTCATCATTAAAAAAACAAGAAGATTCAGATATTTGAATTATTGAATTCATTGTATTAAGATTAATTTATTTTATAATTCAATTTAAATCACATTTAAAAACAAAATATAAATTGTAAGAAAACCTGCAATCATCAAATAAAAAATAAGTATTTAATTTTCTATCCATAAAAAGATGAAAATATAAATTGAAAATCTATCCCTACGTTATTGTCATTTTTATTATTATAACACTTAAAATTATTATCAACATTACTACTCAAATAATTAAAATTATTAAATTACCACAAAAAAATAAAAATAAATAAAAACATTTTAACCAAAAAAATAATCAATAAAATTATCATCATTATTGCGCATACAATAAAATCATAAAATTATATAATCTGAAAAACAGATAAAATAACATAAAACACACATAAAAAAGACCAAATGGAAAAAAAAGTGCAATATTAATTTTAAAATTATCAGCAATATATATTAAAATTTCAGAATGGAACCTAATAAAAATAAAACCCCTATAAAAAATGAATACAAAATATTCTAAAAGAAAATGAATAAATACGGAAAGAAAATAACATTATTTTTAGATTATTTTTATCTGTTAATGTTAAAAATAATTAAAAAACAATTGTCCTTTTAATATATTTCTAAGTAATATTTTTTAAATCAATCATATTTCAAAGAAAAATAAAAAATATTTCATGGAAAAAATGAAAAAAAAACATGATAAGGAAAAACACTATTTCTTAACAAAAAATATTTTTTAAAAAATCAATCACGTTTCCAAGTAAACTAAAAAATATTTAATGGAAAAAATAAAAAAAAATCATGAAAAAAACAAAAAACAATATTATAAAACAAATTGAAAAATAAAAATATATATAATAATTCAATAACAAAAAATTTAGTTCAAATCCAAAAATAAAATTATTTGAAATTATATAATTTAAATTTTAAATATAAATAAGAGAATTGGAGTAAAACCGATATAGCACTATTAACTTGATGAATAGAAAGATAACATAAAAAATTCATAACAATATAATTTATCTAAACACAATCAGGTTGATATCTTAAAAAACTATTGAAACTACGATATATTGGATCAATTTGGCTCAACCTAAGTTAACCTTTTAAATATGTGACCTGTATTATAAAACAATAATACCCTTAAAAATAAAAAATCAAAGTAAATTATAATTTTTAATTCCTAATAAACTCGTTGTTGAATAATGAAATACAGGAAAAAATTTATCTAAAAAAACACAATAAAATAATTTTTTTGAACAAAATTACGAGAATACCATCATCAATCTTGCAAGGTTATTATATTTTTTGATTGTTCTGAATTTCAACCTTATATATATATATAAAATTAATCTAAAAAAACACAATAAAATAATTTTTTTGAACAAAATTACGAGAATACCATCATCAATCTTGCAAGGTTATTATATTTTTTGATTGTTATGAATTTCAACCTTTATATATATATGAAGAGAATCTTCATAAAATTTCATCTCAATTTTACGACCGGATTGAAAGATATAATTGATATTGTGAAACTATATATTATTTAAAAAAATACTATTTAGCTATATGATAGATTTTTTGAAATGAGTAGAAATTCTAAGCAAGATAATTTTTCTCCAATCTATCTGTTTCTTAAACTAGAACAAGAAATACCAGTTATTTTGGACAGAACAAAATGGAATTATCATTAAAAAAAAATCCACCTAATGTTTATACTATTGTGCTTAGAAGATATAACGGCTATTACCATGACCATAGAAAAAAAATACACGAGTTATCGAAAATAATTATATTACTTTGTCAACCTTTCTAACAATGATAGTAAGAGAAAGTAAATTCCACATTGTCTTGTCAGCCAACCGTTGCTTCCCGGCTTACAATAAAAATTCCACCGAACCACAATCACATCCACCACCTGTTATTCCACCGCAGCCACCACCATTGATTCCACCGCAGCCACCGCCATCTCAACCATCCATTGAGTATAAACCTCTATCAAAGATGACGAGTCAGTGCAAATTATTTTTGTAGTGGATACCATATATTATTATTATACATGACCAAATGAACCAATTCAGACACAACGTTGTGGCTTAAACCCAAATTTCTCGTTCTCCAAATCAAATTCCACATAAAAATTCCTCTGCTGATAATTCCCCAAAATAATGGCCGGTCCAGCTGCAATTCCCGGACCAAGTACACTGTCGCTCACAATTGTCAAGCATATAACTCCCGAATCAACAAATGAGAAATAATTTGACAAAGGCAATGCCATCTTAGCACCACCCTTGAACTGAAAAATCAAATCCGGGACAGAGACTGATTTCTTACCAGAAATGTTGAAACAAGGCCTTAAACCGGTCAGATTTTCAATCTCAGTGGCTACTGTATAGTGGGCCATTTGCTTCTCAAATTCTTTAGCAACCATCTCATAAACTGGCTTCTCCATGAATGTGAATGTTGTTCCTGAGTCCACAATAGTCCCTCCATTACCATCTGATCCTGGAACCAGAAATTTGTACGGCACCTTCACATGGGTGTCCCCTATTACAATGTTACGCAGAAACACATAGTAATAATCTCCGAAGGCAGTGGTTGGATTCTTCTGAAAAGGTGTGTAGCTAAGCCCTGCTGTCTTGGTATCACCCGAACCCGACCCGGTATGCAAAACAAGGTCACTGCTTGTTGAAGTGTCATCAAAAGCGTGAGATACTAAACAGTAAGAGAATTTCTTGAGACCCAATTGTGAAGGGAGTGATTCGGGGCTCCGACCGAACCCGGCGATCCCTTCGGGTTGTCTGGTAGATAAAATGGAGCAGCCGACAAGAAAATCGGGTATGGTTTTCTGGTTTGGGAAATCTAGAGTTTCAGATAGTAGAAGCCCAGCTGTGGAGCCTGAACCATATTGGATTTCGTAAGGTGGGCAAGTTTGAGTGCAGTTTTTGGCAGGGGAGTCACACTCGTGGCATTTAGACTGAATTTCGGGGCCAAAAAACACAGAGCATCTGGGATTTTTGCAACCAATAAGCTTTGAAGAGGATGATAGTTTTGGTAAAAATGTTGGGATTCCTGTTCTTTTAATGTTTGGGAAGTTACATTCCGCGCAAAGATAGCGAGAGGTACAAGGAAACCAAACAAGACTAGAACCAGAGTCCATGACAAATGTGGTTGTCTGCGGAGGAGTACCAAAGTCGAGAGATATTGAGTAGCCACCATAGCTGCGTGGAAAAAGAGGGGTCTTGATGATAGAAAATTTGGTTTTTGGAGACTTGATGTGGTGGGATCTTGAGAGAGATTGAGTGGCGAGGTGATTGAGTGCACCCCATGGATCTTTTGAGGACACAACCAGTTTGGTGAAGCTGGGAGCTGATAGAGGGATGGTAATGGTTTCTGGTGTTGATTTTGATGTTGTGATAAAGATAAGAAATGAGAGGAGAAAGAGAAGCAGAGAAGAAGCCATGGAAGTTATGTCGTCTTCTTCTTCTTGGTTATGATTAGTGAGGGAATTTGAAAAGATATGAAAGCATAAAGTTTTTGTAGTGGTTGTCTATTTTTTTATAGAGGAAGAAACCAGGAAGGGGACTAACGGTGCGAATCGAGTTCGATTTTGGTGATGGAATTGCCTTCAATCATGCTCAGAAATAACCAGAAATGCCATTGCCAGGTTGTATGCCTTCTCTCTTGGGTTGGGTCTTCCTTCACTCGTGCCCCAATAGTCCACTCATCTTAGTCACTTCTACACAAGGACTATATTATCGATAGATTTTAATTATATATTGAGTACTATTTATGTATTTTCTCGAACACCAAGGGCTAATTTGTAATTAACAACATTTTTTATATCATGGCTTGGACTTTGGAGGATGATTTAATTTCCACCTACAAGCCCTGAGTCTTACACGGGGTGAGTTAAACACCTACATAAAGATTTATCATCATTTTTCTTATTTTTATAAAATATATTAAAATTAAAATACATTAAATTTAATAATTTCTATATCAAAATCATCTAAGAAAATATAAAAAGAAATCAATTCGAAATGTATTTTGAAAATCAATTTCAAATACAATCCAAATGTATAACCGATGCATCCTAAATCTCATTTGCAGAAGAGAGCACCGACAAGAAACATGGGATGGGATGGGGGCATCATGGGAACTTGCAGCAAATCCTACAACTTCTGGGTGGATTATACTCGAGACAGAAAGCAACACTCGAGTGAACACCGAATTGACTTTGGATGCAAAATGTTTTTAGCCGTTTAAAAAGCAATCGATGTCTTCCTCTCGATCTTCATCCCTCTACGTATGAAGTCAATAACCCAAACAACAAGCAACTCCACCATTATAATATTTTTGCAGTGACAGTTCAGTCTATCAATCTCTCACGAGCAACAATGAAAACATCTTGAGCTCCAAAATGCCTAAATATATTTGTAATCTCGTTTTTATCAGCTTGAAGTTTTTTCTTTTTATAAAAAATATTGTGTTTTTAACAAGTTCAGCGTATCTTATAGTTTTTTAAAATAGAAATAGATCTAGTGATTGTTTGAGAGTGTCTTTTGGGTTGTTTTTTAAAGTGTTTTTATTTATAAATACAACAAAATAATTTTTATTTTATTTTTTAAAAATTATTTTTTATATCAACACATGAAAATAATTTAAAAATAAAATAAAAATTATTTTTGAAATATAATGTCAAATAGGATCCTAGTATAAAACTAGTTTAGTAATGAATAGACGAATTTTCATTGACTTGGCAATGAAGCTTAAATTCAAAATTTCAAAGTTAGCTAACCCTATCTTCTAATTTTAGAAATTAAAGTAGGTTTTGCAAGTGAGGGAATGGAAGAGAATACCATGATGATGAAAGAGACTATAAATTGATGAGCCGACAAACAGGAAGTTTGTAATGTAAAATTAGAATTGTAGATTGAGAAACCTGTTAATATAAAATGAATCAGTTTTAATTATTTATTTTTAAAAGCTCCTATTCAATGAACACATAAATATGAAATTTTATTTAATTTCAAATGAAAATTCTATCTAGTAGTGTATTTTTCATATATAACAATATGATTGGCTTAATCTCTCGTATATTCACGTGGAAACAGCGGAGCGTCGTGGAGTCATTCTCAACTCCTACCATCTCGTGAACCATAAGATTATGATGCATCCAGAGACTACAAAACAAAACCGCAACACTCCAAGTCATTGAGATCGACAGCTTCCCTTCCACAAAAAGATAATTTAATCCTCATCCTGCTCTTACCAACACTACAGAACTACACAAAAGATAAATTAACTTTTACCAAGAATACAAAGCCATATATAATATATATACTTCCAAGATTTAGAATTTAGAGGCTCTAAAAGTTTTATCCGAAAATCCAGAGTTGTATATTATTTTTTATGTTAATAAGAACTTTGAAATTGAAAGATGTACGTCTAGACTGGTGATTAATTATGACTTTAAAATTCAGACCACCCTGGTTATGTGCTGCTTTTTATATTAACAAAAATTGTGAAATTGAAAGAGCCACAGTGATCTGACGCAGAACGGAAGGTGATTAAATGATTTACCAACGTAAATCACAGAAACAAGAACTCAAATGTAAAGAAAATCTGAAATGTATTATTGTGTGCTTCTCCTCTGTTCCGCAGCCTTTAAATAGGCATGACAGCATTCAAGGGGTTACAATTTTGATTGCATTAAATCTGCAATTATATGCTAAAAACGGAAATAAATCAAAGGACTTGAAGACAATTAAATGGAAAAAACCAAAATGGAAATAAAAGCAATTAAAGCGTAACGGGAATTATAAGTAATTGGGAAATAAAAGATGCTGCATATCAGCTGGGATTTGAGACGTTGCTGGTTGAGAATCCAAATTTAATTCCTCATCTTTCTGTTGCTAGTTGGCATGTGATTTTTGGACCGTTCCTTCTTTTTCATTTTCTTGTCCAATTCTTCCTCAAATTCTGCAGCAAGTTGTTCTGCATCATTCTCCTCTACTTGCGAAGAGCCCGACCCCGAGTTATATTCTGGATAGACTGGACTATCTGCACAAAATTCATACAGGTCCGCTACATTGAAAGTGTGAGAGATGTGCATATCCGTTGGAAGATCGACTATGTAGGCATTGTCATTGATCTTCTTGATGACTTTGTATGGACCGTATTTCCTTGGTTTCAACTTGTTATAGGATCCAAGAGGAAACCGCTCTTTGCGTAAAAAGACCATCACCTCATCCCCTTCAGCGAACAAATTTTTCGCGCCTCTTGACATCGGCTGCAACTTTATATTTCACATTCTTCTCTTCTAAGCGAGCTTTTACTTCTGCTTGGACACTCCGCGCATGTTCAACCAGATTTTCAGCGGCCACACTAGAACCAGTCATCTTAGGCAGGCGGGCTAAATCCAAAGCATGTTTAGGCGATTTTAAATAGACCAGCGAGAAAAGAGATTTACCCGTGGCTGTATGAATTGCATTATTATATGTGAATTCAGCCTGCGCCAATGACACATCCCACTGCTTTGGTTTATCACCACAAATGTTGCGTATTAAGTTTCCCAAGGTCCTGTTCAGATTCTTTGTCTATCCATCAGTTTGTGGATGGGCTGTGCTGCTGAATTTTAATGTGGTATTCATGCTTATCCATAATATGATACAAAAGTGACTAAGGAATTTTGAATCCTGATCAGAAGTGATGGACTGAGGCACCCCATGTAATTGTACCACCTCTCGAAAGAATAGATGTGCTACATGAGAAGCATCGGAGGTTTTCCGGCATGGGATAAAGTGACCCATCTTGGAAAATCTGTCCACTACAACAAATACGGAGTCCACTCCACGCTGGGTTCGCGGCAGTCCCAACACAAAATCCATCGATAAATCTTCCCATATAGCATTTGGCACTTGTAGTGGCATGTATAATCCAGTATTCTAGGCTTGCCCTTTTGAGGTCTGACAAACATAACACTTTTGAACCAAGTTTCCTACGTCGCGTTTCAGTTGGGGCCAATACGGCTGCCACATCATGATAGTCTTATCTCGCCCCAAGTGTCCACTCAAACCCCCGCCGTGTAGCTCTCGTACCAGCTTCTCCCTCAAAGAACTTCTGGGAACACAAAGTTGATTACCACGAAAGAGGTAGTCATCGACAATATGGAATTCCCCCACCGTATGTTGTAGCCTGCATTTTTCCCACACCTCAGCGAAGTCTTCATCATTCCAGTATAAGTCCTTTAAAAACTCAAACCCAACAACCTCTTGTTGCATAGTCACTAGTAAGTTGGCGCGTCGGCTCAAGGCATCAGCTACTTTGTTCAGAGCGCCGAACTTATGTTTCAGAATGAAAGGGAATTTTTGCAAGTAAGTCGACCACCGCACATGCATATTACTGAGATTTTTCTGACTATTTAGGTACTTCAGTGCCTGATGATCAGTGTATAGTATGAAGTCCCGCTGAATAAGATAATGCTCCCAATGCTTAAGAGCGCGCACAACAACGTAAAATTCCTGATCATAAGTGCTCCACTTCTGTCGTGCTTCGCTGAGTTTTTCGCTGAAGAAAGCTACCGGTCTCTTCTCTTGTGATAGAACTGCTCCTACCCCAATCCCGCTGGCATCACACTCCACTTCAAACAATTTCTCGAAACTTGGTAAGGCAAGGACGGGAGTGGTGCACAGCTTTTCCTTGATCACGGCAAAAGTTGTGTCAGCTGTTACACCCCAATCAAATTTCCTTTCTTTAGGCACTCAGTTATAGGGGCTACAATGCTGCTGAAATTCCGAATAAACCTTCAGTAAAAGGTTGCCAACCCATGAAAACTTCGGACATCCCCCACCGTCTTCGGTGTTGGCCACTCGCGGATGGCTTTTACCTTTTCCGTATCTATCAATATGCCTTCAGAACTGACTACATACCCCAGGAATAATAGTCGCTCGGTTAGCCAACTACATTTATTAAAGTTGATAAACAACTTATTTTCGGACAATACTCCCAACACGGTTCGTAGGTGGCTTAGGTGTTCCTCCTCGTTGCGGCTGTAAATCAATATATCGTCAAAATAAACGACTACATATTTTCCAATGAAAGGCCGCAATACCTGATTCATGAGCCGCATAAAAGTACTAGGGGCGTTTGACAGTCCAAATGGCATCACCAGCCACTCGTAGAGCCTATCTTTCATCTTAAAAGTTGTCTTCCATTCATCACCCGGCCTCACCCGAATCTGATGGTACCCACTGCGTAGATCAATTTTGGAGAATAATTTTGATCCTTCCAACATATCCAGCATGTCATCTAATCGTGGAATCGGATAACTGTATCTGACTGTTATCTAGTTTATGGCGCAACTGTCAACGCACATGCTCCAACTCCCATCTTTCTTCGGAACCAGTAAGGCAGGTACAGCGCACGGACTCATGCTCTCACGAATAAATCCTTTTTTTAGCAACTCTTCCACCTTCTCCTACAAAATCTGATTCTCTCTCGGAGTCATTCGGTAGTGTGGTAGATTCGGTAAGCTAGCTCCCGGAACCAAATCAATTTGGTGTTGTATGTCCCTTAGAGGAGGAAGGTCATTTGGTAATTCCTCCAACACCAATGCGCTAAATTCACCCAAAAGAGATTGTACCCTTTTAGGTACTTCCTCCTCTCGAGCTCCCTTTTCGGTTACCACTAGAGCCCGCACGACTACCACATGGACCTCCCGTGCTTCCTTCACCTCTACTTCCAAGTCCAGAAAAGAGGTGACTAACGAGAGTAACGAATGATCCTCCGTCGTAGCTTTACTCGTGACCCCTCCCGAATTTCGTTTAGGCACCATAGCGATTTTTCTGCCTTCCTAATTGATGACATAGACATTCTCTCGCCCTCGATAAGTCACATCCACATCAAATTGCCAAGGACGACCCAACAATACATGACTAGCATCCATGTCGACCACATCACAAACCACTTCATCTCGGTAATTTTGCCCAATTGAAATAGGTACTTTGCACACCTCGGTCACACTCACTTTAGGCCCCTATTTGATCCACCCAATCATATAAGATTTTGGGTGTTTTTCGGCCCTTAACTTGAGATATTCCACCAGCCTTCTAGACACAGTTTTCACAACTCCCCGTATCGACAATTAAATCACAGACCTTGCCTTGCACACTACAAAAAGACTTGAAGATGTTATTTCTTTATGATGGATCCTCGAGTTTTGCTGAGCATAAAACACGTTGGACCACGCAATTCACAAAGTCTCCTTCTTTTTCTGCAATTTCGGCCCCTTCCAGCAGCTCTTCTGCAATCTGTTCTTCTTCTTCTTCCTCAAGTTCTGCCTCTACCAAGTTCACACTTAAATCCTCCTGGTTTAGCATAGGTAGTTGGTGCTCGTGCGGCATCTCTTGTCATCGTTGTTGGACGTCCTCCCGATTGGTTGCTAGTGGCAGTTATTCCTCACTGGATCTGGTCTGGAACCATTTTGGGGGTGTTCTGGACCTCATTGGCAGTGAACTTGCCCCTTGAAGTAGACTCTCCCGTGTTCCTATAGTGGGAAAACGGTTGACAGTCTTCTCCATTAGTTCAGCCTTTAGGGCCATGTTATGCGCTTCATCCACTGTCCACACCACCTGCAAACCGATCCTCTCTCTGATAGATGGTTTTAATCCACCCAGATATCTAGAGACCTGCTGTGCTTCAAATTTGTTTAAGTCATTACAAACTGAAAGTCTTGACCACTCCTCCGTGTAATCTGCTACTGATCGGTTTCCCTGTACGCAATTTTGCAAGCTCTGAAAAATGAACTGCTATAATCAGGGGGTAAAAACTTACCCATCATGAGTTGTTTCATCTTCCTCCAAGATTGTATGGGTGCCTTGCCTTGGCGTCTCCTGTCCAGCTGTAATTTCTCCCACCAAACAGAAGCCCCACTCCTTAACATGTATGAGACAAGTTTAACTTGGAGGCCTTCTACGACCTCAGAAAAATCGAAGAACGTTTCGACTTCGGAGATCCAATCCAGAAACTCTTCGATCTGTAATTTCCCATGGAACAAAGGGATGTCAGCCCGTACTCTATATTCAGGTTGATTTCGTCGCTGCAATTGATTTTCAGACGCGTCTACCGCTTCTTCTTCCTAGTCATCATCACTGTCGTCAGCATAAGGTCTGTTTCTGGCGACTCTAGGGGGAGGTTCCACCCTTGGACGGTTGTGGGCACCCTCATTGGCAGGTGCCAAAGGTCCCCTAACCAGCTGCTGGATCATGGCTTCCATCCTTGCCATTGCTTGCCTTTGTTCGTCAATGGCTGCCCACAGATTAGCATCTGTGTCCCTACGACAAGCGTCATGGGGATTAGCTCTTCCTCCTTCGTTGTTGTTGGCCATTGAAACAAGCCAAATCCTTGCTCTGATACCACTTGACGTAGAACGGAAGGTGATTAAATGTTTTACAAACGTAAATCACAGAAACAAGAACTCAAATGTAAAGAAAATCTGAAATGTATTATTGTGTGCTTCTCCTCTATTCCGCAGCCTTTAAATAGGCATGACAGCATTCAAGGGGTTACAATTTTGATTGCATTAAATCTGCAATTATATGCTAAAAACAGAAATAAATCAAAGGACTTGAAGACAATTAAATGGAAAAAACCAAAACAGAAATAAAAGCAATTAAAGCGTGACGGGAATTATAAGTAATATGGAAATAAAAAATGTTGCATATCAGCTGGGATTTGAGACGTTGCTGGTTGAGAATCCAAATTTAATTCCTCATCTTTCTGTTGCTAGTTGGCATGTGATTTTT
Source organism: Salix exigua (assembly GCA_032356905.1). Lineage (NCBI taxonomy): Eukaryota > Viridiplantae > Streptophyta > Magnoliopsida > Malpighiales > Salicaceae > Salix > Salix exigua. The sequence goes on from CM063603.1 coordinate 6,784,096, forward strand.
GGACCGTTCCTTCTTTTTCATTTTCTTGTCGAATTCTTCCTCAAATTCTGCAGCAAATTGTTCTGCATCATGATCGATTATAGTTTACCACAACCAAAATAGGATGAAGAACTCCCATACATACATACGTACCTTGTAGCGATGATAGAAATCAACAGCTACATTTCCGTTGCTATGATCGTTTATTCTCTCTGCAAACGTTCGACATGATGTTATTTGAAAAGCTAATTCTAATCTGCCTCGGATCATTAAAGTATAATTTTTATTAAGAGAGACTAGTACGTGTTGCAAAAATTATAATAGATATTTCAAAAGACTATCCCACAATGGTAAAACACTTGATAACTTTGTAACCATTGAAAATTTATTTTTTGCAATGGATATTGCCGCTTGACAATCACAATGCCCATATAGAAGGTGTTGGATATATTTTAAGAGTTACAAATTTAAGTGTTACCATAATTTAATTTTTGTAACGGATATATTTTAAATCATAATTTAATTTTGTAACGGACCATAATTTAATTTTATAACGGATATATTTTAAATTATTGTAACTGCTAATTTAATTTTATAATTAAATTAGATGTGACCGTTACATTATGGTTATCTATAAATACCATGAAACTTTTTCAAACAAAGGCATCCCAAAAAACTAATTCTCTTTTTCCTCTCATTTGCGGGAATCTTTTTATTTCTAAGCTGTTTATTGTGTTCCCCTCTTTGTTTGAGGAAGAACTTGTTAAATCTTGGAGGGTACCTCATTGTTGGGGAAATATCCTTAAGGACAGTGCTAATCACGCCTCAAGTTTAATTGTTTTTGTTCCTTGTATTTCGTTCATATACACAACAATAGGCGTGCTTAGCACTGTCCTTAAGGATATTTCCTTGTATTTCATTTCGTTCATATACACGATTGTTGTAACGAAATGAAATACAAGGAACAAAAACAATTAAACTTGAGGCGTGCTTAGCACTGTCCTTAAGGATATTTCCCCAACAATGAGGTATCCTCTAGGATTCAACAAGTTCTTCCTCAAACAAAGAGGGGAACACAATAAACAACTTAGAAATAAGAAGAGTCCAGCAAATGAGAGGAATAAGAGAATTAGTTTTTTGGGATGCCTTTGTTTGAAAAGTTCCATGGTATTTATAGATAACCATAATGTAACGGTCACATCTAATTTAATTATAAAATTAAATTAGCAGTTACAATAATTTAAAATATATCCGTTATAAAATTAAATTATGGTCTGTTACAAAATTAAATTATGATTTAAAATATATCTGTTACAAAAATTAAATTATTTTTTCTTATTGTTTTCGTGAGAAAGCAATATTTCATGTTTTCTAGGAAGTTTCAAAAATCAAAATGAGTTTTTGGGTTTGAGGAAAAGAAGACTTGAATAAAAGAATTTCAAATAAGATGGGTGTTCAGAAGTTCAAACAAGAGTCCATATTCAAGGGCATTTGAAAGGATACATCGATACATGTCATCCGTGGCACATCATAATCACTTGATTAACTCGGAAGTTCAAGCATTGTCATGCTAAATTTTCAACTCGTCGATTTTGAGCATTCAACTAGTTGAGATTGAATCTCTGTAGTTCAAAAGTGGTGCCTTAGTTTCTTATTCGTACTTGTAAGCCCTAACATTAAACCGCGCACGATGACTTCCTATAACCACCACTAATATTAAAAAAGACTTGATCTTCCGATATGGTTTGCTAGAAAAGATAGCACAAAATTTTAAAAGACACAAAATCTTACTAGTTGAGATTGACGATGAATCCAATTACTCACCGTACAAGCTAAAGATGAGCAACACTATAGAAATTGCCAACAAGAATATCAAAAAGATTATTCAGAAAACACCATTCGCTTCTAAGAAATTAGCATGATATTGATGATCTTCAGCATTCATCTTTACGCTGAAGTATATATAGTCAAGTCAAGCACAATTGATGATCTTTAACCAAAAGCCTGGAATTCAATCTCCAAGATGACCTTTCTTCATTTCCGAGTTGATAACCATCTCTAAATCATGCAAGAAATGCTTTGAAGCGATCAACTAGTCATCGGCCTAGAATTCAATTTTACAATAAAGTTTATCCCTTAACTTGACCAGGAGAAGGAAAAACAATTTGCTTTTTTCGGAAATCCTTAACAAAAATATCATTAATTTGGCCCAGTTATTGACTTAATCTCTTGCTGTGTAGATCAAAGACGAATCACCTGATTCTTAAATGATACAATGATCATTGTTTTGCAAACTCTAAAATAATTTCTTCAACATTCATGAACTCCATGAAATTGATCTCACCCTTGGATATCACAGTATCATTTAACTTTAAGGGAAATGATGAGTTTTGTTGAGGAAGAAAAAGCTTTGAATATTCAAACAAAACAACATTGTTTTGATCATGTATCTACAAATTTTATGGCAAGGCAAGAATGGCTGACTCTTACGCACAATTTAGGCTTATTATTTTACCATGATTAACTCTCTTAATAAGGGAAAACACAAGGATTGTGTTTTCTAATGGCCAGCTACATTCATGCCTCAAAGAATCTTGATTCAATTCCTCTAATCCACTTCAAATTATGAGCTAAACTTATAAGCACACACTCAATCAATATCTCTTCTAGCCATAAACTTGGTTTTTTTTTTCTTGTTCAAGAACCAGCTTTCAACCCTTGATTCTCTCCCCATGAATCAAGCAAATTGGGATTGGTGACCACCACTTGAGCTACTCTCCGATTCAGATTTGTTAGGATAATCTTTGTCGATATCCGATATCGTGACTACATTTTAAAAAAGAAGTTGCTCTTTAATATCGAATTTGGCTAATAAACAATCCATAAAACAATAACTAAATACAAATCAATAATATTATTACAACAACTTAATACGAAAACATGATAATTTGATGACAATGATTCATTGGTGTCCATCTGGTTTATCAGACAGAAACCTAACTTGCTGCAACAAAGATTGACTTCAGCCATCGGTGCTGCATTGTCAAGTAGGTCTCGATCATACGAATATGGATCCTGCATTGTCAATAAATTAGTTTGATAAGCTCGAAAAAAAAAAGAATTCAATAAGATAATAAGGCTCGAAATGAATACAGTACCTTATTACATTCTATGCCAATGTTTATTCAACTCTCGACTTCTTACGGCTTCTTGCTGATCCCTCCACCATTCGAGGGTGGGAGGGCGATTTGGATTTTCTGTCAGTGCTGTCATATGAGCTAGACGTAAGGTCCATGTTATGAAGATATGGAAATAGTAAGAGGAAATGAAAAGAATCCTTACATATTATTGATTAGTTTAGTTTCGTCCTCGTGCAGAAATTGTTTAAACCACTTCACAGAATTTTTGGCATATCGTTTCAGGTCGTCTTTGTAATCAATGAAGTAGAGACCAAACCTTGAACTATAACCATATCCCCATTCAAAATCATCCAGAAAGGACCAAGCAAAAAAACCCTTGACGTCAACACCATGGTCACTGTAAAAGTCAAAACGTTTAGATCAAAAGACCGGGAAAGAAATTCCAATTAATTCCTTCAGAACAAAACTAGTTGTTTAAAAAAGGAACAAAGAACAAGCTCACTTGATGGATTCCAGAACGTTGTCGAAAATGTCCTTATAATATTGCTCTCTTACGTGATCATTGAGGGCTTCCTCTAATGATGAGGAATTCACGTCATCAACTCCTAAATATATTAACACATTACAAAATCAAAACTTGTTGACAACTAGAATCATAAATACATAGCATTAATTACTCTAAATATGATGACCGTTGACTGTGATCTTACCATTTTCAGTGATGTATATTGTTGGATTTTCATACGCGTCCTTTATGTAATTCAAAAGATGACGAATACCTTCAGGACAAATATAAAGCCAACTTGAACCAGCCTGCAAATTTGATTGTGTATACATCTCAATAACAAGGGGGGGAAATGACTCTATGTATCAATTACATAAGTTGCTGCAAACAAAAGAAGAAAAGAATGATGTCCGAATAAGAACCACAATATTCACCTGTGGGCCTATTGGTATTCCATTTCTCTCCCCTGTAAAATAATGAAATAAAATAGAAATCAGTCATCAACATAAGTGAGAAAGTGTAGAATTTTCTTATTGTTTAGTTACCAAGTATATAAATTTACCTGGCCAAGTAACACGAGCATCTTCCATAAACCCAATAGTTTTATAGTTAGCGTCCTCGACATTCTGGGCATAATATGTAGTATAGTAATTGACCCCAATAAAGTCATAAGATCCTCTCAGCATCTTGGATTCCTCCTCGCTGAATTTAGGCAATCTTTGTCCAACGTAGTCATGCATATTCTGTGGATAGTCACCTTTAGTTACAGGATCCATATACCTGCAGAGGACAGATTAGATTAAGTGGTGATGCTTGTTTCTTCTCCGTGGATTTTAAGAATCCAAAAAAAGTATAGACTGCTGAATTAGAAATAGATCCCAGCATGATTTAAGCTGGCTATCCAAATCAGCTAGCAAAATACTTACCATCCAAGCATAAAATCAAGGCTTCGTTTAGTTGCCATCCGATCACTTTCACTAGTCGAGTAAGGTTCAAACCAATGAGAAACGAGGGTTATCCCAATTTTTCCTCCTTGACATTTCTGAGGAGAGATTTTGTCAATGATAGAATTAATTAGCACAGTCGCACTGAAAGCTTTGGTGAAATTATTAAACGAACCACAAATTAACTCTTGCGAACCTGATACTTTTCCTTGTATAGTTTCACAGCTGTTGCATGAGCAAGCAGTAGATGGTGGGCTACAGTGTAAACCTCGGTGGCACCAGAGATTTTGGGTTGGCCTGGATAATTCTCCAAAGTTGAAACTCTGCCGGGCGCCACTGTGCCGGTGTCGTAGCCATTGACACTAAACATAAAAGGCTCATTTAAAGTGATCCAGTGCTTCACTCGGTCTCCAAACTTTTGAAAGCAAAGCTCCACAAAGTCTCGGAAATCATTCCTGGTTACGAGTTATGAAATTATTAGGATGAGGATTGAAATCAAAGTGAGATGTGTGTGCAATATTAATATAAAAACGATTACTTACAAAATATTACGGCTTAAGAAACCGCCATATTTGTCTTCAATTGCTTGTGGAGTATCCCAGTGAAAGAGAGTTACATAAGGCTGTATACCTGTACAGATAATACTAGAAAATTAAAGTGCGAAACGTTTTGCCCCTGCATTCACCATGCATGAATTAAAGATTCTTATTTAGTCATCGAAATGTTATAGGAAGAGGTTATTATTGAGGAACCTAACACAGCACCTTCCTAAAGCAACATCCCAACAGTTACTTTCCTTTTCTGCAATTGTGACCGTTGGAATATATGTGTAAATCCCAGAAATTTCTGTAAATCTTTATTAGCATTCATTCTGCATTCTTGCCTTACATAGCTTTCATATGTATATAAATACAACCCATCTTTAAATCAATAAAGAGTGGCCTTTTCTATTACATCTGTGTATCCTCAAATTTCTATATGGTATCAGAAGAGCCTGCCTCCCACGAGCACATTGATCCATCCTCATCCAACACTATGTCCTCCCCTGCTGATTCTATGCCAGCAACAACTACCATCTCTCCACCCACCTCTGCTCCAGAAAACGTGCTCATTGCACTAAACATCACCTCCCAAATCAATGAAAAACTTAAACCTTCCACCTTCCCCCAATGGAGAGCTCAATTTGAAGCTCTCCTTATTGGATACAACTTACTAGATTATGTCACTGGCATCTCTCAGTGCCCATCACCGGCTGGAACATCCATCTCAGACTTGAACAAAACCCATTGGGTTCGTCAAGATAAGCTCATCCTTAGTGCAATTTTGGCCTCCACATCACCTGCTATCACCCCTCTTATCGCCACTGCCAAAACTTCCCATGAAGCTTGGGAGAAGCTTCATCACATATATGCCAACAAATCACGAACAAGGGCTATGCAATTAAAAGAGGAACTTACTCTTATTCAACGCAAGAATCGATCTATCACTGAATACCTGCATACTGTCAAAGCTCTTGCCGATGAAATTGCTCTCATCGACCACCCAATTTCAGACGACGATCTCACTCTGTACATCCTAAATGGCTTGGGATCTGACTTCAGAGACATGGCTGTTTCCATCCGAGCACGACCCACCTCCTTATCCTTTGAAGAATTGCACGATCTTCTCGTCGGCCATGACAGTTACATGCGACGAATGGACATCTCCACACAGCAGCTGATTGCCACCGCTAATTACACAAATCGTCATCGCCAGCCAGCCTTCTCTTCAAATGGTTCCTCGCGGAGAGGAACTTATAGGCAAAATGGGCCAAGTTTATCATCAGCCCAGCCCAGTCACTATTCTGGCCCCTTTAAGACTGCCAGGCAGTACCCAACATCTAGGCCCATTCAGCGACAATTTAGCCCAAAATGTCAACTGTGTGACAATATGGGCCATACAGCCAAGACTTGCCCGAATTTACGCCGTAATGAAATTATGGCAAATTGTGCAAACACATCCGGTGCACATAATCAAAAATGGCTTCTCGACTCTGCTGCATCACATAATATTACCGGTGACTTGAGAAATTTATCTATCCATTCTGAGTATGACGGCACCGATGAAGTGGTTATTGGTGATGGTACAGGTTTGATTGTCTCACATATTGGCTCATTGACCTTAGAAACACCCATGCGAAATTTTATTCTCAATGATACTCTTTGCGTTCCAAACATTTCTAAAAATTTAATTTCGGTACATCATTTTACCGCTTAAAATAATGTTTTTGTTGAACTTCACCCATTTCATTTTCTTGTGAAGGATCAAGCTTCGAGGGCGACCCTACTAAGAGGAGCATGTGAGGACGGTGTCTACAAATTCCCGAATTCACTGGTTGGCTCATCCTCCAAAATAATTGCAAATATGCATGAACGCACTTCCGTTGATGGCTGGCACAAACGTCTTGGACATCCGTCTTCTAAAATTGTTCGCAATCTTGTTAATTTGTTTTCCTTACCTACAACAAAAACACAAAAATTTTTTGATTCTTTATGCTCTTCATGTTCTATTAATAAAGCCCATCAACTTCCTTTTCGTCCCACTAGTATTCAAAGTCATGCACCCCTTGATACTATTTATACTGATGTATGGGGCCCTGCCCATTGCACTGGTCTAGATGGTTCCAGATATTATTTAATATTTGTGGATCACTATACCAAATATATTTGGTTTTATCCCATCCAAGCCAAATCTTGTGTCAAAAATATTTTTCCCCAATTTAAAACACTTGTTGAAAAAAAATTTCAGACACAAATCAAAAGTATTTATTCTGACAATGGCGGTGAGTTCATCGGTCTAAAACCATTTTTTTCCACTCATGGGATTAGTCATTATACAACAGCCCCACATACACCACAACAAAATGGTGTCTCCGAGCGTCGACACCGTCATTTAGTAGAAACTGGTCTTACCCTTCTCACTGATGCCAACCTACCTCTATCTTATTGGCCTCATGCTTTTCATACCGCTGTATATTTAATAAATCGTCAACCGTCTATCTTACTTGCAAATAAATCACCATTTGAAGTTTTATTTAAACAAAAACCAAATTATCTTAAACTAAGAAAATTTGGGTGCATTTGTTATCCTCTTACCCGGCCCTACACGAAACACAAATTAGAGCCCAAATCCACACCTTGCGTTTTTATTGGGTACTCTCTCACCCAAAATGCCTACAAATGTTTTGAGCCCACAACCCACCGTCTTTATCTATCTCGTCACGTTATTTTTGACGAAGCCCAGACGCTAAATTCAATTGAGCAGCCCACCTCGTCACCAAGTCCACCCTCTCCAACCGACACACCGTTCATCCCCATTCCAGCACCTTCACCAGCCACACCAGTGACCTCGGATTCTGCCACCACCGTCCGATCATCTCCTCCAGGTAACTTTCCTTCTTCCCTACACTCAATTTCTCATAGTTCCTCTGATTATGATTCTTCTCATGCATCTCATCATACTTCTCCCACACATGCATCTCATCCTCCCGTCGCCTTGCCACCACCAAACCTGCACCTCCATCAACCTCTCTCAGCAACCCACAACCACTTTTCTCCACCAAATCATCGCACACACAATATGACCACCCGATCCATGAATAATATCTACAAACCCAAACAATTAAACACTGTGACTAAGCATCCTCTTCCCCAAAGCATTGAACCCACCTGTGTCAGTCAAGCTCTATCCCTGCCACCATGGCGTGCAGCCATGTCCGACGAGCTTACTGCTCTCATGAAACATGGCACCTGGGAACTAGTCCCACCGCCAGCCACCTGCAAACCCGTGAGTTGCAAATGGGTCTTTAGGGTAAAACGCAACTCAAATGGGTCTATTGAACGATTCAAAGCCAGGTTAGTGGCAAAAGGGTTCCACCAGAGACCCGGAATTGAATACACAGAAACCTTCAGTCCTGTTGTAAAACCTGTCACCATTCGTTTGATATTAACAATTGCTGTTATGAATAACTGGCCTCTAAGGCAAATGGATATCCACAACGCCTTTTTGCATGGACAACTTGATGAAGTTGTCTACATGAGCCAACCCCCTGGTTTTAAAGATCCTTCAAAACCAGACCATGTTTGTCGATTGCGCAAAGCAATCTATGGCCTCAAACAGGCCCCAAGAGCATGGTATTCTACTCTTAAAAGTGCTCTTATTACTCTCGGCTTCAAAAATTCCAAGGGAGATTCATCTTTATTTATTTATCACATTGGAAAAATTATTTGTTATTTGCTTGTATATGTGGACGACATTGTGGTTACAGGTAATAACTCAGCTTTTGTGAGCTCCATCATCCAGAAGCTCAGCTCCAAATTTTTCCTAAAGGACATGGGCAATCTTCACTACTTCTTGGGAGTGGAAGTCATCAACACCGGTAAAGGTTTATTTCTATCTCAACATCAGTATATTCGCAATTTATTGTCCAAAACTAACATGAATGGTGCCAAGGATGTTTCCACCCCTTTATCCACTAGTACTTCATTAAAATTAGTTGATGGCACTGCTGCTTTTGATAGTACAGAATTTCGTCGTGTAATTGGGAGCCTTCAGTATCTCTCCCTTACACGTCCCGACATCTCCTTCGCGGTCAACAAATTGTCCCAGTTCATGCACAAGCCTACCCACTCCCATTGGACGGCTGCCAAACGTCTACTACGATATCTCAAACACACCCTCTTCCATGGTATCCTATTGCGGCAGAACACTCCTTGGACCCTCACCACATACTCGGATGCTGATTGGGCTGGAAATCTTGACGATCGTACCTCCACCTCAGCATATATTTGTTTCCTCGGCAACAATCCCCTATCCTGGAGCTCCAAGAAGCAACGAGCCATTGCCCGCTCATCGACCGAAGCAGAATATAGGTCTCTTGCAAATGCTGCCTCGGAAACAATGTGGATTATGAGTCTACTTGATGAACTCGGCTATCCACTCAAGGGACCTCCTACTCTGATGTGTGACAACCTTGGAGCCACTCACCTAAGCTACAATCCTGTTGATCATTCAAGAATGAAGCATATTCAGATTGACCTACACTTTGTGCGCGATTTAGTTCAAAAAGGCACTCTAAATGTCCACCATGTCAACACCAAGGACCAGCTGGCCGACCTGCTCACCAAACCCCTGTCTCAACAGCGCACAACCCTCCTAAGATCCAAGATTGGCCTTACTGACGGAAGCCCCATCTTGAGGGGGCGTATTGAGGAACCTAACACAGCACCTTCCTAAAGCAACATCCCAACAGTTACTTTCCTTTTCTGCAATTGTGACCGTTGGAATATATGTGTAAATCCCAGAAATTTCTGTAAATCTTTATTAGCATTCATTCTGCATTCTTGCCTTACATAGCTTTCATATGTATATAAATACAACCCATCTTTAAATCAATAAAGAGTGGCCTTTTCTATTACATCTGTGTATCCTCAAATTTCTATAGTTATAACCATTTTTATGAGCTCATCGATGAGATTGTTGTAAAACTGGATCCCTTCTTCGTTTATTCCAGCACTTAATCTGCCATCTGATCAATTCGATAATTGAAAAATCAAAGTAAGCAAAAAATCGCGTCCCATCCTCATGAATTATACAGGAATGAGAAATAGGGCATGGAAAAACTTACGTGGTAATACTCTAGACCAAGAAATAGAGAATCTGAAAGCATCCATTCCCATTCCCTTCATTCTTTGCACATCTTCCTATAAAATTTTGTGCGAAATACATCAACAAGTGTGATCGATGGTGATCAGATCACAACTAAAAGAAAAATAAGATGAGCATCGTACGTACCTTATAGCGATGATAGAAATCAACTGCAGCCTTTGCATTGCTATGGTCACTTATCCTCTCTGCAATTTTTCAGAATTCGGTCTTTGAATATGAATTGTTTGAAAAACATCATACTGACATTCTTAATATTTCTCCCCCGAAAGTTACAATCATATCAATAAGATTTTGGATCTGGTTTTCGTTGTTTTTTGTTTTAGTTAGGAAAGCATCAATTGTAATGAGCCCCTGCATTAAATAAAGAGATACCTGGATGCTCCTCGATGAAGGTGTCCCATATATTTGGCCCCTTGCCACCTTTGTTTGTTTCGCCCTCAAACTGCATGCATAGAATTTAAACGTTATCAGAGAACAGATTGACAATTGAGGCATTAATTAATTTCTCTCTTCGACCAGAGTTCTTGAAGCAACGTTGTACCTGGTAAGCTGCTGAAGAAGATCCAAAAACGAAACCATCTGGAAAAGAATTACGACTCAACTTGGCGATACTTCCCATGATAGATACTAGGTTTTTTGTTGACAGCCTTCAAGAAGATCGAGCTATCAAAGCTTGAGCAGTAAAGAATGTAGAGTGAGATAACAGTGAAAAATATAGATTTTGGTTGCAGGGAAATTATTTTGTAAGAACATCGAACATGGCGGACCCTATTTATAGCCATCGTCTGGAAAGGTTTTTCTCCACAATCAAGAACCTGGACAATTATTTTATATTTTTTTTATTTCAATTGACCGATCAAAGAAAATTCAATTTAGAACTTGTATAAGGATATTTGTCATGTGAGAAACGTGTCGTGATGGTAGAAACACCAAACTTAACATTCCGTGCTCTACTTGCATCCCAGGAAGATATTATAGAAATTAACTAAAACATGTTGAATTCCTTGTATGTTGAATTAGTCAAGTCAAGCCCTATACATGATTCTCAGCCAAAAGCCTACGACAGTAATATATAACATTATTTTAATATTTCGATGTGAGATGATTTATTGAGATATTATCCAATCCGTTATAAGCTTTAATATTATGTGTCAAGGGAATTGATATTTGATGAAGTATTAGGAAATAATTTACAAATTGTAAATAGTAGTAGTGTTTCAGTGGAACACTTATTCTTTCAATCTTAGCCCGAAAATATAGGAAGTGCATGTAAATCTATTTACATTCTATTTAATGAAAAAGACACCCGAGAGCATAGATATCAAATCCGTTCTATTCGGCCAAATTCCGGTTTAAACGGCGTCATTTTTGTCCCAGTTTTAATTCCGGTCCGTTCCGGAAATTCCATCCAAATTCCGGTCGGAATGCCTCGGTTTCGTTCCTGGTTTAAAATCTATTTTTTTATTGAAAAAATAATTTTGACATTTATACATCAAAATAATTTAAAAACACCAAAATATTTTAAATAAAAAAGAATTCAAATTTTAATTATGATTGTTAAATTAATATTTTATTTTTTTCCATATATATATAATTAATTATATATGAACAGTACGATATTGAAACGGAACACCGGAACGCTCCAAAACCAGAACGTTCCGTTCCAATCTAAAAATCGGAACGACGACCGGAACGGTATTGACAACTTTGCCGAGAGGGAGGACATTCAGTTCCTAAATATTGACATGGTATCAGAGTTTCTACTGACCTGTGGCTCATCGTGTGCGTAAACATAATTTTTTTTCTATGTCTTCTGTTGCTCTACTTTTGAGCAAAGCTCCCTAGGGATTTTTTTTTGCTATGTTGGCACCGTCGGTGGTCATCGACTTCGTGGGTTTTCTGTTGTGGTCAGGTTGTCGTGAGTATATCGGTGATTTCTATGGTGGTCGGAGGTCCTATAGTGGTTGGAGAAGTAATCAGCGTTCTGAGCATCCTCGTCGACGCCTCCTCTATTTTGATTGTTGAAGACGAAGACTTAAAAACGGTACTATTTTCAGCCTCCTATCTGTCACTTAAATTAAAATTGCATTTGGGGGCTGAGCTGGCAATGGAGAATTAAGGATTTGGGTTGAACTGTGATTGGGTTTGGGTTGTTATTAGGCTGTGTTTGGCCTCATTGGAAGGCTGTATTTGGGCAGTGTTAGGTTAGTTTGTGGGCTGCATTTGGGTTGTCTTTAGTCCCGGATCTGTGGGCCTTAATCAGTTATATTTTTTTGGGAATTACTCTTCCAGGATTCGCATCATGGAAAATAATATTATTCGCTTTACTGGAAAGAATTTTTTGACATGGGAATTCCAGTTTAAAATGTTTTTGAAAGGGAAAGAATTATTTGATCATATTGATGATTCAACTAAAATTCCCACCGATGAAAAGGAATTTGCTAAATGGGAGATCCAAGATGCTAAGGTGATTTCTTGGCTATTGGGAACAATTGAGCCTCATCTTGTTACTAATCTTCGGTGTTTCTCTAAGGCTAAGAATATGTGGGCATATTTACACCACATTTACCATCAAGATAACAGTGCTCAGAAATTCCAGTTGGAGATGGAGATTAGCAATTACAGTCAAGGTAACTTAACCATTGAACAATTTTATTTTGGTTTTATTAATATCTGGAGCGAGTATTCTACTATTGTTCATACTAAGGTTCCTACTACGGCTTTCGTGACTCTTCAAGCAGTTCATGTTGAGAGTCAACGCGATCAATTTTTGATGAACCTTCGACCTAAATTTGAACATGTTAGAGCTGGTTTATTGAACCGAAATCTGGTTCCTTCCTTGGATATCTGTTTGGGGGATTTATTGTGTGAGGAGCAACGATTATCCACTAATATGGGTATGGCCTCTCAAAAGGTTTTTTCTGAGCCTGTTAATGTAGCCTATGCAGCGCAAGGAAGAGGACCGCCCAGGTTGAAGTGTTACTGCTGCAACGAGCTTGGTCACATTGCCCGTAACTATCCAAAGAAAGTTTACAACTATTGTAAGAAACCAGACCATTTCATCAAAGACTGTCGGGTGCGACCTGAGAATCGCCAATCTCAAGCTTTTCAAGCTTCTGTCCAGGCATCATTTTCTGCACCTCCCACTTAAATTTTGATTCATTTGTTCTCACACCTTTTATGTTTCAACAGATGATTGTCTTGACTCTTACGACCTTAGGCCTATAAGGTATAACTCCTACCTTCACTCTTTGGATTGTTGATTTGGGTGTTTATAATCATATGACTGATAGTGAGAGGAATCTTCATCATGTTCATGAGTATGACGATATGTAATCTATTCAGATTGCTAATGGCAGCACACTTCCTATCACTGCTGGTGGTGATTTGGGTCCTTTTAAAGATGTTTTTGTCTCTCTTAAATTATCTACCAGCTTGATTTCTGTTGGACAATTGGTGGATGATAACTGTGATGTTCATTTTTCCCATGGTGGTTGTATTGTGCAGGATCAGGTGTCGGGAATGGTGATCGCGAAGGGGCCTAAAGTGGGACGTCTTTTTCTACTATATCTTTCTATACCTAATGTTGTTTCTTTTGCTTGTATGGCTACTGCCAATAACAATGAAGTATGGCATAAGAAATTGGGTCATCCAAATTCTGTTGTCTTAACTCATCTTTTGAAACATGGTTTTTTGGGCAATAATAATAATTCTTCCTCATCCTTTGATTGTGCTACTTGTCGTCTTGGTAAAAGTAAAATCTTACCTTTTCATGTGCATGGTAGTCGTGCTTCCGCCTCTTTTGAAATTGTGCATACTGATGTTTGGGGGGCAAGTCCTATTACTTCTCATGGACAGTATCGTTATTTTATGACATTCATTGATGATTACAGTCGATTTACCTGGATCTATTTTCTTTGCTTTAAATCGACGTGTTCTCTGTTTTTCAAAAATTTGTGGCACTTGTCGAGACACAATTTAGTACTTCTATAAAAATCCTACGCTCCAACTCGGGGGAATACATGTCAAATTCCTTTCAGAATTATCTACAACAAAACGGGATAATTTCTCAACGCTCTTGTCCTTACACCCCTCAACAAAATGGAGTCGATGAGCATAAGAATCGTCATCTCTTAGATGTTGTTCGTACTTTGCTAATTGATTCATTTGTACCTACCAAATTCTAGGTAAAAGCATTATCTACAACTGTTTATTTGATCAATCGCTTGCCTACGGTCACTCTAAATTATGATTCTCCATATCTTTGTTTATTCGGTATACCTCCTAGGTATAAATCACTTCATACTTTTGGGTGTGTTTGTTTTGTCCATTTGCCACCAATTGAACGTCACAAGCTTGTTGCCCGACTTGTCACATATGCTTTCATGGGATATAGCCTTACTTAGAAAGGATTTATATGTTATGATGCTCATGCAAATAAATTTCGAATCTCCTGAAATATAGTATTCTTTGAAAATCAATATTTCTTTCAATCTCATGTTATTTTTGAGTCCCCTACGCCTCTACTGCTCCTTTTCCTCCTTTTGATGATGTCACTCTTTCGCTAAGCGATTTAAACCAGATATAGTGTATCAAAGACATCCTCCTCCAGTACCTCTTCAAGACATCACTTCGTCACTTGATTCTACACTACCGAGCACCGCGACGGTCCACTCGGGTTATACATCCGCCAGATAGGTATGACTTTTCTCATACCTCGCTATCGCCACTCTCGATACTATTTTTGTTCCTCACTCTTATACTCAGGCTTGCTGGCAGCAGGCCATGCAAGAAGAAATTCAAGCTCTTCAAGAAAATCACACTTGGGATCTTATGACTTGTCCACCTAGAGTCAAACCTATTGGTTGTAAGTGGGTTTACTCAGTTAAGTTTAGATATGATGGCTCCCTAGACCGCTATAAGGCCCGTCTATGGCTCTTGGGAATCGACAGAAATATGGTCTTGATTATGAACAGACATTTGCACCAGTAGTTAAAATGACTACTGTACGGACTATATTGGCACTTGCTATGTCACAGGAGTGGTCTCTTAGACAAATGGATGTGAAAAATGCATTTCTACATGGGGATTTGAAGGAAGAAATTTATGTCTCCACCTCCGGGCATGTTTAAAACACCTTCCTATGAGGTTTGTCGGCTACGCAGATCGTTATATGGTTTGAAACAGGCTCCACGGGCATGGTTTGATAAATTTCACTCTACTTTGTTTGATTTTCACTTTATTCAAAGTAGTTTGATTCCTCTTTGTTTCTTCGCAAGACATCTGCAGGAATTGTATTGCTTCTAGTCTATGTTGATGATATTGTGATTACTGGATCAGATATTAAGTTACTTAAGCACTTGCAAAAAACATTTCCAAGACTCTTATCACATGAAAGATCTTGGCAATTTGCAGTTTTTTCTTGGCCTTGAGGTTCAAATTACTCTGACCGATACATTGTTACATCAGCACAAGTACACAGAGGAGGTCATTTCACTATCGAGTCTCCAAATGGGTAACTCTGTTCTTACTCCATTGGAGGTCAATGTTAAGCTTTGTCAAGAGGAAGGCGAGCTTTTGTCGGATCCATCTTTGTATCGACAACTAGTTGGAAGCTTAGGTTACTTGACGATTACTCGTCCTAATATTTCCTTTGTGGTGCAGCAGGTTAGTCAATTTATGCAGGCCCCTCGTCATCTTCACCTTGCTGTTGTTCGCTGTATTATACGATATCTGAAGGGTACCTCTTCACGAGGGTTATTCCTACCTAAGGAATCTTCCTTACAGTTGGAAGGATATAGTGACGCAGATTGGGCTGGTTGTGCAGACACTCGTCGCTCTGTTACCGTATGGTGTATGTTTTTGGGCGATGCACTCATTTCTTAGAAGAGTAAGAAGCAAGATAGAGTTTCCAAATCCTCCATGGAATTCGAATATCGTGCTATGTCCGCCACTCGCTCCGAAATTACATGGCTTCGTGAATTATTAGGGAACTTGGTTTTCCTCAGCTTCATCCCACTCCTCTTCATGCTCGATAATACTAGTGCGATTCGGATTGCTACTAATCCAGTCTTTCATGAGCTTACAAAAACATATTGAGGTTGAATGCCACTCTATTCGTGAATCTGTTCATCGCCATGAAATTACACTTCCTCACATTTCTACCGAACACCAAACCGCGAGACATTTTCACTAAAGCTCTCTCTCGATATCGGCATAAATTCCTTATGGACAAATTGATGCTTCTTGATCGACCAACATCAATTTGAGGGGATGTCAAGGGAATTGATATTTGATTATGTATTAGGAAATAAATTACAAATTATAAATAGTAGTAGTGTTTCAATGGAACATTTGTTCTTTCAATCTTAGCCCAAAAATATAGGAAAGGCGTGTAAATCTATTTACATTCTATTTAATGGAAAAGAAACCCGAGAGGGAGGACATTCAGTTCCTAAATATTGACATTATGTACCATCTAGTTTTCTCTAGGAATAATAATTACTTGATAGTTTGAATCTTATTATCATAATTCTTTACTCTATTTAAAAATTAATTAATAATATAAAACAATATGACCTTTTGCGGATTTAAATTTAAAAGTTTTTGTTTGAATGATTGTATTAAAAATAATATCAAACTCACATAATAACTTAAATTTTTTAGTTTAGATGGTTGAAAAGCAACCAATACAAAATCAATTATGGTTAATTTTTAAGGTGACCTTTCATCGATCCCATATTCTGACTTGGTTTAAATGAAAGATTAAAAGATTCAAGCATGAATTTGCGGCAAATATTTAAACATGAAGGAATAAATTAATTCAATTAGGACACGGTACAAAAAAAATAGATTAAGAAAGTTTCGGAAATTAAGGACTAGATTGAAGTTGGAAAGATCAATTTATTCAATTTAGGGTTTAAATTGAAAGAAAAATCAAAACCAAAAATCTTTATTGAATGAAATTGAAAAACTCAAAGGACGAGGACTATAATATAAATAATTAAATCTATTTAGAATGATTGTGCATTCAACGCGCTAATTTTAAAATTAATAGTTAATTTTAACAATTTAATGTTGATGTTTTATTATTTAAAAAGTAACAATAATAGTAATACAAAAAGCACTTTTTCTAGCCATCATCAAAGCCATCATCAAAGGCAACATCGACCAGGAAGAACTAAGAGACACCGAGAATACCTTAGCCTTAGACGTACAATACCGGAGGTACAAAAGACAGAGGCACGAAAGGAACAGGGAGAGGAAATGCTAATTTGTCCAACTAATAAATTAAATTGATCTATTAAAATGTAATTATGTATTCCAACTTAATTTTAATGTAAATTTATCATTTATTTAGTTTTGAATTTACATTTCACTTTATTTTTAGCACGATAAAGATACGATCAGGCTCTTGAATCTGTTTAAAAATTTAACTTGATTTTTTATCATACCAACCCCTTTTATTTTATTTTATTTATTTGGAGTAGATTTTGGGAATAACCCAGAAAAATTTATTATGACATCTATAACACCCCTTTCTTTGAGACAAAAAAAAACGATATAATTTTATTAATACACAATGGCCAAGAAAAAAATATAAATATTATATATATATATATATATATATAAAGGTTTCCCAAAATTTCTATTGAAATTTCGACACAACCTTTCTTGCACTGTCATATCCCAAGGTATCGACATATAATATAATTTTTATTCTATCTCGACTCAATCATCTTGAGTGTACAAAACCACAAACATTAGTGTCATAACAATAAAAATAAATAAATCATATATTTAATAACAATCGATAATTTGCACCAGAGTTAAGATAAATCAATAACCTGAATAGTTATTTTATTTTTTATTTCAATTGACGGATCAAAGAAAATTCAATTTAGAACTTATAATTGTATAAGGATATTTGTCATGATGGTAGAAACACCAAACTTAACATTCCGTGCTCTAATTGCATCCCAAGAGGATATTGTAGAAACTCAGGAAAACATGTTCACTTCGTTATATGTTGAATTAGTCAAGTCAAGCACCATACATGATCCTCATCCGGCAGTCTACGATAGTACTATAAAATATTATTTTAATATTGTGATATGATTTCTTGATATATCTTAGGAGTTTTACTAACCAAACCGTTACAAGTTTTAATATTTTACTCTCTTCTAATAATAATTATTTAATGAGAAAATATTGAATTATTTATAAACTTCACATAATAAGTTGAATTTTTTATTAGGAAAAATTAAAATAAAGATTAAAAGAATCAGGGATGACTTTGCTGCGAATATTTAAATATGGAGGAATAAATTGATTCAATTAGGACACAATAGAAAAAAATAGGTTAGGAAATTTTGTGGATACTTTCCATTTCTTCATTCATATTGTCTCGATACTTTTATTATTTATTTATTTTTAAATTCCTTATATGTTTGCATTATTTTTGTAATTTAATGTTGGCTCAAAAGAGTTTTAATTTTTTTAAGGCAAATTAGAGTGTAAATTTTAAAATTATTTATCAATTTTATTAATTTGAAGTTGATATTTTATTTTAAAAAAACTAAAAAATCAAAAACTTGTCAAGGCACCATCAACGAGAAAGAACAAAAGATGTCGAAATTACCTACCATTATTAATGTTTCAGTACAAATTTGGAAAAAGAAGAAGAAGAGGAACAAAAGACAGAGCATGAAAGGAATAAGGGATATACAAGAGGAGAGTGAACATAAACAAAACTTGAAGTGGAAAAATATAAAGAGACTAGAAGAGAGGAAGAACGAAAAAGAAAACATAAAACACAACAAATAAATATAATCGATCACTCTCCGCTGCAACTTTTTCTTCTTTTCTCCTCCACCCCTGCTGTCACCTTTTCTTTATTAGGGAAAATGCAAGAATCTTGCCTAAACTGTAAGAATCCTTCAACAATGAGCAAATCATGCTCGATCAACAACTCACCTTCTAAGTTTAAACATGTCATTACAGACTTTGCCATTACAAATCCTCCACATTTAGAATTGTGGTTGTTCTCTATATATATATACTTAAACATTTAATAATAAAAAGTGTGAAACTTTCATCGAGATTGTGTGTTTTAATTATCTTATATGGTATCAATAGAGACCTTCTCCAATGAGCAACATGATCCTCCTCTCAACAGAATGACATCTTCTGAAAATCAATTTTCTACCCAAAACCCCACAGCTCATCCCATCTCCTCCACACACAACATCCTTATTGAACTAAACATTTCTACCCAAATCAATGAGAAACTGCAACCATCCACCTTTCCTCAATGGAGAGCACAATTTGAAGCACTCCTTATAGGATATAATCTCCTTGACTATGTTCATGGAATTTCTCAGTGCACATCCCCTGTTGGCACCTTTCCTACTGAGTTAAATAAAACTCATTGGGTCCGACAAGACAAATTGATTCTGAGTGCTATTCTGGCTTCAACATTAACCACCATTACTCCTCTCATAGCTACTGTCAAAGCCTCTCATGAGGCTTGGACAAAACTTCATAATCTATATGCCAGCAAATCCAGAACCAGAGCAATGCAATTAAAGGAAGAACTTACCTTTATTCAACGAGGAAATCGTTCTGTCCCCAACTACCTGTATACAGTGAAAGCACTTGTTTATGAAATTGCTCTCATTGATCATCCAATAGCAGATGATGATCTTACCCTTTATATCTAAATGGATTGGGTTTTGAATTTCGGGACATTGCAACATCAATTAGGGCATGGGCAACCTCCCTAGCCTTCAAAGAGCTTCATGACCTTCTTGTAGGGCATGATAAATATTTGCGCTGGCTAGAATCCTCCACTCAGCAGATCATCACCTATACCAACTACACCCATCGTCACCGGCAGCCACATAGCTCTTATAATGGATCTCATTGGAAGGGCACATATAAGCCCAATAGATCTTCTCAATCAATGGCCCAATATTCAAGCCCATTTAAGGATACCCGTAAGTTTCCTTCAAACCGACCCAATCAGAGGCGGTATCAACCTAAATGCTAGTTATGTGATCAAATAGGTCAAATCTTTGTACATCCGATCTCACGGCCAATTGTGTAATCGCATCCGAGTTCAAAAGATAAAAATGGCTTCTTGATTATAAAAAATGGCAAATTAATCCATACATTCTGAATATGATGACACCGATGAAGTGGTTAGTGGTAATGGGTCAAGTTTGTCGATCTCTCATATTGGTTCTTTGACTTTAGAATCACCCACACGGGCTTTTGTTCTTCATGATACTCTTTGTGTTCCTAATATCTGCAAGAACTTAATTTTTGTTCATCAGTTCACATCTCAAAATAATATTTTTCTTGAACTTCATCCCTCTTATTTTCTTGTGAAGGATCTGACTTCGGGAGCGACCCTACTAAGAGGAGCATGTGAAGACGGCGTCTATCATTTTCTGAATTCACTGGTGGGCCCCTCCTCCAAAATTATGGCCACTATGCATGAACGACCCTCGGTTGATGATGGCACAAACGCCTTGGACATCCATCTTTCAAAGTTGTTCACGGTCTTGTTAATCATTTTCCCCTTCCCAATGAAAAAAACACAAAAAAAATTAGTTCCTTGTGTTCATCTTGTTCCATTAATAAAGCCCATCAACTTCCTTTTCAGTCCACCAGTCTTCAAATTCATGCTCCCCTTGATATAATTTATATTGATGTGTGGGGACCTGCTCATTGTGTTGGTCTAGATGGTCATCGCTACTATTTAATTTTTGTTGACCATTATAAAAAATATTTATGGTTTTACCCCATAAATGTCAAATCCTACGTCAAAAGTATTTTTCCTCAATTCAAAAAAATTGTTGAGAAACATTTTCAAACCAACATCAAAAGCTTTACTCTAACCATGGCGGTGAATTTATCAGTCTCAAACATTTTCTTTCACTACATGGGATTAGCCACTACACCACTGCCCCTCAAACGCCCTAACATAATGGCGTCTCCTAATGTCATCATCGTCACCTAGTTGAAACTGGACTCACCTTGCTTCATGATGCAAATTTGCCTCTCTCATATTGGCCTCATGCTTTTCATATTGCCACATATTTAATCAATCACCAACCAAGTCCTCTTCTTCACAATAAATCACCATTTAAATCCTTTTCGGCCAAAAACCCAAGTACCTTAAATTAAAAACCTTTGGGTGTATGTACTACCCATTAACCAAGCCCTACAACACCCATAAGCTACGACCCAAATCCATCTCGTGTATCTTCATTGGATACTCCCTTACCCAAAATGCTTATCGCTGCTTAGAGTCCAACACAAACCATATCTACATCTCTCGGCATATGCTCTTTGACGAAAGCAAAACCCTAGCCTCTCTTGAGTCCTTGTCCTCTCGGCCTGCATCCTCTCCTTTGACTACTCTTCAAATAGTCCATATTGCAATTTCTCTCCCTGCTACACAAGTGTCTTTGGAACATGTTCTCGACATCGATCCATCTCCTCCAATTACACTCTCTTTTAATTCCTCTCCAATCTCTTCTAGTTCTATCAATACTGCAAATCATGTTAATTCCTCTGCATCTGCTCTTTCATCTTCACCTGATCTCCACTCAGATTCCGCATTGCCCTCCCCATCTCACCTAGCATTTCCCTTATGTCAAGATGACACAATGAATCGCTGCACACACTCCATGATTACCTAATCTATGAATCAAATCTTCAAACCCAAACAGATCAATATTGTCACTAAGCATCCCCTACCTCAAAGTCTAGAACCAACGTGTGTGACCCAAGCCTTATCCATGCCTCGGTGGCGTGCTACCATGTCCGATGAGCTCACAACTCTCATTGGACATGGCACTTGGGACTTAGTGCCACCCTCAACTAGATGTAATCCCATGAGCTATAAGTGGTTTTTTGGTTTAGCAAAAATCCAATGGCTTCATTTATCGATTTAAAGCTCGGCTTATTGTCAAAGGATTTCATCAAAACCTGGGATTAATTACACAGAAAATTTTAATCAAGTTGTAAAGTTTATATTATTTTAAGGTTTAAAAGTAGTTATAGAAATAAAAAATTGACTTAGAGAAACAAAATTAAACATCATTCGAGATATTGTAAGCAGTTTATGATTATCCGTTAGATTTTGATTGAAACATAAAACATTTTTCAACAATCATTTTTGTTCATTTTTTAGTTGTAAACTTTAGTTATCGGGTGTAAAATTACATTGCAAATTACACCATAAGATATTATAGTAATATAAATGAAGTGTTAAAATCCAAACCTTAGAGAGGTTAGGTTTTTGACCTAATGAGGTAGAGATTCTCTTATAAAGAGATATGTACTTTGAGATTTAGGAAAGATCGAAAAATAAAAATTTGACTTGGAGAAAAAATATTAGACATCATTACAACTTAACTTACCTAACGTAGGGTGCACTAGAGGTGACACTTCTTCTCTTTGCACAATAAGTCCTCTTATCCAGATTATTACAGAGCCATTAGATTTTCTAGTTACCTTAATATCTGCGTGGTTACTTCTAAAAATTATAATTTTATGATTATATAAAAACTTTTTCCATGCATCTCCCCAACTTCGAGGATGGCTACGTGCGAAGCAAAAAAATGGTCATGGCAATAATGCATGTCATCAAATAAATAATCTCAATTCATGTCAAGACCTTAAGTTAAGTTTTAGGCTAGGTTTCATAGCTCTTAATCTGTTAGAAATCAACAAGGAAATCAAGTTTTTCCTTTACTTTCTCAACACATGAAACCCTTGCTTGAACTTTGTAAAAATCCTCTTTAAACTTGTTTTTGTGTATGATTTTCACTTACCCTCCCTTGAATGCACTAAATCTTACCCAACATAAATGTTTTCTCTTTATTTTATTCAAAAATTAGAAAATAATGATTTTTCTTTCCATTAAAAATATTCAACTACTATTATATAAAGAGAAAAGGGTAATTGTTATTAGTTATTTAAAAAGATACCTCTTCCTTATTTCTTTTTAGATTTTTCACATAAACTCTTTAATTTGCATGCTTTGTTTTTAGCTCGTATTTATCTGAAATCTTAAAACGAGGTAGGATAACATTTCAAGAGAACCCATATAAAATATCACACTCGATATAACAATCAATTTTACACTAAAAATACAAATTTTCTTGTTCAATTGTTACAAACATTGTATCAATTATTCCAATAAATCATCAAGAACATTTACTTGTTCTCAGATACATTTATTTTGACTTTTCATTATTGATTTCATTTTTGAACTTTTTATCTTTTCACGATACCATTATAGATATTTGTTTCGTGCTTAAACTGATTTTTTTTATAAGGCTTACATATGCACTCAATTTCACAAAATAGAATCCAATTTTATTTCTTAGTATAAAATTGGATTTATAAGACAATATTTGAGACTAAAGCAAAATAAATGCATTTTGTTCTTATTGTTAATGTGTTTTTAAATAGTTTTGTTCTCAAAGATGTTTCAAATTCTACTTTTACCATTTTTGTATAAAAGTTTTTATGTTTAAGTGCTACCCTTCATTTCATTTGCACTTAAATCTCTGAATTGTATGAGGAAAGATAGAATTACTGAAAATAATAAGGGTGAGAAAATTGTCGATTATCCATAGTTTAATAATAAAAATATGATTTTATGCTAATGAGTTTCATTTAATGACATGAATTCTATATATGTGTTTTTGACCCCTCATCTTGATAGTAAACAAATCAAGACTTGAAAAAAAATTATTTCAAATTATCATTTTATTTGCTGACCAATTAAAGGATATTTTGAAGTTAGATATGGGTTAATTTATGTTATGAGTTAATTTTCAAGTGGAAATAGGTTTAAAAATGAGTTTTATATAGTCTAAAAGGTTAAATCTTGGTTTTTTTTATCGCTAATGTAACTACAATAGTGGTTGATATGTCATCTATAATTGAAGACAAAATTTCATCTTCTCTTTTTTTTTAAAAAATAATAATGTTAGGATAACGTGTAGCCCACCTATTCTTAGAAGAAAAAAATGTTGGCTAGGTAAGCAGACCTAACCTTCTTTCTAATGGGTTAAACATGATGACATACCAAAGTGTAGTGCTTAGACATCTTTTTACTTAAATTTTTTCTTCACTTGTAATTATAATTCATTAAAATGGAAAAAATAAAAAATAATATGTGATATAGTCTTATTGAATACCAATCATTTTTACGTTGTTTTTTAATAAGATTACAATATTTCTTACAACCTTAGTCTGGCAATTTTTTTGTATATCTTTTCATAATGTTGTTTTCCCTTAAATTCAAGTCATTGGTTTTCTTATCCATCTCTATTTTTATTATCATATAATTAAATTATTATCTCAATATTAAGAAAAGGCTAAAATGACCTAGTCTTGAATTCTTTGAAATCAAACTAGGTTTTGCTAGAGTAAAGTTTAAACATCTCATATCGGGTCAACTATTACGTTGTTTGATATGATACTGAAGTCAAACAAGGTTTTGTAACAACGTCAAAAAGCTCACGATGCACGAGCTATGTATTATTCTTATGTTTTTAAGAACTATAGGTAAAAATAATCATATTATTATTATTTTATAGTGAAAAGTTTTGGTTATGATTATTATAAAATATGTTTTAAGACAAATATATTCTAATAAAAAATGTAGTGCATTCATTTAATTAAAAAAATAATTAAAAGGCATTTCTTATCCTTAATTTAGATAATTTTGTTCTTATTGCTTTTGGTTTTATTATATAAAGAACATAGATTAAAATAATTGTATTTTTTATAAAATAAAATTAATAAGAGAATAAGAAATTATACTATAAAATCATTTGGTTTCAATAGAGATTAAGTGGGTATTTGGCTCTGCGGTGACTTCTACGATTGAGGCTCACTTCAAAGCCAAACTGTTTGGTAAGCATTTGTACTCGTAGGTTTACAATTATGGGTCCCGCACAAAAGCCGAGATTCAAACTCGGTTTGAAAAGCATCTATTAGATGCTTTTCAACCTCGATCGCGACATGAAAAACATCCACATAGTGGATCACGAGCAAATAATTCTCATGTAAACATGAGCTAATAATTCTACTGTTTTTGTCATTGCGTAAGGACTGGACTGATATTAGACCTTGACACCGAGTTTTATACCATTATCGTTGCCTTCCTCTTATTCGACTTTCTACTAGAGATTTGGTTTGTTGGAATATGAAGAGAAAAATTAATGGAGTGGTCCTTACAATAGACCGGATGCATGCATCATGGAAGCAAAATTAGATAAGCATTCTCACGAAGAAGAAGACAGCGGGCTCTCTCTCTCCACAGGAAGACGACGACGGTCTCTCTCTCTCCATAGTCAATGAAGCAAACCCTAGCATAGAAGCGGTGGCAGTGATCGCAACAACGACAACAACCTTCTGACGCTTCTCTCGGCCACCACAGACAATTATTTCATACGTTACTACCACATGAATAACCACCTCGGTCTCCTCTACCCGACAACATCGGTAGGTGAGCCTCCCATCGATGTCGGCCGACCACCCTACTCATCGTTCATGTGTTACATGAACAATGTATGAGTCAATTAATTCACTCTGTAGTGTTCACGCAATACGCATGTAGTTTGATGGGAGAATAAAAAAACTCTTGAATTATTAATTATATTTTATTATTTTGATTATTAAATATACTATATTTAAAAACAATATAGATAGATAGATAGATAGATAGATAGATAGATAGATAGATATGTGTGTGTGTGCTCTTTAAAGTAATTTCATAAGTTAATAGCAATATGAAAAACAAGATAACCAAACATACAAAATTGTTTTTCATTAAATCTCAAACTTAACCATAGTTTTAACCAAACACTTTAATTTCAGTTATGAATCGCAACTAAAAGTATTTTTTATGAAATTGTTTTTTTAAGCTTTAACCACAACTGCAACCACAATACTAAACACACCCTAAATTGTTAATCTTAATACAAAAAACATTATCATATAAATAAATAAAAAAGATAACAAAGGCTCTTAGGTCAAATATATATATCTCTCTGAGCTTCCCAACTTTGTTTTTAATCAATATTAATAAATTTTTAGCATTTATTTCTATATATAATTTTGAATTTATTATATCAATTACATATATTAAATTTTATTTGATAATATAAAAAATAATTACAATTTTTTTATTAAAAAAATCTTGGGATTCAACTTGCAGCGGAGGCATGACAACTCATGAGTAATATCTAAACCACATATGAAATTTATCATCTACAGTAACCATAAATAAAGGTGAAAGAAATATATTCCACATTTCACCCGTCGTGTCTTATTATCATCTCGTCCTTTCTTGTCAAACTAATGATTCTTGAGGACTGCTTGTGAAATTACAAATATTTTAACTTTGGGTCCACAGTATATATTGTTTTTTTAAAAAAATATTATTTTTATATTTTATTTTAAATAAACTATTTTTGATATTTTTATATTATTTTTATTTGCTGATATTAAAAATAATTTTTAAAGCTTATTAATAATATTATTATTTTAATATATTTCTGAACAAAAAATACACTATAAAATAACGTAACCCACAATCCCAAAAATCACTTAATCTTTTTTTACTAAATAACTCAAACTTTATCTTACAATAATGTCCTTTATTATATAAGAAAGTGGTGTTAGAAAATTACCTTTTGATTATTATTATTTTTGGTTTGTTTAACTATTAGAAAAAGTTAAACAAATTGAGAAATTATTTTGAGCTTGGTTTCATTAAAATGTTTTTCTTTTATTTTGAACCGAAAATACTTTTAGAAGTTGTGAAAAGATAAAAAAAAATATCTTGTTATTTATTTATTATATTAATTTTGTTCCTTAATCTTTTGATTGCAATTTATTTTGTTTTAATTTCATCCTTTAGAATTTGATTTAGTTTGAGTTTTATATCAACTTTGATCCTTAGTTTTTTTTAATTTGTTTTTCTCTTATTATTTTTTTAATTTAAATTTATCATATATTAGATTTGGTTCTCATTTTTTATTGATATTTATATTATTTTAAATAATTTATGAAATTGTAATCTCTTAGATTTTTTTTATCCATCAAATTTGGTCTTTATTATCTTTATTTATTTTACTTGAATTACTTTATAAATTTATATTTTTTTTAATTTTATTATTCTTTAAATTTTTTATATGTTAGATTTGATCTGTGATCTTTTAATAAAATTGAAAAAGAAATATTAATAAGTTATTTTCCACGTTATTTTTATTGACATAGTTAAACACTGAAAAATATTTTTCAAATTATTTTTATTGATAATACCAACATAAAAAATAAATCATTTTTTAAATGCAATTTCTACAAAACAATTGTTTTTTTAAAAAAAAAACAAAAACAAATAATACTTTGAAGGGGTTCTGAAAGTCCATGTTCCAAACCCATTAATGGACTCTCAGAGTTTGTTTTGAGGCCGATTGTTAATAGTCTTCGATTAGCTTTGGACTGCAAATATAATAGATGCCAAGGCCCATCTGATGTCCTGGCTAATCTAGCAGTTAGATCTGGTTTGAAATTGTATTTTTTAAAAAAAATTAAATATTGTTATTTTATTTTTTATTTAAATTAATTTGTTTTAGTGTTTTTATCAAAATAATTATTAACATATTTGACCTCGTGCTATGAAGAGCTTTTGATATCAAAAATTAAAATAATATATTAAACTTTTTATCTTTAATGATATTAAAATAATTTTATAAATAAAAATTATTCATTATATTTTGAACAAAAAATTTCAACACACTTTGATACTTCATTGACAGCCTCTACGTAGCCTAACTTTTGAATGGAGATAGACCGTCTTCTTCAATAGAAAGTGGAGCACGATTCTGCCTGATGAACAGTTTAGATAGGATCACATCAAGATTCGTTAGAGATTTGAGACACGTGCAGGAAATTGAACTAAAACCCATTCTCGAGTAATTTGCTTGCAAAATCCATTTAAGAAGAGCACAATGAGATAAGTAGTGGTAGACAAAATGGTATTGTATAGTAGAAGCAATAATCAAGACAAAAAAACAAACTTGAAAGGTGTGGTTTACCAGTCAACCTCATAGTTTGCAGGAAACACAGCCTAGCTAATTGATTGTTGCGTAAAATTGATCTGCAGAAGCTGCTTCCACCTGGCTACTCTCAAGTGGAGTTTCTTTTTTATTTTTTATGAAGTCAATTCCATTATTTTTAGTCTTCCATTCCTAACAAGATGGAGGAGAATAAAATTTTCGTGGACAGCTGATCTTCTTCTCTTAGTGGAATGCTTAGTTCTCTCTCTCTCTCTCTCCCTGTGAGAATCCCTCCTAGATGTGGCCAAGAATAAGAAAAGTTATTATAGATCTTAAATTATCCTGAAATCCAAGCTAAGATCTGGCTGCCCACCGAGTCACCAACCCTACAACCTCACCAAATAAAAACAAACAAACTAAGCCGATCGAGCTGAACATTTTATTAATTTACACCACTATTTATAGACAATTTAAAATGAAACTGTTCTAAACAACGAGATACTTCAGGCAAGGTTTTAATGTCAACGAGATTTTTTTAACTTAGAAAATAAACAAGTTTCGAAGCCATCATTCATACACATGAACTATAGAAAGTGCAATATAATTAAAAAAAAAAGTGTTGGGAATTACAAGATGGATTAAGAACATTTTCCTCCTCAAATACTATTTTATTTATCAGCACTGCCATGTATGAAATCTCCATATCTTTATCCATGCAAACCCACTTGTCAAAAATTATCCTTTCAAAATCAGAGTTTCTAGCTAGCCACCAACTTTTTTTGGCTGGCTTGCTTCGTGTTAGCAATTTAATTACTAGATCTGCGATCAAGCAAGTATGGACTCACGCACGCTATCTGCTTCGTATATTGCTCTTACTTCAAAGAATTATTCCACGACGCCATTCTGAATTATTAATCAAATCAGATATTGTGATTCACACTACAGAATGCGCGATTAGTTTTGACGTGTGAACAGAGACTTTAGCCATCTCCCTTGTCCTTTTCTTCTCTCCCCATCTCTCGGGAAAAAAAAAAAAAAAACTTTGAAGAACTGGTCTTCCATAAACCAGTTACTTGTTCACATTCTTTTCTTTTGTCATTTATAATAAACCAATCGTTAATTATTTGAAATTGTTGATAGAGTCAAGTTCTTTACGAATAAAAATCTATAGTAAAATCTATAGTAATGTCATCTTGGATGTTTTGTCATCTATTTTTTCCTATAATTTAGACCGTATATGTTCTTGATTTCAGCAGAAATCAAATTGTTACTTAGGCTCTGTTTGTTTCCCGGAATTCACTTTACGGTAAACCACTTTCCAAACTTTTTCATGTTTGTTTGTTTTCTGAAAAGTTGGTCAACGGAAAACACTTTCCAGTCAAAGAAAAATTTGGCTTGGTTTTCAGGAAAGTGTTTTCAGGAAAATTTGGGAAGAAAACATTTTCCAGAAGTTGTGAAAAATTTAGAAATATCATTATTTGCTGATTATATCAAATTTGATCCTCAAACTTTTGATTGCTATATATAATTTTTTTGAATATTTATTTTTCAATTTCATCTCTTAAATTTTAATTTTTATATTAATTTTGGTCCTTATTTTTATAATTGTTATTTGCTTTTTTCTTATCATTTTTTTATTGAAATTTTTTATCTATCAAATTTGGTCCTCATTTTTTTATTGTTACTTATTTTATTTGAAATAATTTATGAAATGTTATTTCTTTATTATTTTAATTTATTCACCTTTCATTTTTTTTTAATTTTTTAGATTTGATCTCTATTATTTTGATTATTATTTATTTTATTTGAGATAATTTATGTTTTTTTTTCAATTTCATTCTCATTCAACTTTTTAATTTGTAAGATTTGTTCCTCATTATTTTAATAAACTTGAAAAAAAAATTAATTTATTAATAAATTAATTTATTAATTCATTTTGCATAACACAAACAAATACTAGTGTTTTCCAATTCATTTTCCATAACACTGTCAAATATCGGAATTCACTTTCCAGGAATTCACTTTTCCCGGAATTCACTTTCCAAAAGAAAACCACTTTCCAGCAAACA
Source organism: Salix exigua (assembly GCA_032356905.1). Taxonomy (NCBI): domain Eukaryota; kingdom Viridiplantae; phylum Streptophyta; class Magnoliopsida; order Malpighiales; family Salicaceae; genus Salix; species Salix exigua. Next base: position 6,814,537 of record CM063603.1, read on the forward strand.
AACGGGGCCTAAGGCCCACTATTTCCTTTGATTTTCTTCATAATATTATACAATAAACTAAAATAGCTCAGTAAAAAACTGTGCATTGTGAGTAAAAACACTGTGGATTTTAATAGTGTTTTTTTTAACAGTAAATATACTATTTATATACTCTTTCACAGAAAGAGACAATGAAAGACATGTAGCTCACTAGCAAAGACACGCCTGTGTCTTAACAGGGGCAGGGGTTCGACCCTTGCCAATGCATTATATTTTCACTTTTTTTATGTTTTGTTTGCTTTTTTCACTTATGTTTTTTTTTTTCATTTTGATTTTTTTTATTTGTTTATTTATTTTGACCTTAATTGTTTTTTTCACTTATTTTTTTAAAAAAACAATTTATTGACATTTGTTTTCTTTGATTGAATTTTTTCCAATTATTAACTCAATAAGAATAATAATATTAGTTTTTTTTTCTTGCTTCCTTTTTTTATGTTTTTTGTTTTTTCCATCGTAATAATTTAATAATTTTTATTATTTTAGTTGTAATAGTAATAATATTCTTAGATTTTAAGACTTTGATGTTTTCATTTCGGCCCTTATACTTTTAATTTTTATATTTAATGTTCATTTCATCCCTATTACTTTTAATTTTTTTATTTAATCCCTTTATTTCTTTTAATTTCAAGAATAATACTCACTTTTGTCCATATATATATATATATATATATATATATATATATATATATATATAAGTGTGCTTAGCTTTGATTTTTTATTTTTTTATTTGATGGGTTGGTATATGTTTTTCAAAAAACAAATAGTTCTTAAATTTTATATTATATCTATGATCATTTGGAAATTGATATTTGTATTTTTTTGTTATTTCTTTTAGTTTTTTTTCCTTTTTCCTTTTTTATTTTTACGTCATATGACTTTTTTTACCTGATAATTTTTATTTTATTTTTTTGTTTGATCTTTTTTTAAAATTTTTATGAGTTTTTTAGTCTTTTATTTTTTTCATTATTATCATAATAATAATAATAATAATAATTTCATATTTTTCTCTTACTTAGTCTTTTGTTAATGTTTTTTAGGTTTTTTTCTCTCGGGAAAAATTGATAATTTTTATTCTTTTAACAGTTATACAAACTTTTTAGTCAACCCACAAAGTAGTGTAATATTTTTTTTATAAATTTTCAAGTCAAATAATTGTTTTTTAGTCAATAATTTTTATTGTTTTTTTCATTTATTTTATTTTTTTCATTTGCTCTTTTGTTAATGTTCTTAGGTTTTTTTAAGCTTTTGATTTAATTTTATTTTCTTCCTGTTATTAAAACAATAATAATATGAATATTAAGAATAATAATAATAATTTTAGGTTTTTGTTCTCACGTGTTTTTTTATTAAATTTTTTTTTTCTCTTAGATTTGTTAAATAATGTTTATTGTTTTGACAATTATGGTGATGATAATTTAAGAAGTTAAGACTTTGATTTACCATTATTATAATAAAGGATGTTGATATTTTTCATTATATCAAATTTTACATACTGGAATATTATCTTTTAATCTCAACAGTTATGAAGATTATTTGTTCTGCCCGCACTATGCCCGCAACGTAGTGCGGGCAATCCAACTAGTATGTTCTAATATAAGAATTAGGTATTACCAAGAAAAAGCGATGTCCTAACACATGGTTGTGTTGCATTAGTGCCAAAAAAAATAATATTGCAGTCAAGTATCTTTTAAGGGTTTTTTTTGCTGTGCGTGTCCATTTCAAGATAAAAACTTGGGAAACTTGTGTTTTTTAACATGTGTTTATGGGGTTGGGTTTTCTAATAACTATATTAAAATAATTTCTTAAAAATAAATTATTTTAATATTAGTGAATTAAAATAAATTAAAATATTTAAAAATTAATTCTCAATTAAAAAAATTCAAAATACTCTCAGATATATTTATATGACACTTGTAACTACACTAAATAGAATCTGTCAAACTACTATTACATAGACTATAAGATTTGGGGTATAACTTTAGCCGACTAAAGTTTATTTTTTTCATTTTCAATGTTTTTTCAATTGAATTCTTCTATGGGAATAATTAGATAAAAATAAATTTTAAATTAGGATAAATACTCAAAATTAAAATATAAGTGATTGAAATGTAAAATATAGAGTATAAGTAAATTCTCAAATTAAAATATGAATGTAAGGCAAACACCGTCACCACGACCTCCTCTACATGGCAGGAGCAACATGTAACTTCTCCTTCTCCTTCTCCTTCTCCTTCCCTTGTTATTGTTCACTATGCAAGTGAATAGTAAGAAGGGTTGGACAAAATGTCTAGCTCAACCCGAGTGAGATGTTGGTCGAAATGGCCCACATGGCTGGGCCAATTCATTTTGTCAGGCCCAGTCCATTTGATTTTTAAAAAAATTAAGAAAATTGCATTTATAGAAGAAAAACAAATGTTGTTTTCATGCATACAATTGACTTCTAAAAATTTCTAAGCATTTTTTTTTTGTAAAAAACGCATCTTTTCTCATGTTTAAATGAAAATGAGATACCACAATCAATTTATGATTATCCATTAGATTTCTATAAAAATATTTGAACATTATTTTTGTTTATTTTTTTAGTAGTAAACTTTAATTATTAAGGTACCAAATTACATTGTAAAGGATACCATCAATATTAACGTACAATCAATGTAGTGTTAGCTTTCGGACCCTAGAACATTTAGGTTTTGGCCCAATATGGTAGAGACTTTCTCATGAAGAGAGATCTACTTTAAGCTTCAGAAAAGGCCAACGAATAAAATCTTACTTATAAAAACAATTAAGCAACAATGCAGCTTATCTTAGGTAAGATGCATTGGAGGTGGTGCATTTTTTCCTTGGACAACAAGTTACTTGCCCTAATCGCAGACCATTAGGTTTTCTAGTGACCTTAATACTAGGTGGTGACTCCTAAGAATTATAGTTGTAATTTTATGATTATAATAAAACCCTTTCCTGCCTTCTATCTCCCCTCTCCAAGAATGACAATGCATGAGGCAAGTGAAAAAAACTATCCTTGTGACAATTATGAAGAGCTTATTTTCAAGTTTTAAAATAAATAAATAAATAAATATCAAAACATTATTTTTTAGAGTTCAGTAATATCAAAACAGGATCCCAACTCCCAAGAGGTATGACATGATAGCAGAGAGCTTACGATCTGTACAGTAGATCTCGAGTTCGAGTCAAAATGTATATCTCTTATAAGAATTTGAAACAATTAGGATTTTATCCGTTTATAAGAACAATTAGGATTTGTTCTTAAATGAATTTCTTGGTATAAAAAAATCAAAACAGGGTCAATACTGTAGATCAAGAGTTGGAATCATTCTCGTGTTTAGATTTTATTTTTTTGAAAAACACTCAATAATTACTACCGCTAGCGCTGGTTTTTGTTTTTGTCTTTTTTTTTTAAAGGAAGCTTTATAAGTCGTATATTTCACCTTCCAAATAAATAGCCCTTACTAAGAATATTCTCCAAGAAAAAAATATAAAATAAAAACAAGTACCAATAACACGGCTCAGGGCCTCAGGCATTAGTTAACGTGAGTTCTGTATTTAAATAAATATCCACTTTGTTCTCGTTCTCAACCCTCTCATTCTTTACACAAATCATCATCGAGAGAGAAAACAAAGAAAGCCAGAGTTCAGAGACAGAGAAATGGAGGAAACTAAATCCAAGTTCAAGAGGATCTGTGTATTTTGTGGGAGCAGCTCAGGAAAGAAAGCTAGCTACCAGGAAGCTGCTGTAGAGTTGGCCAAGGAACTGGTAATTATATATTCTACACCCCCCATCTCATCTCGCATATACAACGGGTTTTTCCTGATTTTCTTCACACATATTCATCCCATACATTCAAGATTTCTTTCAGAATAGCTTTTCTTTAGACCATTCCAATTTCTTCTTCTTTGCATTTTTCTTTTCTTTTTTAGCCTTCATTTCTTTCTCGGACTTGAACATTCGACTTTTCTCATTGAAGGAGATTCTAAAATTATCCTTCAACGTTTTGGGGATATATTAGAATTCAATATTCATCCTTCATTCAACAAGCAATTCGGTTAAAAAAATAATTTCATCTTGGTCCTGGTTATTGGCTTTTCTTTGGACCCTTTTATTTTCTGTTCTTCAAGTTTCTGTCATTTGGTCTTTGTTTTTCCCTTTACGTTTGTGTATTCATTCAATCCATTCGCCTGAAATGATTTTGCTTTGTGTCACTGCTATTATTCTTTATTTTTTAACGTCTTCCGGTGGGTGTGGGAGTGGTGGTGGTGGTGTGCCTGCAAGTTGCCACAAAACAAGCTTTCAACGTGGGCTTATGATTGTTAGAGAAATTAGCTGGGGGAGAGAAGGTTTAGGGTTTATGTTTGGCATGAGAGAATGCTAGCTGTAACCTGCCTGTCAGTTGAGCAGCCTTCTTGCATGATTCTTTTTTTTTTTGGTTTTGCATCAGAACTTGTAATTAATTTTGTTTTTTAATTTCACCAAAATGAAACTATTTTAATCAAAATAAAAACAAGATGAATATTTTTTGGTTCATTTCCTGGGGGAACCAAACGTGCTACCTTGGTATCATGACTCTTTTAAGCGTGTTATTTTTGGGCACTCCTTCACAAGCTTGGCCTTCATGATTTTCGTTTATGGGGTTCTCCGCCAATTTATTTAGTGCACTCATTAGTCTTCCATTTTGTTTCAAATTTATTTTGAAACACTAAAACTCATTTAATTAACTTTTTAAAGATTAAAATTAAATAAATAATATTGAAATATTTCATTTTCCTCAAATTTTAACATTCCAAACAATCTTGTTAAGAGTTTTTATTGGTTCGACTGGAAGGTTATGGTTACCAATGTCATCTAATGAATATCTTGTGTTGATAATGGTTGGAATTCGTGACACGTCTTAATTGGGTTTTGTTTTCTACGGGTCCTGAAGGTTGACAGAAGAATTGATTTGGTCTATGGAGGTGGGAGCTTGGGGTTAATGGGCCTTGTTTCTCAAGCGGTTCATGATGGAGGGCGCCATGTTCTAGGGTTAGTCTCTCTCTCTCTCTCTCTACTTCATTTTATCTCCTTATATATTACACTCTCATTTGGTACATTGAAATGGGGTGACATTCGGACATTCCTTTCCTCATAAACTAATTATAATAGTTTTTTCCTCTTGAACAATGCAAATTCCCCAATCTCCTATGCATCGGAATTCCCATTTATCAAGCCTGCTCAAAGCCAGACATCATGAGATCAAATGCTGGTGCAGACAAGAAATGGGGAATTTAAACACAAAAAAAAAATCATTGTTTTGAGCATATTGATTTCCTAGCTAGTGAGTGTGGACATGGTACTAAATCTACTGTTGATGGTCTATGTTTATTATTATGAACATGAACATGTCTAGAGTACTATCCACTTAAAGTGTGTGTTCAGCTGCTGTTTGGAAGCTTTTTGAGCAGCCTTGTTCATGAGTTGGATAAAGCGATCTGTTTTGGTCCTCGCAATGTCAGCTCTGTAACTCTACTATGTAATAATACTGTTAGAAAGAAAGTGGCTGAAAAGGGTGCTAGAAAGTATGCAAACTTTTAAGGCAGTGATTGAAGCACCTTTCTTTTCCATGAATCGGAGTGCGTTTTCCAGATTTTAGGCCTGTTTTTAGATGATCAAATGACCATATTATAAATTGCATTTTCCAAGGAGTGAAGTTCCTCCAATTCAAGCAAAAACATATTACTTCCCTGTTTTCAATGAAACTCGGTGAATTTTCAAGAATGTTTTCCATGCATTAAGCTCTTTTACTTCTTTGAACCTGGAGTTGGAGCCTATGTTGTTTGGATATTGATCCTGACTTGCAGTTGTTGGATTGTTGTTTTTTTGTCTTGCAGAGTAATCCCAAGGTCTCTAATGCCCAGAGAGGTATGTAAACACAAAAACGTCCCGTACAAGACAAAACCTCACTTTTGTTTTACATTATCATGTGTTTTGTTTCCACATTGAGGACAATAAAATGATACTGGGCCATTCCTGATAAGACAATATTATGTTATTCGACACTCATGTCTATTTTTTATCGACACTCCTGTCCATTTTTGCAACCTCTCAAAATTGTTTATTAACAATCTTAAATATTAGGAAGCAGATGCGGGTGTTTGTTGGCCCTGAGAAAAGTCCAATTCTGTTAAACTAGATGAGGCATTAACTAATTTTTAATTAATGCATAAAATCTTGTTGCAGGTAACAGGGGAGCCTGTCGGAGAAGTTAGAGCTGTGTCTGATATGCATCAAAGGAAAGCTGAAATGGCTCGCCAAGCCGATGCCTTCATTGCCCTCCCTGGTAAGAACTTGATCTGTAAATTACGTTAATCTATGGGTCTTAGATTTGATCAGGATGTCAAAAACAGAAGTCACACCCGTACATAATTGTTCTTTTTCCCATGTAACAGCCTGTTGCGATGCAAAGTGCATGCATGCATATATGGATATATGTTAAAATAATTTCATTACGTGCTCGAATTTGACTTTTGCTAATGCCAGGGGGCTATGGGACACTAGAAGAATTGCTTGAAGTAATTACATGGGCTCAACTAAATATCCATCACAAACCTGTAAGAATCTCTCTCGTTTCATATCTTATACTTATATTTTGCAGAGAGAGATCCAAAGATTTGCTTTGGAGAGGGCGATTGAGTAGTGCCCTAACTCATATTGCATAATGAAAAAGTAAAACTATGATTTTTTTATGAAAAAAATATTAGTCAAAATGATCAACCTATTCTTATCCAAAAACAAGAATGAATATTAACATGTGCAAGTCCCGATTGCGCTTTTCCAAAGGCATAAAAAAATAAAATGATTCCATTTGATTAGCATTTGTCTCTTACAATGAATTAAGATCTAACTGCAATTATATGCTCTAATTATTTTCAATATTTTTATTTATTTGATCAACATTTTTCTTTGCTTGATTAAGGAACGACTAGCATTGACATAGGATGATTAACAGACTGAGTTTTGTTAGAACAATCATCGGTTCATATTAATTTGATGATTTACATGTTTATTTTTTTTCAGAGATAGAACGTCCAAAAAGAAGTATCCAACACCAGCCTAGCATAACAAAGGATAAAAAGAATTCTTAGAATTTTGTTTTAAACCAGTTTTGTTAACGATAAATAATCATGAAAATCTATTCAATATTTATACTATGTATATAAAGAGAGGTAAGAAAAAAAATTAAAATATTAATTAGCTTCCAAATTTTAAATGTTTTTCTTTAGATCATTCCCCAGCTAGCACATAGCATCAGCCCTTAATGTAATGTTGCTTTCACAGGTTGTCATGTTTCAAGTTCTAGAACTCTCTCTACATCGTCATCTCTCTAGCATGTTAAAATATTTTAGTTTGCTTCTATGCCTGGACTGTGTCTGATACGTGTCATGTTTCTCGAGCTCGTGGGTGCTTTAGGGCACTGTTGGTCAATGGTCAATGGATCTTATTGATTGTAGTAGATAATCAGTAATGTAGCACTGAATCAAATCATGTGACCCTTAAATGGATTCACATGCAAAGATTAGGTTAAGGTATGCGATCCTTATATATAGTCATATTCAAGCTGCATGATTTCTTGTATGAAATATTGATTTGTTGGCTGTCCTTCCAAATGGGAGAAACTTCCTAATAGAGACTTGAAAAAAGAAATGAAAATAGCGTTGGTCAAAACAAAGGTTCTTGCTTTGTATTTTGATGTTTTGACTTTGATATCGTATACGTATACAGTATAATAAAGAATTAAGCAGAGGGTTTTTCATATTATTTTTGCAGGTGGGCCTCTTGAATGTAGATGGGTTCTATAATTCGCTGTTGTCTTTCATTGACAAGGCCGTAGATGAAGGTTTCATATCACCTACTGCACGTCGCATTATCGTGTCTGCACCAACAGCCACGCAGCTGGTCAGGCAACTAGAGGTAGATAATTCTTTCTTATACATAAAACATGGTTTTCCTTGACATTTTTTAAAAGGATGACTTCTTTAAACAATCCAAATCATCCTGTTTAAGTGAGATTCTGTATCTTCTTCCCAATCAAGCTCCATTAAAATAAATATCTTAAGATATATATAAAAAAAAAAAGAGAAAGAGAATGAGAATGCCTGCTGTGTGATGAAGTGGTGCTGATATTTTATTGATGCTTGGTGGATTTACATAACCTTTTTGTATACAGTATCTAATTATTGTCTCTTATCTACCCAGGATTACGTGCCAGAATATGATGAAATAACAGCCAAGCTGGTGTGGGAAGAGGTTGATAGATTGACTGCCTGAATCAGCGGTCGCGTAGTGATCTTTTTGCTTAGGTATATACAAAATGATGGTCGTCTTCAGGTTTTGCCTGCTTAGAGTATACAAGCTTTGAGAAGAGGAGAGCTTTTTGGGGTACCCTTTTGGTGTTGGTCAGCTCTGATGTCTCAAAGTCTCCCTTTTTCTGGGGTATAAAGCTTTGAGAAGAGGAGAGCTTTTTGGGGGTATCCTTTCGGCAATGTGTCAGCTCTGATGTGTCTCAAAGTCTCCCTTTTGTGTGAACTTGGAAGGAAGGAATGGAATCAGTTCAGGATTATTTATATTTGTTTGTCCGAGAAGGATTATACTATATATTTTATGTAGTCAAAATCGACCACATCCAGTAGCAATAATAAAAAAAAAATATATGAAAGAATTTATCTACTATGAATTATTTAAAGTTGAACTTAAAGAAATTTATTTGTCCTGTTTATAAACGAATCAGAACAGCTTTCTCAGTGTTTCCCATGTTAATTTTGAGTGACTAATGTGTTTTGAAGAAAAGAGAGCTTAAAACATGAAGAAAAGAATAATGAATTCACCAATAGATTCAGTCGGCCATTTTGGGAGCACTTTCACCTTTTGGGGCTCACCCAAGATCTGAATGTGGATTAGTCTAAACCAGCGTCTAAAACACTGCGTGGTTTATACCAAAAAATAATAATGAATTCTCATAGTTATTCTATTGCAAATGGAATGATTTATACACATAAAAAAGCTATGAGAAAGTTCTGCAAAAATAACAGCTAGCTAGCTAATTTACAGAATGATTGTAGCCCGCGTCTTAGATATTTGCAAATACAAGGATAAATATTCATAAAAAATATCTTCAAAGAGAAATATTGATAAATAAGGTAACAAATGTCTTCAAGATCTCCCCTCAGAGGGAGTATGAAGATTCTGAATGCCCGGCTTACAAAGAAGAAAATGAGAACAATCACGTCCCAAGGTTTTAGTTAAGATATTGGTCAACTGGAATTAAGTTGAGACATTGTGCAGCAATGATCCCAGATTGCAAGTGCTGATGAATGAAATGGTAGTCGATCTCAATGTATTTAGTGTGCTAATGGAAGACGAGATTAACAACGATGTGTAAAATAGATTGATTATCGCATTGCAAAAGCACTGATTGTAAATAAAGCAAAGACAGATTAGAAAGTAGACTACATAATCATATCACCTCACTAGTGGTAGCAACCATAGAGCAATGTTTTGATTCTATAGAGAAACGTGACACTGTGGGTTGCTTCTTGAATTTCCAAGATATAGGAGCAGTACCAAGGAAGATGGAGTAACCTCTAATAGATCATCAAGTCATAGGACAACTTGCCCGTCGGCATCACAGTAAGCTTTGATCTAAAAATTATTTTTTGAAGGGAAAAAAAGACCTTGACCAGAAAAACTCTTCAAATAACGAAGAACATAATATGCAGCATCAAGATGCGGACCACAAGGATTTTGCATGCATTGAATAAGAAGTTGTGCTGCATAAGTGAGATGAGGCAGAGAAATGGTCAGATAAATGAGACGCCCAATTAACCGACGGTATTGGCTAGGGTCTTTTAATGTTTTACCGCATTCTGAAGACAGACGATGTTGTTAATCTCAAGATTGATATTAATTAAAATTTAGGAAAATCTTAACAAATCATTCAAGAAATACTCCATCATAAAAAATATAAAATAGTATTTAATAAAAAAAATATTTGTTTAAAGAAATGATAATGTTTATGAAATTAATAATATGTTTCTCAAAAAAAACATTGCAAACTTATGAGCCATTCAAATATTTGAGAATGCTCAGGAACTATTTAAAAAAATCCATAATATTAAGTAATTGTTTCATAAAATCGATGGCTATGAATAAAAGAAAATATTTTTCATAAGTTTTCAGAATTTTAACTATTTACCAATTAATTTAATATATATTATAAAAAAACTATTCCTTACTCTTTTAAAAATTAAAACATTCTAATGATAGGGTATTTTCAACCTCATAATATAAACAGAAAAAAAACACATAAAAAAATTTATTTTCACTAAAAAACCCTTATATATCAATCCTCTCGAGTTACACATATCTCGTCCCAAGTTCAAACATTAGTTAAAACCAAACTATCTCATCTTGAAACTTAAGGAATTAAATAAGATCTTAGAATATAATTTGTATTATTCTTTAACACATCCTCTCAAGTGAAAGTTTTTTGGACTTGAAACTTGCACAAACTCACACTACTTTGTAATATTTTTTATCAAATAGAATGAGGATGACGAGATTCAAACTTGTGACTGTTAGGTCAACATGACTCTCTTACCATGTCAAGAAATCATCTCACTTTGAAGGTTAAGCTATTAGGTGAGGTATAAGAATATGAATTATATTATTCTTTAACAGTCATTTCACCTATAAGCTAAAGATGATAGATGAGGTCCTAAGATATCATTTATATTATTCTCTAACACTTTCTCTCAAGTGAAAGTTCTTTGGCTTGAAACTTGCACACAGGTTCACACTACCTTGTATTTAATTTTTATCAAATAGAATAAGTCTAGTAAGATTTAAATTGGTTACCATTAGATCAACAATGTTTTGATAGCATGTCAAAGAACCATTTCACTTAAAAGGTTAAACTATTAGGTAACACCCTAAAATATGATTTATATTATTCTTTAATCACCATTATCCATATGAATATTATTTTATGTATGTTCCAACTCATCTAATAATTAACTCGTATTTAAAACCATTACAATATTCTTTAAAACAACTTTTGATGGCTATGATTAATAAGATCCACAAATTTTCAGTTCTAAAGTCAGTTGCAATAATGGTAAGAAAGCCAAAGACCCACGATCTTATTTGTAATTCAGATTGGGCATGCAACTCCAACATGGAATCGTCAAAGTTTTTAGAGTCAAAACAACGCCCCCCCTCCTCCTCAGCCCAAACTCCATATCTTTGTGAAGTAGTATCTTCTTTCGTTTTATAATCAGCAAGTGGAAGATCAAGACATGACGACACAAGGAGACAGACCAATGTCAAGTTGTATCTTTTCTAATGCGATGCGTTTCTAATGCGGTGCGTCTCACATGTCTAGGCGTTCCCTTACTACACTCCAAAAGTTTCTCCCAACAATTAATAATAACCCTCTAGATCATGATTTGATCACCCAACAATTGTGGCACAATATTGATTAATTATGAAGGTATAATTTAGAATATTTAAACTTTTTTTTAGAGGAAGAAATCGACTTTCCAAAAAAACACAGTGGATTATTTCATGTTATTTCATGTTTTTATAAAAACACACGTCATCGACTTCGAATTCAAAATCTATTATACAGATCGTTAATTCTTTGTTATCATATCATGTCTTTTAAAGATAAAATATTTAAACTCATAAGTCATGACAAATATCTGACCTTTTTTAGAGGGAACTACTTATTGTTGATAGAGTTTTCTTTTTTTTTAATAGTAGTTAAAAATATAAATAAAAAATAGCATGGTGTGAGCCATTCTAATCTTACTAATTAATTATAACAAAGACTATACCGAGTTTTATAATGAATCAAAGTAGGATCATGATTGTACATCTAAATAGTATTGGTTATAAGTGTTCCATGCCTCACACATCTAAATAGTATCAAGTGATTAATTAATGGAAATTATGCTATTAAATAGAATTGCATCCTTCGACAGTTGTATTAATGAATAATAGTCCCGACTATTTGCAGTTAACAATCATAGCAAATGAGAAGAAATTAAATAATGAATACCTATTTATTTATTTTCTTACAACTAGTTCTTATTTACGTATATTAACAAATTCAATAGATAATTTATTCAAAATAAAGATGATGCGATGTGATGTGTTGGGTTGGATTTTCCTCTTATTTTTTATTTGGAGAATGACCTTAGGTCCATATAAAATTATCAAGTGCAGAGGGAATGAGCAATTTGTATTTGAATGATGTGGTGTGTTAAGTGGATTGATTATAAGCATTGATTGTGAATAAAGCAAAGACAGATCAGCAAGCAAACTACGTAATCATATCTACTCACTAGTGGTAGCAACCATGAAGAGATGTTTTGATTCTGTAGAGGAACGTGACACTGATGGTTGCTTCTTGGTTTCTGCATGGATTAACACATACGTTGTACTGCATAAGTGATATTGGGCCAACAAATTATGAGATAAATGAGAAGCCCATTTAACCGACGGTATTAGCTACGGTCTTTTCATCACAATCTGAAGATAAGTGATGTTGTTAATCACAAGATTAATATCGATTAAAATTTAGGAAAATGTTTAAGACATCAAAAATATTTAAAAAAAACTATAATGTTTATGAAATTAATACTATATTTAAAAAAATAATAAGTTGCAGTCTTATGAGCCATTCAAATATTTGAGAATGCTGAGGAACAATTTAAAAAAAAAATCCATAATATTAAGGAATTGTTTCATAAAATCAATGTTATGATTAATAGAAAATAGATTTCATAAGTTTTGAGAATTTTAACTATATAAAAATTAATTTATATATATATAAAAATGATAGAGTATTGTCAACCTCATAATACTAAACAGAAAAGGGCATAAAAAAATATTTATTTTCACTAAAGACCCTTACACATCAATATTCTCGAGTTAGACATAACTTATCCCAAGTTCAAATCTTAGTTAAGACCGCTATCCATATGAATATTATTTTATATATGTTCTAACTCACCAATAATTAACTTGTATTTAAAACCACTATAATTATACTAAAATCTAGGAGGTCAGGGTTTTCAATAGTAATGAACAATGATTTTTATTGTTCATCTAGACTCAGAGATATTGTGGATTGAAATAGTAAAATTATTATTTTTCCCCTTCCATTTACTATGTTTTTTAGCCTTGGATCCGCGGGTATTTTTGAATTTTTTACATTTTTTGCTCTTACGTGTATTTCGGAAAGCATGTCTTGATGAGTAAAAATACCCAACCAGCATCTAGAATTATTCTTGGTCTTGTTATCTTCCTTCTGGTGTGGCACATGGGGGTCCAAGGTGGCTAAATTACACTTCAAACCTTGTTGTTAATTGGATTTTCATTGTAGTCCTTGATCTTTCAATTATTTTTGTATGGTTATCTGTTATACAAGTTTTGATTTGTTTCAATTTTTCCTTCAATTGAAATTGATTATATACTGTAGTTTCATTTTGGTCCTCAGTCTTTTAATTTCTAATTGGTTTGAAATCATTAATATTTTCGGTATCAAAGATTTGATTTGTTTCATTTTTAACCTTCCATTCAAATTGATTATATATTTTAGTTTCATTTTGGTCTTCGGTCTTTTAGTTTTTAGTTTTGTGTTAAATTCTTTATTTTTTATATCAAAGTTTGGATTTGTTTCAATTTTATCATTTAAATAAAATATATTATATATGTTTTTTTCATTTCGTCACTTATATTTTTAATCTTGGATTTTATTTTAATTCCTTTATTTTTTTATATATTAATTAAATGGTTCCTTTTTATGTCTATGTTTATATGTACATGCTCTTAGTTTTTGTTTCCAATTTTTATTATTTCCACTTTTATTAAGGTTGTTTTTTTATTTAATGTTTAAATTTTAATTTGTGTTGGAGATCATTTTAAAATTGATATTTATTATTTTTTCTATTTTTTTCTATTTATTCTTAAAGTCAAATAATTTTTTAAATCTAAAAATTTTTGTTTTTGTTTTGTCATTTATTTTGTTTTTTTAATTTCTTTTTTATTAATATTGTTAGGTGTTGAAATTTCTAATTATTATAGATTAGACATCCAAAATAATGATAATGATTATTTGTAAGTTTTTTTTCTTATAAATATGTGAGACTAATTATATATTTTGATATTTATTTAATATTAGCACCTTAATATATATATATATATATATATATATATATATATATATAATGACCTAGGCTTTTTTGAATAAAAAAATAATATCAATGTTCTGAAATACTTTTAATATAATAATATGAGGAATAAATCTTATAAAATAAAAAATATACTTTAGTTTATTTTTCTAATAATAATTTTGGTGTCATCGATAGAATGAATAATAATAATTACAATATGAATTATTTATAATAATATTTATAATGACAGCTAAATTAATTATCACAATTTAATAATCATGATAACAACAACAACAACAACAATAATAATCAAAATAACTCATCAATTGATGTTATTTTTGTTAAAGATTGATTTTTGCGGTTTTATTATGTATAATGTTTCATATCTAATATCACATAAAAAAAATATGAAGTCACAGGTAGATAAAACAGGTGGAAAAATTGGGGTAAATTATCTACAATAAAAATATAAGAGTCAATTGCCCTCCACTTTGCTAGAACCATAAACAATTTTTTTATCATACAAAAAAATATTAATGGTCTTAGATTTGTTTTATAATGTTATATATCTGAGCAAAATAATCAGACAACAAAAGTTTTGGTTATTACTATAGCAAAATTATTTATAGTAGTAGTAGTAGTAGTAGTAGTAGTAATAATAATAATAATAATAATAATAATTGTAATTGTATATTAGGTTTTTATATATTCATTTTATTATGGAAAATATATTTAAAATAATGATAATTATTATTTTTAAGGATTTTTCTTTTAAAAATAATTATATATTTTGATATTTTTTAAAATTAGCACCTTAATTTATATTATGATGTTTTTTAATATTAGCACCTTAATATATATATATATATATATATAAAAGTTTTTGTAAATTCTCTAATTAATTTGATCTTAGTATTTTGAAATACTTTAAATATAATAATATTATGTATGAATCTTGGAAAATAAAAAAAAATAGAATTCTTTTTATAACGATAATGATAGTAACAACGATAATATTGTGAGCAATGATTAGAATATTAATTATTTATAATAATTGTTACAATAACAACTATAATAATTGTGACAATTTAACAATCATGATAATAACAATAAGAATAATAATCAAGATAATTCATTAATCAATGTTGTTTTTGTGAAAAAATGACATTTTGATGTATGATATTTCAGGTCTGGTATTTCAAGAGTAAAAAATATATGAAACTACACATAGACAAAACAGATGAAAATATTTGGTCAAACTATCTACAAATAAAAAATATATTAGTCACTAGCCATGCGATTCATCGCAGACAAAACTAAATTTTATGACATGTCAAAAAATGTTAATTGTTCTTGATATTTTTTTTATAATGCTATACATTAAAGAGAAATGATCAATCTACAAGACTTTCAATTATTATTTTTTATTATATTCTTTTTTATATAAATAATACATTTAAAATAATGAGAAATATTATTTTAAAGGTTTTTTCTCTTAAAAATAATTATATAATCTGATATTTATTTAATATTAACGTCTTAAAGACACAATAAATAACTAACAACTGAAGATTAGCTATACATTCATAAAAGAGGGTTTTACTTTCATTTCATACCACCGAAGGTGAACTTACTATATTTTTTAACCAAAGCTACATTTTATACAAAGATAAATTCATTCTAAATAATGATTTTTTTGTATTTATGTATCTATACTCTTAGTTTTGACTTTTAATTTTTATTAGAATTTATCTTTGTATTAAATGTAGTATTTTTTAAAAAATACAAAATTAATTTTAAGCGAAGGATTAAGTTAAAAATATTAAAAGTATTGGAAAAAAAATTATATATTTTCTCCTGACAACACTTTTAATTTTTAATTTAATCATTTGGTTAAAATTATTTAATAATTTTGTTTTCATTTCGGCCTATATACCTTAAAAAAAATTATTTTTTTATTATTTAGATATATTTCTCAATAGTCTATATTTTTGTCTATGTTTATATATATACACGCTCTTAATTTTGGTTTTTAATTCTAATTATTTTCTCTTTTGCTTATGGTGTATGCATAGAAAATATTTATTCTTAGATTTTAGGTTATTTTGGTTAAAAAATTACTTTTATATTATTTTTATGTATAATATTTTAGATCTAATATTATATAAAAAATACGAGGCAACACATAAACAAAATGGATAAACAAATTTGCCCATGTTATCTACAATGAAAAAAATATACGAGTCACTTCTCCTGCGTTTCAATTAAAATATTCCTTTTGGGCAGAAATTTTTTTTTATTTCTAACCAATCTTATTTATTATAATTTTACTAATTAAATATTAAAATAATCATTTATATAACATATAAAATCAAAAGTCAAGCACAGCACATGTGCAAGTAACTTCGTATTCTCTAAAAACCACTTATGATGGTCATGATTAATAAGATCCACAAATTCTCAATTCTAAATTCAAAGACCCACAATCATGCTATGGAATCGTCAAAGTTTTTAGAGTCAAAACACCCCCACCCTCCTCCTCCTCGGCCCAAAATCCATATCTTCATGAAGTATTTTCTTTTGTTTTATAATTAGCAAGTGGAAGAACAGAAGATGACGACACAAGGAGACCAATGTCAAGTTGTGTCTTTTCTAATGCGGTGCGTCTCACATGTCTGTCTGGGTGTTTCTTTACTACACTCCAAAAGTTTCCCCCAACAATTAATAATAACCCTCTAGATCATGATTCGATCTCCCAACAATTGTGGCACAATATTGATTGATTATGAAAGTATATTTTAGAATATATAAAATCTTAAATCATGATAAATATTTCTCGTTTTTTAGGGAACGACTTCATGATGCTAGAGTTTTCATCCTTTTTTTTAATAGCAATTAAAATTATAAATAAAAAATTAGCACCCCCCATTACAAGAAATCCATTTCCAGATTCAAGTTTTGTGTGGTGTGTGTCATTCTAATCTTACTAATTAATTATAACAAAGATTATACCGAGTTTTATAATGAATCAAGTAGGATCATGGTCCCGAGGGTGTAGTGTGATGGCAGAATATTTATGATTTACACAGATTTTGATTTCAAATAGGGATATATATTTTTTATAAGAGTCTAAAACAATTAAGATATTATTCATTGAAGCTTATAAAATATGCTTTCCAGATTTCTAAGATAAAAAAAAGTAGAATCATGATTGTACAATAATATTGGTGATAAGTGTTCCATGCCTCACACATCTAAATAGTATCAAGTAATTAATTAATGGAAATTACGCTATTAAATAGAATTGCATCCTTCGACAGTTGTACTAATGAATAATTGAATAATAGTCCCGACTATTTGCAGTTAACAATCATAGCAAATGAGAAGAAATTAAATAATGAATACCTATTTATTTATTTATTTATTTTCTTACAACTAGTTCTTATTTACTTATACTAAATCCCTCTCTGCTTCGATCTTATATTAACAAATTCAATAGATAATTTATTCAAAATAAAGATGATGTGATGTGCTGGGCTGGATTTTCCTCTTATTTTTTATTTGGAGAATGACCTTTGATCCTTATAAAATTATCAAGTCCAGTGGGAAAGAGATCTAGCTAGGGGAGTTTTAGCCCATTTGTTGGGGGTATGTAGGAATACTACTTACTGTGTTTTATGTTTTTTTTATGTAGAGAGAAAATAAAGAGATATGGAAAATCACAAAAATAATGTTTGAAATAGTGTTTTGGAGATTCATTTAATCAAATGTTGTGTTCAAGTCATTCATAGTCCGATTGAGATCATTTATACCATGGCAACAACAGTCTAGAGTGATATTGAAACTGTTTTTTAAAATATTTTTTGTTTATAGATATATCAAAATAATATTTTTTATTTTTTAAAAATTATCTTTGAAATCAATATATCAAAATGATTTAAAACCAATAAAATATTTTAGTCTAAGACAAAAATAAATCAATTTTTTTCAATCGCGTTTTTTAAGAGCCGTGAAGATTGGATTTAGAGTAGTAGCCTCGCCCATGTTTTTTAGCCATGAAAAAATTCTTTGAATATTCTGTTTTATTGTCAAGAAATTGCTCTCAAGATTGTATCCCTGTAGTTTTATATATCTTGAGAAGGTAGCTGTAATCCATCATTGTTGTTGATTGTGGAGATTCTGAATGAGATCTAAAATCCCGGTGATTCTTGCTCCAACATTAGGGAGGTTTTTCAAGTACAAAATGCTTCTTTTCTCCCTGTATTTTCTATTAATTAGTTAATTATATATATATAATTTAACTCATAAAGCCCAAACAATTTGGAAACCAAAGAAGCATATTAGAAGGAACCCGTGATGGAAGCTTGTGTGTGCATGCGAGGAACATGGGTTTTTTAATGTGCAAATGCATTCGATTGCTTGCGTCAAATGTAATCTCCTTAAGATTGGTAGCAGTCAAACATTATATGGTCAACCTAAATGAAGGCACTTGCTACTTGTTAATTACACAGGACAGGCACTGAAGGATAGACAATCCAACAAGCAACAATCGCCTGATCGCTGTCCGGGTATCGGCGATTATTGCTGTTATCGGAACAAATTTTTTTTTATTTTGTATACGAAGTCTAGATAGACAAATAAAATCTGATTATTTCAGGTTTTTATAATAGATACATGTTCTATTTTGAACTCAAAATCTATTATGTGAATTACACTTTAGATACACGAGTAAAACTCTAATTGTTTCAGGGTTCTTGCAATAGATACATATTATATTTTAAACTCGAAATATGTTATGCGAATTACAAACTTTCTGTTATCACGCCATTTGATAACTATCAGAACTCTATTATGAAAAAAAACTAAAATCAGTAGAAAATAATGTCATTTGAGGTGTCTTTCCATGCAAATTCCTTTGAAATTTGGGCAAAACTCTTACAATGTTAGCATATATATTAAAAAGATTTTTGTAGGTGTTGTTTTTTTCATTTTAAACTTTTTTTAGTAATTAAATTCTTTATAGCCTAATTGGATTGGACAAGAGTTGAAATTATGGGACAATAACAGATTAAAAAAAAAATGCGATCCATGGCAAAACGTAAAAAGTAGATATAGTTTTATTCCAATGGCAGTTTCAAAGGACCTCAGCTTAGGTAAGACCACCAAAATCCGAGCCCACTGAAAAGGAAAACAGTAGACTTATGGGAGTTCTACAGGTAGGCTCAAGCCCGACAAAATCTCAATCCACTGAAAAGTGAAATCACTTCAGAAACTCTGTCCTTCTCAGGAACAGTTATCAGGATCAAAGCTCTGGAATGAAATGCCCACACACACAATGGGATTGCAGAATGACATGGAGACATTGTTTTTGCATCATTCGATTACAAGAAGAGAAGAGAGAGAGATTCCTGTCCAGTGCACTTATTCCAGAAATTGCTGCTCAAAAATCGCATGTCTAAAACGACACTACATGATAAATAAAACTTGTTCAAGCCTCCCTAATTCACAGTGAAATGAAATTCGCAGTGCAATGCTGCCCCCTCTATATTGCAGCGAAGTAATCCTTGCTCAGCTTTGGGTCAGGCTTCATGGACTTCTCACCAGGCTTCCACCCAGCTGGGCAAACTTCATCTGGATTTTCTTGCACGTACTGCAAGGCCTGCGATAAATGCAAAAGCAAACAATAAGAATGAATGGAAAACATATGCCGAAAGGCACTTCAGGTGTACAGCAATGCCGATCCATCCAGTTTTAGAATATCTTTGCCCTGTATTTGTGAAATCACCTGGAGTGTCCTCTTTGTCTCGTCAACACTACGCCCAATGGCGAGGTTGTTAATGGTGGAATGTTGGATGACTCCTTCTTTATCAATGATGAAGAGTCCTCTCAGAGCAACTCCCTGAAATTAAAACCAAGTATCAAAAACAGAATAGGTGGAGGTGGAGGCTCCTCTTCCAAGCACAGTGCAGAGGTTAAGGGGCAGTGGAGATTAATCTGAGAGAACACTTTTCTCAGCATTGTCTGACAATGGGGGTGGGATTAACCACAGGATAGAAAGGATCACTAAGAGAATAATAAGGCACTCTGATTCCCACTCAATAGAGAACAGCTAGATGTGATCTAGACCCAAGTCATTATGGTTTAGCTTGATACTAAGTCATTCCAGTAACAAACAGCAGACAAAAAAATGCAAGGATGTGCAATAACAAGGTGTTATTAAAATAATGAAGGTTTTAATGAGTTCATTGTGTTTCTTTAGAGCAACATTAATAAAAACATCTCGTACCTGATCAGGAATTAGTACTCCATAAGATTTTGAAATGGATTTGGTGACATCAGAAATCAAAGGATACTTCAAGTCTCCAAGCCCACCAGACTTTCTATCTGTTTGAACCCAGGCAAGGTGCGAGAACTACAAAAAGTAGATATCATAACACGTACAAAATCAATAATCAATTCATGATTTTTAGTCCAACATCAAAACCAGATATGACACAACAAACAGATAGTGGATGATTTCAGTTTTGAATGCAAATGTTGATGTCTTTTATTAGTACAGACAAAAACTAGTTAAAACTGGTAATGGCCCAACTTGCATCCAACAAGGTTGCAATTGCATAATGCCGATGATAGCTTCTATAGCCAAAGTCAATCGATTTATAACGAAAACCTTCTGTTCCTAGTTCATCTACAACCAAGTTACTTTTTGTCCATTACAATACTCAAGAATGGCCCACATTATTCATATAAAGGAAATCAATATGCATAATACACACAATCTCAAGTCAAAGTCAAGTCATCCCAAGCTTTAATCCGGCTGTTTTAGGTTGGCTAAAAGAATACTTCCCCCCCCACCCCACTGAAACAAAACAAAAAAAATCAATTAGACTATCTAGAGACAGATTATATTATCCTAAGCGTGTGAGTTGTGTGTGGGAGTATGCGCAAAGTTGAAGACTTGAAGAGAAGACACAAAATCCACTAAGATCTCAGGACAAAGTCAAAAGATTCCTAGAACTTTCTTTCTTGATTTTGACAAAAGAAAACATATACCACACTGTCGACTGAAACACCCAATACTTCTGTGTTTATCTGCTCAAATTCCTCATGACGGTCACTAAAAGCAGTTATCTCTGCACACAAGTGAACAGAAAAAATATGAGATGAACAATTAGCATCCACAACTCGTCAAAGCTTCAAACAACATAAGCTAAGTTCCAAACAAACCTGTGGGGCAAACAAATGTGAAGTCCAATGGATAGAAAAACAGAATCACATATTTCTTCCCAATATAATCAGACAGTTTAACCTGAAAACCAAAATTTACCGATCAAACATAAAAGTGTTTGAAAGAACAATACACAACACAGGAACACAAATGCAATCTCAATTCACCACACAATTTTCGTAGCCAATCAATTAACAATTAACTGCCTTTCAAATCACGATTTTACAACAATCGAAGTAGCAATTAGGTACTTAATCTATTTTGTAAGACCAAATTTCTGTGCAAAATAGAAACATCAATGTAAATTGAGATTTCATTAAATTAGAAAAAATTAAAAAAGCGATAACATTTTCAGCACAAAGTACATTGATAAACTCTTGATCGAAGACAGCCTCTGCCTCGAAATCCGGAGCTATGTTTCCGACCAATGGAAGTTCGCTCTACACAGAATAAAACGAAAGCAAACTCGGTTAGAGGCGGAATCAAACACAAAAGAATAGTTAATGAAATGTAAATTTCGGACATAAATATTAACGAATCTGAGAAAAAACTTACAGAGGCTTTGACAACGAAGGTATTTCTAGAACGAGAGCCGCGAGTCAAGGAAATGGAACGAGGGACACGAGACTGGAAGGATTTGCGAGTGCCAAAAAATGAGTTGGGGAGAGTTATGTTTTTGGAGAAAGGAGAGGCCATGGATTTGGTGGTGGTGGTGGTGGTGGTGGCGGTGGCGATAGAGGAGATGAGCGTGGTGGAGGTAGCTGAGCAGGCCATTTTTTTTCGTTCTAGAGTGCTCCTTCTCTTGGAGTGATAATCAGTAGTGGTTGGTGCGGGTAGAGCAGCAAGTCTAAGGTTGAGAAATGGTGTGTGATAAAAGATAAAACTTGGGGTAGCAGTAGACAACCTGTTTTGTGTTCGTGTGGTTGTTAGAATTTTTTCGTGTGTTTTTTATCAGGTACGAAGTGGTAAGGTGGGTTACCCGTTCCTACATTCCGGGGCATCCAGAAATCTAGTTTGTGTTTTAAAAATATTTTAAAAAAAATTATTTTAATTTTAATTTAATTTTTTTAATTAATGTATTAAAAATAATTTTAAAAAATAAAAAAAATATATCTTTTTAATATATTTTTTAAAAAAATATTTTTTAAAATAATATTAATTACACTCTCAAACATGTGAAGCGAGCTATAGTTAGTGAGACCCTAATCTTGTCATCTCATGTGCCATGTTTTTTAGAGTTTTTTTTTCTAAAACAAAACATCTTTTCACTTGAAATTGATTTTCTTTTTCATACTGTGTTAATGTATTAGTATTAAAAATAATTTTAAAATGAATAAAAAATATTTTGATATATTTTCAAGTGAAAATGTTTTATTATTATTTCTTAAAATAATTTTGGATATTATTAGACTAGTTTTTGAACATTGTAGGAGAAATTATATGTATACTTTTATAAAAATATATTCACTCATAATACCACAAAAATCAAATTCATTTATCATTCAATTAGGACCTTCATAATTATATTAAAAAAGAAAACAATCTCATAAATTCAAATTATACAAGTAGTCTCCAATAAATATTGATTAATAAATCATTAGTAATCAAATAAAATATTTTTAGATAAAAATAACATGAACAAAGGCTACAAGTTTTTTTTTATTCTAAATTAATGAACATATTTGAATTAACATGTTAATTCAAATTATATTTTTTTAAACAATTTTAAAATATTACTATATATCTAGAATTAAAATGCTCATGACCGACAAAAATTGTTCAAGAATTCAGACTTTTATGAACTCCTCTTGAATCCGTGTGGCATAACAACCCAAGGCAAGAAAAGAACAAGGTCCAGGAAGAGCCCAATGGGCTATAAGCTAACACCACACAACTCAAAAGGCCCAGTCTATCTTATTCATGTGGGGAGGACAAACCTGTAATTTCAATCAGAGAGCACTTCTTCCCCAAATCATATTATCAAAATTTCCTGACCCTTATCCACCGCAATCTCCACCATGCTCTTGAACCAAAGAAAAACACCAACACTAAACCCTTCTCAATCAGCTATGTAACTCAACACAATGGAAGACACCCTTCTCCATACCCTCTCCAACCTGAAACCCTCCCCATTTTCTTATCCCAAACCCCACAGCTTCTCCTGGCATCACCATGATCATTTCCTCGCACTTTCTCGCCCAAGAACCCTCCATTTTCCCACTCTTTCCTCCAAAACAAACACCATTTCTCTCCCTCCTAAGCCTCTCAAAACTCAAGAAATCCCCTCTATATATACCCCTCGACCACCACAGTCCCGGTCCCATGAGCCACCCAATTCGGAATTTCAAGAAATAATGCTCTACCTTGATTCAATAGGCCTGGACATATTCTCCTTAATAAATCATCACCGTCCGGTCGTCCTCTCAGCCTCCTTACCAAACATCAAATCCATCATTGATTTACTCACCTCCATGAACTTCACTCCACAAGAGTTCCGCAGAATCATCTCCATGTGCCCAGAAGTCCTCACCTCCACTCCTTCCACTGTGACCCCAGTCATCACCTTCCTTCTCCGTGAAGCCCGCGTCGACGGCTCTGATTTAAAACATGTCATAAACCGACGGCCCAGATTACTGGTATCCAGCGTCAAATACTGCCTGCGCCCCACACTCTATTTCCTCCAAAGCATTGGTCTTGAGGAGGTAAAAAGACACACATATTTACTGTCTTGTAGCGTGGAAACAAAACTCTTACCAAGAATCCAATACTTTGAAAAAATCGGGTTCTCATATAAAGATGCTGTTTCCATGTTTAGGAGATTTCCACAGCTGTTTAATTACAGCATTAAGAATAATATTGAACCCAAGTTGAATTATTTTGTTGTGGAAATGGGAAGGGATTTGAAGGAATTAACAGAATTTCCGCAGTATTTTTCATTTAGTTTAGAGAATAGAATTAAGCCCAGACATCAATGTTGTGTCGAGAAAGGCTTGTGTTTTCCTCTACATACGTTGTTAAGGACAAGCCAGGAGGAGTTTATAAGTAGAATTGATGTTTGTTGTAATTCTTCTGTTCCTTTGAGAAGCTCTCCTTTGTATTCTGTAAATTGTGACGTTGATTCTTCTACTAGTACAGAGTAAATTTTCTTTTATTTGGGTTTCTCTGTGTCTGGATGGTGTTACTGCTTGTGTTTATGTCACAGTTAGTTTTGAATAAAATAATCAATTCCATATATTTTATGTTAGAAGGTGTCTTTCTGCTGAATTCGATGAAACTATAAGAATTTTCCAGCTGTGGATTTGCATCTTTATGCTATCCTTGTTATGTAGTTGTTTTTATTAGGAGTTCTTTTTAGATATTATCATAATTGTAATGTAATGGAAATAGTGTTTCTTCATTCATTACATCACGTTATGATTTAGTGTATAACACTGGACTAACCTCGATTAGCTTGTAGATGTATATGTTGCGGAAGATTTAGCCTTTTTTCAGCTAGCTGTATGTAGTCAAATTTGAATCGCTATAAAGCAATGATATCAAGAGGCTTCAAATGGAGTTTCTATGAAAATTGAATTTTATTCTATTGATATCATGTTTGTGGAGTGAAAGTAGATAATAGGGGTGGGGGCTAGTTTTCACGACTATAGCTTTTCAGTAGTTGTGCTGTTGATTTTCGACTCAGGAAAGCAGGTGATTGTTTGAATTGTTCCCAAGAATAGGTCTTATCGGTCGCAGCATCTGGTGTTGTTCAAGTAGAAATCTTGTATGGTTTATGATAATCAGGTCTTATCGGTTGCAGCATCTGGTGTTTTTCAAGGAGAAAACTTGTATGATGATTACTTAAGCTGATGATTATCCCTTTAGAGTTTAGAGTTCTTTGCTAGTATGAACTCTTTGCTAGTATGGTGTGGAGGTAGGAATTCAGTTTGCTCTGAAGTATTGTATGGCATCATTCACAAGTTGTTCCCATCGGTATGTTCTAATGATTTGTCATTTGTGAACCATCCCAAAGATGGATTCTTTTTGTGAGATACAACTCTGTAGCAGCTTGTTTCCCTGGAGAAAGCACACTGAAATTTTAAAAATTAAATGTTGCTTACTCTTCTCTTCCATCAGAGCACTGTCAAGGACGTCAAAAGAAGGGAAGCAATGGCAATGGCAATGGCTAATGAACGTTTGAATTTGAAGGAATCAAAACGCACCGCGTGATCGCCGAAAGAATTGAGATTACAAAACTACACCAAACAAACGGTTTCATTCATTCACCCGCACGCACCGTTTCATTATGTTTTTTTCAAGTTAGCAGAACTAGAAAACTTGCTTGAAGAGAAGAGTAAACAAAAACATGAACATTTGATGAAGATGCTGGAGACTTACAATCACAAGCCCGAAACTACCAGAACTAACCATGAAGCTAGCCAAAATTACCTCACCATAAAACCCTACCAAAATTCTTTCACCCTTTATTTCTAGCCTTTTGAGACCTTAATAGGTTGGGTTATTACCTTCCCTGCCCCTATATATACATAAACACCCAATGACAGATCTATTAGACCCCTGATGAGGAAGTAAATAGAAAAGAGAATATCTAAATGGCTTTATTTATAGTGTGACGAGATTTGTATTAGGGCATAGGTGCAAAAACAAAAGACTTACTCATTAAGGAAAGTGATGATAGGGTAACATTGAAGAGATACAGACCTTAAAGATAACCAATCTCCTCATTACCTTGAATGTCTTAAATAATATAATGGGGTTTCACACTTTAAGATGATTGGTGGAACTAATAAATACTCATTTTCTATATTAGTGAACTCAGACAACACAGATGATATTGTTGATGGAGAAACTATAAGTCACATTGTCGTGTGTAAGAATTTCAAGTGGAAAATGCAGGGGGTAAATTTCATAGCAGTTGTATTTGTGGTCGATCTGAAAAATGTGACATGGTATTAAAGGTTTAGTGAATGAATTTTCTGGGAAACATTATATCAAACTACAAGGAATTATGGGTTTCTTTTTGTTGGAATGGTAAAATAATGTTGTTGTAGGGTTAAGAAGTTGTTAATGTGCAAATTATTAGAGTAAACCTTGAAAATAACTCTTGTTTAAATTGAAAGTAATATTGATGGGAAAAGGAGAGTGAAATTAATTAATGTACAATATTAAATTTAAATGTTGAAGAGTAGAATTATAAAAGATAAAAGGGGTATAGCTCAAATGGTAAGAGAAAGAAAAGGCGGGGTCAAAATAAAACACATAAGAAAGTGGGGTCAAATGTGTAATTTAGAGAAAATAGACTATATGTACCCCTATTTTCTCATTCATTTAGCTAGTTGCAACAACAATAAAAGATAAGGAGAGAAAACTAATTTTTTCACCAAAGATTGAGAAAACAAACATAAAAATAGCTAAGTTTGTATAAGGTTTAGATCAATTGGTAGGGTGATCATCATTAGGCAAGGATTTTAACAAGAGACAAGTGAAGAAAATCATGGGAGAGAGGGACAAAGGTTTGACTAATGTATAGGAGGTAGGAATCAAAACTTTTTGATTGATTAACAATTGAAGTCTATAAATCACTCGGCAAAGAGACCTAAATTTTATTATATAAATCAATTTAAATTCGATTAGGTTTTGATGGATTGATTTTGGATTTTTCAATTAGGATTCTTGAGTAAATTTAGGTGTAAGGTATTATTGTATAAAATTAAATTAATTAAGGTAATGTAGATTGCTTTGAATGTAAAATTATGTAGAAATATCAAAGAGTGTTCAATGGTAAAATGAGATAAGATGTTCGACCATAAGAGGAATTGGAAGAGAAACATGTGATTGTTTTTTTAAAATTATTTATGATGATTTGTTTATAATGTGTAAATGCTTGTTTTGGAGGTAAAGTGGAAAAGTATGGTGTTTGAGGGTCAATTTAAAATTTTGATGAGAATTCATCTCCTAAACTTTCATAAGGAATTGGACTTTAACAATGGTAGAATTTTGGAATGATTTCTTCATAGAAGTTATATACAAGACTGTAGTTTTTCAAAAAAAAACCAACATTGCTTAATTTAGAGTTTTAGAACTCTAGATATAGGTAAACATATAAGGAGTGGTCAGATCTATCAACTCTGCCGACAATTTCAAAAAGTTGTTAAAATGGAAAATTTAGATATGTTTAGGGTAGAATTAGATTTCTTTCCCTTAAAAATATGTGTAGTTATGTGGCATAATGTTAACATAAAATAAGTCATGTTCATAATTGAAATTCATAATATCAGTTATGATTAGATAAAGATCAATGATTTTAAGGGGTATATCGGGAAACAATGAAGGAAACATTTTTAAAGGAAAGTTAATGTTTATTGATTTTATTGCTATTATGAGAAAAATAATACGCATAATTAAATAAGATGATATATTTTCTAATATAGAGGGGGGTCACATGAGTTGCATAGAAACAGTAGGGAAGCACGAGCCGAACTTTTAAAGGAGATAGATGTTTTACACCTATACTTTTGTTTTAAATGTAAATAATTATATAAAGTTGTTTCAACTTTGAATTGTGTATTCAAACGCTAAATAAAAAGTATGAGAAATGGAAACAAATATGAATACATTGATATCAATATTTCCATGAATATGATTCATCGATCATGAATACAAGAGGACAATGATGTTAGTAATGTTTACTAACATCAACATAATCACCCTAAAATATGAGGTAAATATTGAATTTCATTAACTATTCTGGGTTTAGGGAAGTTATGATGTCAATGGGTCGCATTGTATATATATTAAAAAAAACTTAATTAACTCTTCTAGTATGAAAGCTAATGATGTCAACGATTTTTGTCAAAAGAAATTTCAAGCATATTTTAAGGCATCGTAGAGACTTGATTAATTATTTCGGGCTTGGGATAATTGATGATATTAATAAGTTGCATTGATATCAGCATACATGCTAAAATAGATTAGTCATTTTTGGTTTTGGAAAGTAACGATATTGATGGGATAATTTAATATCAATATTACCACCCTAAGATTGTTCAGTTATCATGAAAAAGATGGTTAATGAAACCAATTATATGGTATCACATGTTTTTGAATAAAGATATCCTTAGGAATCAATGTGATGTATTAAATGAAAAATAATGAGTAAAATGAAAGATAATTGAGTGTATATGATAAATAAATAAAACAAACAAATAAATAGAAAAATGTTAATCTTGAATACAAGTTTTAATCATCAATATTACTATTGTTATTCATGATAATTATATTTCAATATTATATTGGTTTTAAGTTCATATTCATGACAAAGATTTTACTTTCTTTTGACATTTTTTAACTTTTGGTGACTTAACCCTAATTGAATGTATGTAAGTTATGTATTTTAAGAATTATCACGATTCATATAGTAATAATATCTATAAATATGAATGAAACGACTTAAATTATCTTTTCATGTATTTATGCCTTTGCATTTTGTTTGCAATTTATTATGTTATTCCTATAGTATTTGATGTTTTTGAGAAATTACGATTGCATTAGTGAACAGTTGATGAGATTAGAACCTCATATGGTTGGGTAATGATTATAAAATGGATTAATAAAAGCACAACAAGATATTTATTGATAATTTGAGACCCCCTATTATAAGGGCAACTCTATAAAAGTTTGATAGAAATTTCAGAGAATGTTGTTGTAAACATGGACATGTATATGTGTATGTAAATGTATAACAATTCACCATATTTTTCCATAAATTATTATTGATATACCGTTCTGGTATTGGTATGCTACAATTAGGCTAAAGCAACTTAATGGACTATTGACCAATTTTTCTTAATTGGAAGAAATTAATTTGTACAGTCTAAGGATAGTGATAATGGAGGAAAGCTATATATAACTTACATCCACTATTTTTTTATTCCTTATATGTAAATGTTGAAATTCACGGATTAAGGCAACTATGCACCTAAAGGCGGAATTGGTGCAAATACAATAATTATAGCAATTCTAAAATCAATTACTTGAAAGTAAAGAGATAAGGGAAAGAGATTGCTAACTCGGGTTTTTAACGTGGTTCGGCAAGCCTACGTCCACGACTCAAGTACCAACTCGTACTTGAGTATTGTACTCTCTTACTAAACCAAGTAACAAGATTACAATTTCCGCTTGATGAATCCACACCAAGACTTTACACCACTTGAAGATATGCCCTCTTCAAGATTTTCCCTTTCCACTTGAAGATGTCCCCTCTTCAAGATTTTTCCTTGGTGATGTTCCCTCACCAATACCAAGAGTTTTATACTCAACTCTCAAGAGTTTCACAATGGTTGTTTTAGTAAAACAACAATACACTCTTAATAGTGTAGATATTACAAATGAAGATCTAAAATCTCTTTCTCTCACTTAATAGCACTTAGGATATTTGAAGGTGTTTAAGTGTAGTGAGAATGAGAAATACTCTTTGTGTTAGGATATGAAAGTTTAAACACAAATATGAGTATTAATGAGGATTGATGATATGAAGATGTTTTTGCACTAGTAATTGCCTCACTATATGATATAGAAGTTGTGTCTTATTTGTTTTGCAATTAAGAGGCCTATTTATAAGTTTCAAAGAGAAACTAGCCGTTTATAGCCGTTTTAGTTCAACTTCCAGATCAAGCGGTAGACCGGTTCATAACGGACAAAACCAAGCGGTCGACCGGTTCACAACAGATAAAAATAATTTTCTTCCAAGCGGTCGACCGGTTCATAACGGATACCTCAAGCGGTCGACCGGTTCATGTAGAAATCTATTTTGACAAATTATCTTTTCTGAATTTCTTGAACCGATTGATTATGACTTAAACCTTTTAATCATCAAATCCTTTTAATGCATGCACTGTGAAGTGTGTGAGTTCATTTTAATTTGTGCTATCAAGATAGAAATTGAGATTTACACAAAGCACTAAAATGAACACTTATTCTAAGTCTTCACTTGCTTGCATCTTGGACTTCTTGGAGTAATTTCTTCTTGAACTCCATTATGCTTGTTGATGTATTCTTTGAATAAAACCTGTTTATAGCTTAATCTCATCCAAGCATATTATTAGCCCATTTTCTTTTTATTGTTATCATCAAAATATATAAAGCATACAAAGTATGACATTATATGTCAACAATCTCCCCTTTTGATGATGACAATAAATAAAAACTTAGATAAAAATGAGTCTCCCCCTATATTTTGTAATCCAATATATAAGAGACATTGAACATTTTTTGCAATTTAATCTAAGTAAAAATATCATATGCAATCTCAAGAAAAATCCATTTTCTCCCCCTAAATATATGCATATATATTTTTCATATTCTCCTATTTTTCTCCCCCATTATTGATGCATTTGATATTTTCATCATATCTCTCCCCCTTTGGCATCAACAAAAAGAAAATTAACATTTTAGATAAATAAAGACATAATATCTAATAATAATAAATATCCAAAATGAACTTATTTCTACCAAAGAATTCAAGGGGTGGTTCCTTTTGGAACCCAAATCATTTTAACATTCTTATTTTTCTTCATAGGACATGCATAAACCAAATGTCCTAATTTTCTACAATAATTACATGTTTGATTTGGATCATAAGAATGTTTAGCTTTAACAAAATAATTCTTTAAGTATTTTTGATTTATCTTAGGTTTATAACCTAATCCTCCTTTGTTAAACACACTTCTTTGGCTTGAAAGCATTTTCTCAAAAATTTCTGAGCCTTGTGTGAATTTTGAGATAATTACATTTAACTCATCAACTTTTTCTTTTAAAGATTTATTATCTTCTTCAAGTTGATTAGTTTTACTACTCTTGTCATTTAAATCATATACTTTCTTTTCTAATAATTCTTTTTCCTCAATTAAGCATATATGATTTCTTTTGAGAGTACTATATTTAGAACCTAACTTCTTATATTCTACATACAAATTTTCAAGTTGTTCATGTAATTCAATATAGGAAGGGTCAGATTCATCATCCGAAGATTGTACCTCATTTTCGCTTCAATTGCCATGAAGCACATGTTAGCCACATGTTCTTCTTCATCACTAGAGCTTGAGTTCGAATCATAGCTCCATGTCGCTTTCAAAGCTCTCTTTGAAAGCGATTTCTCTTCTTCATTTGAAGATGGGGACAATCGGGTTTGATATGCCCCAACTTGTAGCATTTATAGCACCTTGGAGTTTCTTTACTTGAATCTCCTCCTTTTGTATTTCGAGAACTTTCTCTTGTCATTTTTCCTTTTAAGAAAGTTTCAAACTGTCTTGTGATTGATGCTACATCTTCTTCAAGGTGCTTGAAGATATGAGTATTGTACTCTCTTACTAAACCAAGTAACAAGATTACAATTTCCGCTTGATGAATCCACACCAAGACTTTACACCACTTGAAGATATGCCCTCTTCAAGATTTTCCCTTTCCACTTGAAGATGTCCCCTCTTCAAGATTTTTCCTTGGTGATGTTCCCTCACCAATACCAAGAGTTTTATACTCAACTCTCAAGAGTTTCACAATGGTTGTTTTAGTAAAACAACAATACACTCTTAATAGTGTAGATATTACAAATGAAGATCTAAAATCTCTTTCTCTCACTTAATAGCACTTAGGATATTTGAAGGTGTTTAAGTGTAGTGAGAATGAGAAATACTCTTTGTGTTAGGATATGAAAGTTTAAACACAAATATGAGTATTAATGAGGATTGATGATATGAAGATGTTTTTGCACTAGTAATTGCCTCACTATATGATATAGAAGTTGTGTCTTCTTTGTTTTGCAATTAAGAGGCCTATTTATAAGTTTCTAAAAGAAACTAGCCGTTTCTAGCCGTTTTAGTGCAACTGCCATATCAAGCGGTCGACCGGTTCATAACGGACAAAACCAAGCGGTCGACCGGTTCACAACGGATAAAAATAATTTGTCTTCCAAGCGGTCGACCGGTTCACAACGGATACCTCAAGCGGTCGACCGGTTCATGCAGAAAACTATTTTGACAAATTATCTTTCTGAATTTCTTGAACCGATTGATTATGACTTAAACCTTTTAATCATCAAATCCTTTTAATGCATGCACTGTGAAGTGTGTGAGTTCATTTTAATTTGTGCTATCAAGATAGAAATTGAGATTTACACAAAGCACTAAAATGAACACTTATTCTAAGTCTTCACTTGCTTGCATCTTGGACTTCTTGGAGTAATTTCTTCTTGAACTCCATTATGCTTGTTGATGTATTCTTTGAATAAAACCTGTTTATAGCTTAATCTCATCCAAGCATATTATTAGCCCATTTTATTTTTATTGTTATCATCAAAATATATAAAGCATACAAAGTATGACATTATATGTCAACAATGTAAAGTGATCCTAACTTTAAGTAATTGCTAATGAAACATCAAGATGTATTCAATGAGTTAAAGGTTGCCTCCATAGAAGCACATGATCATCTGATACCACTATAAAAGGATGCACAACGTCTCAAGTATGAAGGCTTGTAAAAAGATGTTCTAGAGAAAATGATCTTAAAAATGCTAGAAGTGGGAATCATTATGCCTAGTAACATCCCTTTTGTATTGCTAATAGTACTAGTAAATAAGAAGAACAACTCTTGTAGGCTATGTGTGGACTACAAAGCTCTTAATTAACTCACCTTTAATGATAAATCTCTAATTTCTTTGGTTGATAAATTACGTGAGGAGTTGACAAGGGATGCAATTTTTTATAAGATGGATTTAATATCTAGATATCACCAAATCAGATTGGCCTCTAAAGATGTATTTAAAACTACATTTTAAACTCATGATGGTCATTTTAAGTTTTTGGTCATGTCTTTTGGGTTATCTAATGCACTTGCAACATTCTAGAGTCTAATAAACAATGTATTCAAGCCACATCACAAGAGATTTGTGCTGATTTTTTTTTATGATATTTTGATATATAAGAAGTCAATGAAGGAACATCTAAAATATTTGAAAGTGGTTCTTACATTTTTAGAGCTTCATGGACTAGTAAAAAAGGAAAACAAATATGTTTTTGGTAGTGACCAAAAGGCATATTGAGGGCATGTAATCACTAAAGAAAAGTGTTTACAACACATCGAAAAATCCAAGTAAGAAGGGGATGGCCTTTACAAAAGAATATCAACTAATAGGGTTCTCAAGGTTTATAAACTATTATAGAAGGTTTATGAATGGTTATGACACCATTTGCAAACCACTGAAACAATTACTGAAGAAAAAACATTCAATTGGAATGAGGAAACAATAAAGATATTCAAACTCTTGAAAAAAGCCATGAACAAACCTCATGCGTTGACACTAACTAACCTCAATAAACCTTTCATCATAGATATTGATGTCTTATGAACTAACATCGAGGTTGTTCTAATAAAAAAGGCCACTCTATTACTTTTATTTGCAAGTCTCTAGGACTACGACAACAAATGTTATCCATTTATGAAAAGAAGATTATTGTTATATTACATGTAGTGGAAAGATGGAAACATTATCTTCAAGGCAGCCACTTTACAATCATAATCGATTAAGTCAAACCTTAAATACATTTTATAATATGACGAAAACATTTTCCCTCTCAACAACTTTGTTAGCTGAGTTTCTATATTTGATTTTGACATCAAATATAAAAATAGGAAAATACAATATTGGAGCTTGTGTATTGTCTAAGAACTCTAGTGAAAAGGTATTTATTATGGAAATATCTATTATAACCACCAACATAATAGAGCAAAATAGGGAGTCATGGGAAAAGGATTAGTCTATTCAAGTAATTATGAAGGATTTACAACAAAACCCTATAACACGTCCACATTACAAATAAATGAAGAATCACCTTAACTAGAAAAAGACAAGATTGTTGTGGGTAATAATGAGGATCTGCAAAATAGAATGATTGTAATGTAGCATGACTCGGCTATTAGGGGATACTTTAGAGTTACAATCATAATGAAAAGGGTAAATAATCTTTTTTATTAGAATAAATAGAAAAATTATATGAGGTCATATGTAAAAAAATGCTATGTTTGCTAGAAAAGCAAGTTCAAAAATGTCTTAAGCCTTGGTTTGTTATTACCCTTATCTCATTGCACCCTTTATTAACATGAGTATGGATTTTATGTAGGAGCTTCCTAAATATAATTAGGAAGAGGTTATATTTGTAATGGTGAACAAGTTTATTAAGTATGTCTACTTTGTAACGTTAGCTCATCTATACTCAACTATAAAATCAGTTATAAAACCATAAATGATAAAAAGACAAGTGTTTTAAATCATTAAAAGTAACCTCAAATCAGCTCAAAATAGACTGGTACAACTAATAAACAAAAAGATGAGTGAAAAAATGTTCGTGCTAAGAGATTGTGTTTACCTCAAACTTTAACCCTACAGACAAGTCTCAGTTTCTAACATAGCATTAAACAAACTATTAACAAAATTTTATGATCCTTATAAATCATTGAATGCAAAGGTGAAATGGCATTTAAATTAAAACTACAATATTCATCAACCATCAACCTAGTTTTTTTCCATGTTTCTCAATTAAAAAGACATATGGGTAATAAAAAGGTATATAAGAAATTGCTTGAATTCCATATTGAACCAATATTCCAACCTCAATTGATCTTAGATAGGTGTATGGTGAATGACAAAACCAAGCTTCCACTCAAGTCCTCATCTTGTGAAAGAAAGAAATTATCACTTGTAGAGATTATTTGGGAATTCTTGGATAAATTCACCTTATGATTTCCTTCATATACCCTTGAGGATAACAATGTGTTGATAAAGAAAGCATTGTCACATATTTTGTTTTTGAATGGGTAATCCAGACCCGCTAGGGCCTGACTAATCCCATGGCCCAACTGTACCGCGGCAAGCCAAATGAACCATTTAAT
Organism: Salix exigua; assembly: GCA_032356905.1. NCBI lineage: Eukaryota > Viridiplantae > Streptophyta > Magnoliopsida > Malpighiales > Salicaceae > Salix > Salix exigua. The sequence continues at coordinate 6,849,974 of CM063603.1, forward strand.
TTATGGGTTTTGTCCAAGTCCACTGCCCCAAAGGAGTTGTTTGTACCTGGTGGGATTCGAACCTGAGACGTGAAAGGAGCACACTCCCCCGTCCCAGGCCTCCTACCGCCAGGCCAACCCCCTTGGGTTGCATTGTCACATATGCCAAAAGATAAACAATTGCTGGGTGAAAGCGAGAAAGGAAACAATGGAAATGGATAATAACCATTTGAATTTGAAAGAATCAAAACACACCATATGATCATTAAAAGATTTAGAATTACAAAACTATATTAAGCGAATTGTTTCATTTATTCACCACATGCAAGATTTTTTTTCTAGCTACCAGAATTAGTTAAGTTATCTTTCCATGTCTCCATTAAGGCATAAATAATTTAAGGTCTAGTATTTCCTTTAGCTTATATGTAACAGAAATGCAAGAGAGGAAAAAGGTAGGAAAAATGAATTAACCAAATATTTTCTCCCTTTTTTTCTTTCTAATCTATATTGTTCTATTGTGTTCTTTCTTTCGATGACAAATGATTTGGTTTCTAGAAACAATACTTAGGTTTGGTGGATGATATTATAGGGTGCTAGAGATTGCGATGATGATTGTTTTTTAAAGTGATATGATAGGGTGTTAGGGATTGTGATAATGATTGTTTTTCAAAGTGTTTTTTTTTTTGCTCAAAAATATGTCAAAATAGTATATTCTTTATTTCAAAAAAACTAGTTTTGACATTAGTACATTAAAAGATCCATAAACACAAAAAATAATTTTAAGAAACAAAAAAAATCATAATTTTGTGAAACTCTATTTGGACCGCATTCCTAAATGATTGATGCCTATACAAAGTAAAATAATGGTATGCATATAAATAAAAAAAAGTAAAATTATTTCCCTATTTGATTATTGTTAAATGATAACTTAATAAGTTCATATTCATGTTTTTTGAAAGTTTCTAGAGTTGTTTTCATTGCCACTCAAGCTAAATGCACAAAAAATATAGATGAAAAAACCTATATAAATGAATGTTTTATAGGAATATAAATACATGTTTACTAGTTGTTTTCATGACACATTTTTCTTTATATTTTCTCCACCTAGAATGACATTAAAGGTTGAATGGAACACTGAACAAATATTATGTCCTAACAATTTACCTAACAATTAGATTTGTAAAGAAAACTAGTATGAATAGTTAGAAATAAAAAAAAATATAACCAATTCAAAATTAGATGTACATGTAGTAATAACATAGTGAACATAGTTATCCTTTGAGAATATAAGTGTTGTTGTGTTGTAGTGTAACTCACATTTATAAATGAGCCTTTATACAATAAATCATTGGGTTGCATGGAAACTATTATGAAAACTGAAAATCAAAATTTATAGTATAATTAATTCATTCTTTTGATTTTATAGAAGTCGCCTTAATTTTTTGTTGGCCTATAATAACAACTCAAATACTTTTAATTAACTTGGGTTATCTCTTTATCATTATATATATAATTCCTTTTAATTATTAGCATTCTATGTTTTTACTAATTAATTTTCTCACATAATGCATTTCTTAAATATGAACATTGAACAAGTTTTGATGAAGAGGCACTATTGCGAATTAAGTAGAGTTTTTCAATTAATATTTCTTTATACTTTCACATGTTTATAAACAAACATTATATTAAATAAATAAATTATGAATGTGTACAACATTGTCACTATCCTTGAAGATATCTTTTAATAATACATATAACCCTAGATTTTTTAAGCCTCTTAAGAGAATAAATGAGCTTTCTAATTAACGAGTTGTTACTTATGAAGAGCATCTCCAAGGGATATGTTGTATGCAAAGCAAAAAGAAAATGATTCTTTTTGCTTTATCTTTTATTTTTATACCTCCAAGAGAAGAGTTATATTGAAGAGTCAAAATATCATTTTTATGTTGGAGAGTCATCCTTAGATATTGGTCAAAATGCTAAAAGTTTGTTTAATATATTTTTATGAAAAAAGGTTTTTATTGGAGTTTTCTTAGTTAATTATAATAAATAAGTAGTTTTATTAATATCAAATATATTAAAATAGAATTGAAACTTATAAATAGTCTTTTACCATTAGAGTGCACATAAAAAGAAAAAAAATAGTTATGTGTAAAACAAGTTTTCTTATAAAAGGTTCCTTTAATATTAAAATCAATATTTGTAAAAGAGGGGGGGAACCTTTTTAGGTTGTATGGTATATGTATATATAAAGGTCTCTAAAAATGGTAGTTAACAAAGAAAATATAATATATTGTGTATATATATTTGGGTATGTTCTCATATTCCCTCTTTTATGGTAATTAAATAAAAAAATTATATGTATATATATATATATATATATATATATAAACTTCACCCACTTTTATAAAGTAGTGAGCTCACATGGAATGAGGTTTTATGTCTAAATGACACCTTATAGTGATATATCACTTTAATATTAAACATTGAAGGCTAAAAATATAAAAGTTAATAACTAAAATTGAACCTTAACATTGAGTCTTACCTCGAAGAGCTATACCCTAGGGGTAAAGGACCCCTAAGCCCTATCTTAGACCCATCATATTAAGCATGGACATTAGTATAAAAGGAAAAAGGGGCTATTGTTTTTTTTCAAATATATAACTCACCCCTCAGTCTTTGTGGTCATGGTGATACAAAGAGTTAAGTTGTTTAATTGATTATTTTGATAAAAAAAATAAATCCTTGGAAGAGCATTTCAGGCTCATTTTAATTTGCATTAGTATTACAACTTATTTGTTTATCTAACATGGCATCCCAAGTAGCATAGTAGTTAAATAAGATTTAGTACATTAGTTGGCAAACCGATAGCATTGCACTTTAAAAACTATATTAACTCATACAAGAATTGTTTATTATGTTGATTAAGAAATATTGAGTAACATGAAGAAAATATATTACGTTAACTTTAAAGGTAAAATAAGTTTTCCCTTGTCATGTGTGAATGTTTAAGATTAAATATAAGAGCAACTCTTGTGTTAAGGGATTGTTTAAGAGATAATTGATCCCTTGATTAAAGTGCTAATATAAGTTTTGAGCTCATTTTGCTGGAATGGGTAAGGGTTTAGTTATAAGTGCTAATATCTTTATTTATTCACCATAATTCCTTGAAAAATAAGGATGTTTGTCAAGGGAACGTCTTTATACACTAAAAGTGTTGTCAAACATTCAAAATGATCCATAAAGCTTTTCTTGAAGATTATATCTTATGGGAGTTGTATGATTGTTTATTAAATGTGATACCTTGATAGCATTAAGGCCAAATGGTCTTAGGATCTTAAAGGAGAATCTTGCAATTTATGTATAATTAATCTATTTTAAATATTTTTATGAGTTGATGAGTTTTGTAAAATAAACTTCATCGTTTAATGTAGGAATATGATGTCTGTAATAATGTACGAGACACTCATAATATGAAAGGAAGCTAAATTAATTTGTAAAGATATTATGAATGCGTAAGTTGAGATATATGTATTTATGATAGGGGCCTACAAAAATGGAGTTTTACCTCAAGATCAAACATGAAAGTGAAGTTGATGTCCTTTTTAAAAGATACAATTTTTAGTTAGAGATGACCTAAATAGTTGTCATGATTTCTTAAGCATGATTATGCTTATGTGGGAGTTATTTTGCTATTTTAAGGTAAAATGATATTTTTTATTGTTTTCTGACATGAAGATTCATTTATATGAAAAAGTCTTAGGCCTCTTTATTTGTGATGGTTTATAGAATTACAATTGTGAGGATTATGTTTTAGGAGGTACATATTAAAAGGAGTAATCGAGAAACAAAATGAAATGATAAGTATAAACAAACATAATATATCCTGTGCAAATGTTTAATAATGCATTTTACACAGAAGTGCCCCAGATGATGTTGTTGATAAGTGGTCACGAAAACCTAAAGTCTAAAAAAGAATCCTTATCTTTTTTTACATAAATGGCCATGGAGATTTGGAGCAAGAAGAAAAATCTCATATCTTTTTATAGAAAAACTAGCAATAGAGACTTGAATAAGGGTTATTGACCCCTTTAAAGATAAATAGTCATTGAGATTTAGAGATGGATCTCTAATCCTTGTGGAGAAATTTATATATTATGTGTTAGTATTTAAAGCGTTGAATCAATGACATAACATACCCTTTGAGAGATATTGTCTTACCTATATAGTGAGCCATATTCAAGCTTGGAGCCAAACTGTTTATCTATCTATGGAGATGGAAAAATAGATAATGAAAATGTTTTATGCAGTCAAATGACATAGATTATGCACCCAAACTGTTTATCTATCTATGTTTATATAAGTATAAAAGGCCACATATGCATACATGTATTTTATTTAGGTTTGATTCAAGAAAAAATCCATAATTTTTATTATAGTATTTTAGATTTTTCTTTCTCAACATTTTAATGAAAATATTTTTCTGAAAAATGTAATTTTTTTGAATTATTTTCAATACATTTTTAATAAATAATTAATATGAGACAAGGCTATTTATATCTTATTTAAAATGCCTATATTTCATGCCATTTTAAATAAATATCCCTGTAACTAAAAGAAAGGATTCTGTAAGAAAAATAATTCTAAATTATATGCAAAATAGTTAAGATTGATAATTTATTTATTTTTCATAAGTGCTTTAAACAATATAATTCAATTCAATTATATGTTTTAGTATTTTATAAATTGAATTCAAAATAGCATATGATTTTATTCTAAACGAACTATTATAAAATCAAAAATAGTCAAAGATGCATACTCGACTTTTGTAAACCTCCATGGCCAGTCCTAATTCATGATATGTTACAAATTATTTGAAATCTTTTTTTTTATTGTAATTGAATTCAATTAATAAATAAGTTGAATTAACATGTTTGTAAAGAATATAATTCAATTTATTTTGTTTTTTATACCCTCCCATCACCTTCATCTTATCTCTTCAGATATATGTATTTTTTAAAAGATGACAAGATGAGTATTTTATAAAATCTAGTTTTAATATTATTATTTTTTTCTCATTGAAATTGTAAATTAGATGATTGATCTTGATTTATTTTTATACTATTTAAAAAAATTAAATCTATTTAAAATTTAATTTTTAATATTTAAAATGATTCAAAACATGTTATTAAAATTTCTATATTAAATTTAATTTCAAGTATTTCGACATGTTGTAACAAATAAAATTCATCTATCATTGTCATAGCAATAGTTAAAGACCACCATCCATCCCTTCAGGGCAGAATTCGTGAATCCCCCAACATAATTGCCAAAAAAGAAATAAAGAATTTCAAAACTCATTCCTCCACGCTCGAAAAACCAGAGAGTTCTGGGCCAAAACATAATAAAATAAAATATACGGTCCAAATATAAAATAAAGATAACTATCTTCCCTCCACCAAAATCCGAAACGAAAAATTCCCTCCTTCCCTCGTTTTCTGCTTTCTCTCTGAAGTCCTCCCCCCCACTCCCTCTTTCTATCTCTAAACCCATATCCTCTCTCTAAGATAAATTCCTACATCCTTTACTAATCAAATTCCAGTTTTCTTCTCTACTCTACTCCGATTTTTGTTCTTAGGTTTCATTTTATGTCCAGCGGAGCTAAAGCCTCAACCCGACCGGCTGCGACGGCGCCGTCATCAGGACCGATCTTGCCTCCTTTAACGCGGCACCTTGCGTTTGCTACGATGAAGCCTCCGTTTGTTCCTCTTGATGATTATCACCGATTTTCTTCTCCGAGTACTAGTAGAGTCGCCACCGATCGGGATGCTGAGGCTATTGTTGTGAGATCTCCTGTGCGTTTCAGTTTCTCTGTGCTTCTATATTTGTATAAAGAAATTCATGCATATCTTTATTTTTTTCTCTTTTTATGTTGGTGTTTAATGTGTTTTAGGGGATTGCTTGTGTGAGTATATGATGTTAATGGAAGTTAAATTGTGTTTTAAATGCGCTTTTGTTTGATTTGATAGTGGCGTGTTTGATTGTTGAGGAATTGTGGGAAAGGGAGGGAAAACTTGGGTTCTGGAGTGAAATTGGGGTTATTTTGGGTGCTGCAAGAGTATCGGTTATGCTAGATTGACGTTTTATCAGACTCTGAATGGATTTTTATTTGGGAAATTGAGTTGTCATTTCACTTATTTTATTCTTGATGATGTTGGACTTGGTGTTGAATTTGGTGCTGAATTTGTTCTAATGGTATAAATAGTAGTATTTGGTGGATGCCCATTGTCCTTATAAATTCTCATATCGATGATGTTTAAGTGAGCTTCTCATGCTCCAGGGAATGGAGGTATTTCATTTCGCAAACCATGTTTGGGTAAGAGAACTTCGAGTGAATAGGAAGATAGGATGGGGTATTGAATCCTTTAAATGTTCTAGGGTGGTTTGTGTTTTTTTCCTCATGGGTAGTGTAGGGGATTGGTGGGTTTACTACAGCATAACTCCTCTTGTAATAAAATTCAACATCCCTAAGAGGGGTGTTTAGGAGGGAGGGATGGAATTATAATCTTTTTAACTTGTTTTTCTCATGGTACTGTTATAATCTCCTCCAAATTGTAACAATAAGGAATATGATTTTACTTCTACAGCTAAACTGCTCTTGCATACTATAATGGAACAATGACTTGTTCTAGCCCTTTTCTTTGCCCCCTCAAGTATGGATTTTGGTTCCTGCATTAATGTACTTGTACTTATACAAACTTCATTTGAATCCTTACTCTTGCTTAATAAGCCATACATGTCCTTTTGTCGAGATTCTTAACCTAAATGCTGCGTTTTTTTCTCTATCTAATTATGTTTTCCAGTTACAGCATGCTATGCAAGGAAGGCTTATATGTAGTTTTCCATGATTTGTTTTATTAGTGAAGTAATGGTTGTGGAGCTTGAAGGAATGGTATAACCACATCCAATGAACCCTGATGGTCATGCATGATCATTTTTCTATGATTGTAGCTTCCAACAACATTTATTTCTGGTCATTCGGTATACTTGGCTGTGGTCTCATTTTATGCTTTCTGCTAATTGAAACTGAATTGCCTTTGTTTTATTATGACAATTTTGGGAATGGATTGCTATAAGCAATAAAGTATAACCTTATGTTCATGGTTTTCTCCACTTCTGCCAGTCATTTAATACAATATTGTAAATTTTGGCATCCCTCAGCAACTAAAACGGAAGAGTGGATTGGCTGATAATGGAGTCAGCTCCAGCAATCATGTTAGCAGTCCTGGATGCAGTAACATATCTAATAGTTCCTTCAGGACACCTGCATCAGCAAAAGGAGGAAGGACATACAACAATTCCAAGGCCTCAAAGGACAATGGAGCTGGGCCTCAAACCTCAGTGTCGAAGGCTGGTGAGGAATTGTATTTATCGCCTTTGCAATTTCTTTTGCATGCGTTAAGATAGCTAGTCATTGAGGTGAGCTTTTTAGTATATAGATCATGTCTCTTCATCCTTTGAATAAGGTTTGCATAAAGTCTTTATTGTCCAAGCATAACTAACTTAAAGAGGAACCTGATGAAAATTATAAGTGAACTTGCAGATTGCGCTTCTCCTCTTACTCCAGCTGGCAGCTGTCGTTATGATAGTTCGCTCGGTAATTTTCAAATATTAATTTTTAAGATGATTTTATCATATCTGTTTTCATTGTCTTGTAGAGCTGTGGAAGCTCTCATATTTATTTCTACTGGCCTTTTCAGGTCTTTTGACAAAGAGGTTTGTCGATCTATTTAAAAATGCTGATGATGGAATTCTTGACCTAAACAATGCAGCTGAAACCTTGGAGGTAATCATGCTTCTGATTGTATGTTTGTAGTGATGATAATGTATCGTACTTGTTAAAAACTTTTTACTAGAACAGGTACAGAAGAGGCGGATATATGATATAACAAACGTCTTGGAAGGAATTGGTCTCATAGAAAAGACACTCAAGAATAGAATACGTTGGAAGTAAGTTTATGATAATAAAGTTTCTTCAAAACTCATACTATCTTGTTTCCATGTTTGACTCCTCAAAGCATTTGAAGCACACGGAAACTTGTGTAAGGATTAATTTGATTGAATGGTTGACCAGGGGCATTGATGCTTCAAGGCCAAGGCAGGTAGAAGGTGATGCAACTTTATCACAGGTAAATGGAAGTGGATATTATTATCCTGTTCTACAAGCCTAACTAATTTTATTTTCTGCAAATTATCATGGGTGTGATTTTTCAATATCTTTTTGTCTTGATGTGAGAATGCTCACAGACAGTTTGTACATATTACACCTTAGTCCATTTTTTATGATGCTACTCAAATGATGAGATGGAACTGAAAAGGGGAGGGTGAAAACAGTTACTTATTGGCTTCTAATGCGGGAGGTTTATCTTGTGCTTCTTTTTCTGCAGGTAGAAATTGAAAAGCTTACTATGGAAGAGCACAAACTAGATGATCAAATAAGGTTACATGGCTGATTTCATTGTTATAGCAGTTAATGTTGAATCTCTTGGATAATGCTGATGCAGTCAAATTGCTGCAGAGAAATGCAGGAACGATTGAGAGATATGAGTGAAGATGAAAACAATCAGAAGTAAAATCCTCTCTGCAAACCCTACATACTTTCAATTAATCTGAGCAGGTGTTGTATTTGATAATTATAGTACCATTATTCATCTTCTCACAATTACAGGTGGCTTTTTGTGACTGAAGAAGATATCAAGAGTCTACCTTGTTTCCTGGTCAGTTTATACTCCAAACTTTATACCTGCCATAATATTTTTCCAGTCCTGGTGCTGATCTGTCCTATGTTTTTGTTAACTTTCTTCTGTTGCTCGTGCCAGAATGAAACCCTCATAGCAATTAAAGCTCCCCATGGAACTACTCTAGAAGTCCTTGATCCTGATGAGGTAAGTCGATAGAATGGAATTTTCAATAGAATGGGGACTAGAGAGAAGTTGTTTTCATTTGTATTCTATGCTTCATGTGCTTGATGCCAGAGTGGTATTGCTTCTGCATGTTTCAGGCTGTTGACTGTCTGCAGAGGAGATACAGGATAATCCTGAGAAGCTCTATGGGTCCTATTGATGTCTACCTTGTGAGGTGTGTGACCACATTCTAGATAGACATCCCTGTCTTTTGAGAATCAGTTTACTGATTAGTTTTGTTTATCTTCTCTTATTAAGTTTTTTCTGTTCTTTGTTCTAGTCAATTTGAGGAGATGAATAGTGTCGATGCATCTGCTTTTCCTCATGCTTCTAGTTCAGCATCCAATGGAAACCCAGTGACAGAGATGACTACTGGTGTAAGAACTGAGAAAAGAGGTGATCCTCTGGAACAACGTGCTCAAACTACATTCTCTGATCCTAATGGCACTCAGGATTTAGGGGGGATGATGAAGATCGTTCCTTCTGATGTAAATGTAAGTGTAGTGTAAAGCGTTTTTGTTCTTATTAGCAATTAACTATTCACTGAAGAGGCTTATGTTATTTCTATGGGTAATGGTTTTGACTTCAGCAAAGGTACTTACACGATCTGATGGTGGTGGGCATGCACATCTGACCAATGATTTTGAGCTTTGGTTTCAAGCCCCATTCATTGATTGCCCGGCTCAGTATCAGTTTTGTGAATACAAAGCTGAGATAATGCACAGTTAATTTGATTAAAATGCTGTTTTCCCAAAATTCTTTTAAGCAGCAAGCTGTCAAATTGTGATGGTTTACTTAAAAGATTTTACTTCATGTAAATGTCATCTGTGAAACCTATCTGCTGGTAGGTTCCAAATTGTTTCCTATAGCATATATAAAACAAGACATTCTGAATTCTGCTGGGACTTACCAAAGATTTTGCACTGCTAAATCTGAACGAATCAAAATTGATAGTTTTTTGGACAGTCATTTTTCCTATTCAAATGTCTTGAGTTGTTTCTAACTCTGTTATTCTTGTCACACTTGCAGAATGATTCAGATTACTGGCTTCTTTCAGATGCTGACATAAGTATTACAGATATGTGGAAGACAGACTGTATCCTTGCTTGAAATTATTTCCTTTTGATATTCCACCCCCTCTCCCTCCCCACTTCATCTGAGAATGTAAGGTTCAATCCTCAATCCTTGACATGTCTATCAGCAAATATTGAATGGACCGACTTTGAAGTGGCTGATGTCCAAACTCCTAGGACACAAACTCTATAGCCTGGGGTTACCGAAGTGCCAGCTGGTGTGCAAACTCTATTCAGAGGTAAATATTGACTGATCCAATGTGCCAAGTGAAATCTTTTTTCTACACCTATCTGCAGCCCTCTATGCTCGTCAATTACGTAAAATGCCAATGAGTTGCCTGAAGAAATACAAACCAGGAAAGTGTTAGAAGCTGGCAAATGTCAATCCATGGTTAATGAGAAATTGATCTTTGTGGCCATTTGCAAGCAAATCAAAGGAGGAAACTTTGTTTCAAATTCTGGATGAAACTGAGTATTGGTGCATCTGATGATGGAGGGCATACACAGCATATACAGTTGGTTTAGCGATGGAAGGCAACAGATCTTAGTGGGGCATCCTATAAGAATGTTGCGCGGATAACTCTGGGGCAGCATTGGTTCCCAGCCTTAGAGAGTCAGTTGCTTTTTTTAATTTTCTGTTCTTAAGCTGTAAACTTTAGTTACCATATTTCCTTTGGGATGGAAGGATGCTGCATTTCTGGCCGAAGTTTCTTCCTGGAACATCATACTTCAAATGATAGTTGATTGAACTTCAATCACTCAGTCATGTTTAACTTCCAACAACAAAAGCTTCCATTTGGTGTCCAGCTCAGCGCCAGGTAACCTTAACATGCACCACGTCAGATACCAGGTTAATGGGTCCCCCAGGCTGGTCACCAAGTTCATGTCCAGTCATTTAGCTTATCCATGGCTTTTACGCTTTTGCTAGAGTCCGACAATGAAGCTATACGCAATTAAGGCAAGCAAACGCAAGTGTTTTGAGTGTCATTCTCGATAACCTTCTTTTTGGAATAAATGGCATAATAAATTAAAAGCACAAGAAAACTCCTCCAAGTGGCTCTGCATGGTGGCTCGTGGGACTTCAGTTTGAGACAAGCAAGGAGAGCACGACCATGGGAAAGGGAAGGAAGAAAATGCACGAAACATGGAAAAAGAAGGCTCCGAGCCACCCAATTTCACGAATTTGAAAGAAAGCGATGCTTCCTTCACTAACACTAATTAAAAACAGGTGGCCAGAGACTTTTTGGTTTCTCTATTCGTAGAAATAGAGTACCCCCACCTCGCATCTCCCTACCCTGATGATGCTCCCTCTCGTTTTATTTTATCGGATTGATGCGTATGACGTCTGGGAAGCAGAAAGATTAAATATTTAAATAATAATAATAACCCACCATTATTGTTTTTTATTTGGTAAAGAATAAGAGAGATCCTTTTCAAACTTGGATAAGCATGGTGGGTTCTTTTCCTAGGGCATGGGGCCTACTGAATTTTGAAATATGTATTGGAGATCACTTTCACTTATTTCATTAACCCTAATTAGCCCTCCATCATACCAAATTATTTGGATATGCTTGAGCTTAATCATTTCTCTATCCCCTTCGACTTGGAAACATGATCATTTTAATAACAATAAAGAGCTTTCTATTCTAAAAAGGAGCTGTTGCTTTGTTTATATTGAAAATAGTTGTATCTCGTAGTTTAAATAATTATAAAAATACTATATAATCCAATACCTAGCAACAATTTTAAGTCATTTCCAGCCACATTTGAGCATGCTTTACCAGGCAAAAAAAAAACCCAGCAGCCTCCATTTCATTATCTGCAACCTATCTTGCTTCTTTTTCATCATATATTCTAAGATATTTTGTAAACACACACACACGCTGGATTCTTGTCAAATAGACGTAATTGTAACTAAATTGCATTACCTTAACACTAATTGGCAAATTCATATCAAATACAATCGTATTCCCAAAATTTAACATTAAAGCAAATTCCCTACAAACTAAACATAATTGATGAGGTGAAAATATGATTAATATTTCATACTTAATCGCATTAAATCAAATTCAAAGAAAATTAATATAATTAAAAAAATTCATGAACTTATTAACAATTCAGCTGGACATGTGTTATGAACCCAGACAACGTGGACAAGGAGCTGGACCACGTGGACAAGAAGATAGAACGAATCAAAGTGTATAAGAGGCGTGGGAGAGCTGGATGCTCAAACTCAGGAGACGTGGATGAAGACACGGGAAACTGAAGATGGCGTTAATACAGCATGCTACAAGTGGCAGATTCAGTTGACAGATTCACGCACATTTTTATTATGCAAATTTCAATTTCTGTTGTTGTCATTTAATTCAATTGTTATTTCTATTTGTAAGATCGTGCAAGTAGTGCAGCCAACTTTCATGGAGTTGGTTACTGAACTATCCCTTTAAATTGTATGCAAGATCATTTCATTTATTATCAATCAGAAATTCATGTTTTAAGTTTTATTGAGATCGATTGGTTCTCTCTATCACTGAGCCATACACCTTTATTTACAATTCCAAAATAGGTCCCAAAGGAAGGAGATCAGGGAAACACCATTCTCTGCCAACAGATTTCACATTAAATCGCCCCATAACTAGATCACAAGGCAGGGACCATAACAACTTGGTATCAGAGCAGGAAGTTATGGGTGATTCTTCAAACAATCTTCAAGCTCAATTTGAGACATTCATGAAAATGTATCAAGAGCATCGTCACCATGATCGATTGGAGCGGGAGCAATTGTCAGCACGAATTGAAGAACTTTCTAGGGAATTGACGGCAACTAGAATTGAGACTCACCAGGGAGATAACAACTCTGCTAATCGGGCACCAAGGGAGCAGCCTCAAGCAGGATTTCGCCCAGAAGGCAGGGCACAACTTCCACGGTATAGTAGGCTGGAATTTCCTCTTTATGATGGGAAAAATGACCCGCTTGCTTGGCTGAGTCGTTGTGATCACTTCTTTCGGCATCAACACATCCCAGAAGAAGAAAAGGTGGAGATTGCGTCTTATCACTTAGATGAAGATGCACAAGTTTGGTTCCTCAAACTGGAGAGGGATCGTCCTGGCATCCCTTGGGAAGAATTCAAACGCAATTGTCATCTGCGTTTTGGACCTTCCTTTCAAAGCAGCAAACTGGGTGAACTTTCGAAGCTCAGGCAGGGAAGCACAGTGGAAGACTACCAAAGGAAGTTTGAGCAATTGGCAGCTAGAGCAGGCCCCCTTACCACTGAGCAAGAATTGGAGATTTTCATCAGTGGGCTTCAGGAATACATTGCAATTGAAGTGGAATTACACAGACCTAGGGATTTAATTAGTGCCATGAGTCTGGCACGTTTGTATGAGAGGAGGGGTGGAATCAGGCGGTTCACCCAACCAGCCTTCAAGCCAGCAGCACTTCCAGCCCCCGGTTCTTCCAACCCAAAAACATTCAAAAGGTTGAGTCGAACCGAGATGGACGATCGACGGGCAAGAGGACTATGTTTCAATTGTGATGAAATTTACAGTCGTGGGCATCAATGCAAACGATTATTTTGGCTGGATGGAGTCGAAGAATCTGTCCAAGGAGAGAAGGAAGACCATGAAATTGAAGAGGAATTTCAACCCGAAATTTCATTGCATGCGATTATGGGCGAAAATGCTGGGGGCAAAACTATGAAGATTCACGCCATCATCGGAGAACACCGCCTGTTGATCCTTATCGACTCCGGAAGCACTCACAGCTTCTTGGGAACTCAATGGGTAAAGACGTTGGGACTTCATTGTGAACAGAGAGCTGGATTGCAGGTGATGGTAGCTAATGGGAACACAATCAGAAGTCCGGGGCAATGCTTGAATGTACCAGTGACGATGGGCAATCAATTGATTAAAATTGATTTTTATGTGCTGCAATTAACGGGTATTGATGCTGTTTTAGGTGTAAATTGGCTGCAGACTTTGGGTCCTATACTATGGGATTTCAAGGCAAAGTCGATGGTTTTCAAGCAAAATGGATGGGTGATGGAATTGCAAGGAACGGACAGTGCACAATCAATGGCGCCCGTGAGGCTTCACGTGGCAGAGTTGAGTTCGTCTCTAAATGACGATCTCCAGTTGCTATTAACGGCATTTGAAGCTTTATTTCAGGAACCAACAGGCCTCCCTCCAGTGTGATCCTTTGACCATCACATAAATTTGGAGTCGGGTACACACCCAGTGGTGGTACGCCCATATAGGTATCCTCACGCCCAAAAAGATGAAATTGAGCGGCAGTGCAAAGATATGTTAGCAAGGGGAATTATACGACCCAGTCAATCTCCATATTCGTCACCAGTACTTTTGGTTACAAAAGCAGACAACACTTGGCGATTCTGCGTCGATTATAGGGCCTTAAACTCCAAGACAATCAAGGATAAATTTCCAATTCCTGTGATTGAGGAGTTATTGGAGGAGTTGCACGGTGCAAAGTTTTTCACCAAGCTAGACCTACGCTCGGGCTATCACCAAATCAGAATGTATCCCACAGACATCGAGAAAACAGCTTTCCGGACACATCATGGACATTTCGAGTTTTTGGTCATGCCTTTCGGCCTTACCAACGCACCGAGCACATTTCAAGCCTTAATGAATGAGGTATTCCAGTTGCACTTGCGTAAATTCATCCTTGTATTTTTTGACGATATTCTCGTCTATAGCAATTCTTGGGTGGATCATTTAGCTCGCTTGAAACTTGTGTTTGAGATACTTGTTGCTAATCAATTATTTCTCAAGCGATCTAAATGTTGTGTGGCTCAAAGCCAAGTACACTATTTGGGGCACATTATTTCGGAGGATGGGGTTGCTGTAGACAACAGCGAAATCGCAGCAGTGATTGAATGGCCAAAACCAACCACGGTGCGCGGCTTAAGGGGATTTTTGGGGCTCACAGGCTATTACCGAAAATTTGTGCAAAATTATGGCACCATTGCAGGCCCTTTAACATCTATGCTGCGCAAAGATTCTTTCAATTGGACTGAAGAGGCGACCCGGACATTTGAGCAATTGAAGGAAGCTATGACTTGCACTCCTGTGTTGGCACTTCCAGATTTCGCAAATACTTTCATCTTGGAATGTGATGCTTCGAATTCGGGCATGGGCGCGGTGTTGCAACAAAATGGACAACCAATAGCTTATTTCAGCAGGCCACTTGCAAGCCGTTATAAAAGTTTACCGGCATATGAAAAAGAGCTCATTGGGTTGGCAAAAGCAGTTCGCCATTGGCGTGCATACTTGTGGGGACGAAATTTTCTCATCAGAACGGATCATTAGAGTCTCAAATTCTTGCTAGACCAGCGCATCATTACATCCCCACAACAACATTGGTTAAGCAAATTAATGGGGTTTGATTTTACAGTTGAATACCATGCAGGTAAACACAATACTGTGGATGATGCCTTGTCGCGCTGTTTGGAAGATCAGTCTTGTCTTTCGGCCATTTCTATGCCATTGATACCTCTCTTCAATTCAGTCCGGATGGAGATTCAGACTTCGGCAGAATTACAAGTATTGCTGCGAAATATTCAGCAAGGGGAAGCAGTGGGTCCTTGGGAATACAAGGATGGTTTGATTTTCTTCAAACAACGTGTCTTCTTGTAGGACAACTCTACCTTGGTTCCAGCCATTATCGCAGCCTTACATGACAACAGCCATGAGGGCTATCAAAAGACCCTCCACCGTGTGGCCAAGGACTTTTACTGGAAGGGAATGAAGTCAACCATTCGATCATTTGTGCAACAATGTGTGGTTTGTCCGAAGCACAAATCTGAGCACTTACATCCGGCTGGCCTCCTCCAGCCATTGCCTATACCTCTTCAAATTTGGTCCGACATTTCTATGGACTTCATTGAAGGCCTTCCGACTTCACAAGGGAAATCAGTCTTGTTAGTGGTGGTGGACCGATTCTCCAAGTATGCACACCTCCTTCCTCTTGCTCACCCTTACACCGCTGCAAGTGTAGCCCGTTTGTTCTTTGCTAATATCTTCAAACTTCATGGGTTACCGGAGACCATTGTGAGCGATAGGGATGTTACCTTTACTGGTATGTTTTGGACTGAATTATTTCACTTGAGTGGCACCAAATTGGCTTTTAGTTCAGCTTATCACCCCCAAAGTGATGGGCAAACGGAAGTGGTCAATCGCACCATCGAGATGTATCTCCACTGTTTTACCAGCGATCGTCCGCCACTGGTTTCAATGGTTGCCGTAGGTGGAATATTGCTACAACACAAGCTATCATTCCTCTCTTAAAGCCACTCCCTTCGAAGTGGTTTATGGGCGTTCTCCCCCAACGATGTTATCTTATTGTCCAGGTTTAGCTAAGTTGGAATCAGTGGACCAAGAATTGTTCAATCGTGACTTGGTTCTACAGGATCTCAGGAATCGTTTGCTGCAAGCTCAAAATTCCATGAAGGCTCACTACGATGCTAAACATAGACCAGTTCACTTTCAAATTGGTGATCCCGTGTTACTCAAATTACAACCATACCGTCAACTTAGCCTTGCTACTGCCAAATATTCCAAGCTTGCCCCACGGTATTATGGCCCTTTTCCCATTGAAGCTAAAATTGGTACTGTGGCTTACAAATTAACACTTCCATCCCATTCCAAATTACACCCTGTTTTTAATGTTTCTTGCCTCAAACCCTTCCATGGAACCTCTGTTGAAATTGAGCCGTCCCTACCTGTCATCACCCAAGGTGAAATCCAACCAGTCCCAAGGCCATCTTAGATTCACGGGTGTTTCACAACAAAAAGCAAGTTTTAGTGCATTGGAATGGGTTGTCCCCTGCTGATTCCTCTTGTGAGGATGTGTCTTCGTTTCAGGCACGTTTTCCTTCATTTACACTTGCGGACAAGTGCCATTTTAATGGGGGGAGTGGTGTTAGGAACCCAGACAACGTGGACAAGGAGCTGGACCACGTGGACAAGAAGATAGAAGGAATCAAAGTGTATAAGAGGCGTGGGAGAGCTGGATGCTCAAACTCAGGAGACGTGGATGAAGACACGGGAAACTGAAGATGACGTTAATACAGCATGCTACAAGTGGCAGATTCAGTTGACAGATTCACGCACATTTTTATTATGCAAATTTCAATTTCTGTTGTTGTCATTTAATTCAATTGTTATTTCTATTTGTAAGATCGTGCAAGTAGTGCAGCCAACTTTCATGGAGTTGGTTACTGAACTATCCCTTTAAATTGTACGCAAGATCATTTCATTTATTATCAATCAGAAATTCATGTTTTAAGTTTTATTGAGATCGATTTGTTCTCTCTATCACTGAGCCATACACCTTTATTTACAATTCCAAAATAGGTCCCAAAGAAAGGAGATCAGGGAAACACCATTCTCTGCCAACAGATTTCACATTAAATCGCCCCATAACCAGATCACAAGGCAAGGACCATAACAACATGTAACTCGTCACAAATACTGCATTCATGCTCTCATGCGTTAAATCACAAAGGACAA
Organism: Salix exigua; assembly: GCA_032356905.1. Classification (NCBI taxonomy): domain Eukaryota; kingdom Viridiplantae; phylum Streptophyta; class Magnoliopsida; order Malpighiales; family Salicaceae; genus Salix; species Salix exigua. Next base: position 6,867,519 of record CM063603.1, read on the forward strand.
TTGATTACATTATTAGTTTATTCCAATAATATATACAAAATCCCTAATTCGATGACTTAACATTAATTAAATGCAACGCACAGTCAATTATCTTCATGTTCAACTATATCAAATCAACTCTATTTTATGATATTCTTAACTAATGTCACATTAAGTCAACAAATTATAAATTCATCATAAACCCTAAATTCAACCTAAATAAACATTTCATTTCAACCTAACAAAATATGACTTCATAGTAATTTAATATGTGTACCTCGCTTATAGGACTAGAAAATTTTTATATTTATCCATCTAATTTTTTTTAATAAAAAATCAATTTTTTTTTGGTAAAGATCGAGGTGAAATCCTTTCTAAATTAAACGAGGAACAGTAGATCCAATAAGATCATAATACAATAAAAACCAATTTCGCCCCAACGATGACTAGAAAATTTTTTATTCAATGGGATTCTCGATATATATATATATATTCAAATGGGTCATAAACTATAACTCGTAATCCTAATAATTCCATTCACCATAAATTAATTTGGAAATCAATATAAAAAAAGGTCGAGGGACTGAAGAACAAAAGGCCACACATTAAACGAGTTTGACATGGTCAAAGATAACGACAACATCGGCCCATTAATTGCAGTCAATGAATGGCAGACAGCAGCAGCACAGTCATCGCTAACCAAATCCACTAGTTCGCTCCAACCAGCCTCAGTCGCCATATTCTCCTAATAAACTCCGAAATTCCCCTCTGCTCCCTCCCTCTCTCTCTCATCCACACCATGAACAACCAAGAACCACCACCACAAACACCCACCCTCCGCCGGAGAAACTCAATTGCCACCTCATTTGTTATCCCCGCAAAGCTCTCCCTCCACACCTCCAGTCTCCCTCCATCAAACTTAAACGGCAACCTTCCTTCTCACCTTGACATCTCCCTCCTCCCTGTAAAATCCTCTTTATCCTACACTTCTCTTAAAGACCTTCTCCCTTCCGCCACCGTTAACTCCCCCACATACGCTACTTCCACCACCACTTCTACCTATGAGATTTCCATCCGCAACCGCCTTGTTAAGCAAGCTGCCTGGGCTTACCTCCAGCCCATGTCCCCCTATCCTGATTCCTCTGGCACCCACTTCCTCCGCCGTCTCTGGCTTCGTGTATCCACCACGAATCCAATCACTTCTTGTTTTCGGTTCATCAGCGTTCATGTCATTCCGAGCATAATTAATGCTTTTGATCGGATCCTCCATGCCATTCGAGTCCACTTCAACAGATAACAGTGACCCGGTGTCAATTTCAGTGTGTGCATCTGATTAAGCTCGAGTCAAAGTTGTAAACCCATAAATGATTTAAAAAAAAGAGAGAAAGATATCATGTACAAGATTTCCCCCCTATTTTTCTGGTGTTTGGATTTTTTGTACAGTTTTTCTTTTGTTACAAATTTTCTCTTCAGCGTTGATTTGGTTTTGTTCTTCGTAGCCACGTACGCTTTTGATTGACACTAGAATCAAGGCTAGTTGAGTTGTCTGTGTCCATTGTGGTAAAATATTCTGTTTCCTCATCGAGTTGGACCTGTGCTCGTTTGGAATTCGACGACCCTGCAAATGCTCGGTTGATTGTGCTGCTGCCGGGCGGAGGCGGTGGTCTTGATAACCACCCCGTGTTCTTGCTTTTATGCTTGTTAATTGAAGGAAAATCATTTGGAGATGGTACTGGTAGCGGGGGCGCACTAGGTTCATGGCCATTGCTCTTCTGCAAGATTGGTTAGAAATCACATTTAGTACTAGCTAATTCATCAAGGTTACAGCTTTCTTCAGTAGTATATTATGAGCTGTGCTTATACAAGATATCATCAAAGAAACCAAAGTGCTGTGAATGAAAATCCGTATTTGCTTATTACTGATTACAGAATTGCTAATCGAAATTGTTAATCTGCTCCATATACAATTGCATAGTGCATAGCCTGTTGCTTCTGCTGAAGTTGGAACCCATTTCACTCGTAAAGCCTAGAGATTAGTGTATGTAATGAAAGATGTTTCTTCCTGAAAGTTTTGGGCAGTCCGTTACAAATACTTTCAGTTTCAAGGACGAGATGGAGATTGACAAGTAACCAAGTTTTTCAGGCTAGATACCCAATGAAGAAAGAGAAGAGTGAAATTCATTGGGCAGGTATGCTAAGCAATAAAGATTATTGGCAGAGCAGTGCCAAGAAGGAAGAACAAATGAAACGCAAGGAGTGTTAACTATTCCAAGGTTTCCTTCTCTAACATGGCAAGCTGTGTTTTGCTTGTGGAGGGGGAAAGCGTTGCTTCTAGCTAGTTTGTTGTGTGTTGGTATTTCGTGACTGTTTGAGAATATAGTTGATGTTTTTTAAAGTGATTTCCGTTCAACAATGAATCAAAATTTTCATTTTTTTAAAAAAATGTTTTTGAAATACAGTGTAAAGGCAATGTTGTGTTCTGTAGCCATATTTGACTGATTTAATTACTTGTTTTAAAGGAAAAATGATTTACCTTAGTTTTGCTGTCTGGAAGCTTCCCTGACTGGCTAACAAAGTATTGCAGAGCTTCAAAGAATTTAGTCTGCCCCAATTCGGTGCAGTTTTGCCAGTAATAGATTGCAAAATCCCAACCCCTTGTCTTCATCTCCTGCAACTTCCTTTCGATATCCGTTTCATGCCTTGTTACGAAAGGCCTCAACATGGACTCGTAGATAAAGCCAGTTCCCTGTATTGAGCAAGAGTTTATCGTTATAATCTGCTGAACTTGGCGACCAAATTGTTTTCCAGGTCTCAGACAATCATCATCAGTTTTTACCTTTTTTTTTGGATACCATAAGTAGATAAAAAACGCCAGTTTCACCTCGCCATACATTGGCAACCTTCACCATAAAATGAGAATCAAAATCAAATTCCACAAAATAGGAGCTACTGCGCTTGTTGATAAGAAAAAAAAAAATGGCGAACTCTGCTTACCATGATAGAAATGCGTCCCCTATCCTCTCACAAACCGTTACAAGTGCGATAATAATCCTGTAAAATTTAATGAGATTTACACTTAAAGTTGAAGGAAGCCCCATGTAATATAGTAATGATTTTATAAGGCGTTACTATTGCTTTTTAGAAAGTTTTATCAGGATGAATGAGTGAAGAAGGAACAACAGAGCAAATTATCCCCATATGACCAGCATTTAAAGATTAATCTGCTTCTCCCCCACTCGACTCAAAATCCTTTTCATTCCCAATTTGCAAGATTAAGCATTGATAATATATATATATATATATATAATGGATTAACCATAAAAATAAAATTTATCTGTTCAGGAGACCAAGTCTGCAGGTTAGAATGAACATAGGGGGGCTTACCAGTATTGACACCAGAATTTAATTTCTTCAACGTCCACCTTGTTCTTCTCCACAGATCTGAAACATTCAAATGCTGGGAATGCATACCCAAAAAGCAACCTGGCGATATAAGAAAAAAAAGAAGAAGAGTCAACACAGTATTCAATTCCAACAAACACCATTCAATAAAGAGAAAAGGAGCATTGGATAAAGTTTATACCCAGAATCACAATGGAACAACAGAAACGTACAAAAGTAGTAAAAAAAGAACGAAGGAATATTGAGTTTGAGTAACCTACACAAGATATCTGGTGATTAATTCTCCTAACATCCTTAATCTCCAAAATTCCTGAAACACCATCAAGAGAAAGCTCTACACATTCAATCATGGAACATGGAGAGAAAAAAGATCGGCAAACCAAAAGACAAAAGCTGACATCCGAAGAAGAAGATAAGCAACGGTAAATTCAGGAAAGAAAAGGAGGAAAAATACCAACGCCGATGAACTTGGAATGAGCTGAACCGCTACTGTAAGAACAAAAACAAAATCTTGAAGAAACTTTGACGTGAAAAATTCTTCTTCAAACTCTGCATTCGAAATATAGATATAAAAAGATAATCAACAAAACATGGGGTTACTAGTTAGTTCTTCAGAAGAGAAATGAATGGATTTAAACCTTTGGAGAGGGATCTATGATTCTGCGGATGATCAGAAATTGATCTCTCTATCTATCTATTATATTTATATAGGGAGCAGAGCAGAAGTGCTGTAGCTAATTAAAGAAGAGAATTGGTACTCAAGAAAGAATAAAAAATAATATATATATACGGAGATGGAGGAGATTTCTTGCAGTGGACGCCTCTCTAATACATGTACACGCCATTTTTAAAGTGGAGGGAAAGAGGGAATCTGCCAACGGATTCACTGTCTGGTAGTTAAAGCTTTTCTGTCTTCTATGGTTGTTTCTATCATTTTATGTTTTGTTTGACATTTCATTTTAAAATTTTATTTTTTTATTTTCTAATATTTTTATATCATTTTTACACATTTTAAAAAAACATAAAAATATATTATTTTGTATATATATTTAAACAAAAACTACTTTTTTCAAATTCTCAAACAATCAGTTCATTCAATCCCAGAGAAAGCTGATGATGTTTATCAACACCTGAACTGATATCTGTATCCTTACAGCTCTGAGAGGCTAATGGAATAAATCCTTCTCTCAGTCTCATTTTTCAGATAAACCCTAATTGACAATCTCATTTATGTTACCGATCAAAGCCATCCCTGTTCGTGCTTTCCTTCGACATCAAACATTTTAAACAAATTTATTATTTTGGGATTTTAGAATCCAAGCCGCCTTTCAGCTTTCTTGACGAAACAGCATGGAAACTGCAGCCATTAATAGCCATTTTCGAGAAATTGACTTCGTAAACAGGAGAACTTTCATAGCCCTTGACAAATTAATGGAATTGAGAAACACGACGGATATTTACTACTGATTTTGCGTGTTCATCACGTGAGACTCCATGACGATTATGACCTTGTCAATACAGAAGACGAGGACTGTATCAATTACAAAGTAAATTTTGACCATAGCGAAGAAAATGGAATTAGCAAGGGGTTGATTAGTCATTGAGCAATCATTTTTAAGCAATAGCAATCATACAAGTTAATGCCGGGGCATGGAGAGCCAATCAAGAGAAGAACCTTCCTCCATGTCCGTGTGTTATTGTTTTCAAGAAGAACCTTCCTCCACGTTCCTACGTTGTTATTTTCAATAGTTTTGTAGTCAAAGTATGATCCGGTCTTTATTTATTATTAGCCAATGCCAATGCTCCACGCATCCTCGCGGTAACATCATATTTTTTTTAATATAAAAAAAATATTAATTGTATTATAATATAAATTTAGTCAAAATTATAAATTTACGCTTAATTCCTATGAAGTGCAAGTTTTCTATAAAATACATGAATTTTAAATTGATATAAATTTATTTATTTAGTAAGTTTCAACGAAATAAACAACATAAAATTATTATCATCATTAAAAAAGCAAGAAGATTTGGATATCTAAATTATTGAAATCATTGTATTAAGATTAGTTCATTATATAATTCAATTTAAATCACATTTTAAAACAAAATATAAATTATGAAAATACTTCCAATAATCAAATAACAAAAATAAATAGTTAATTTTTTAGATTCCCAACCGCGTGAAAATGACAACACGTATATTAAACCTAGAAAAGTTAGAAAGTTGAGTTTGGTAAGGTATCACATTCAAATGTGTTCTGGATATATAATAAAAAAAAAGATATTTCCCTGATTTTTTTTCATCATCATTGACCGTGATTTTCATTGAACTTGTTTTGTTATTCTTGAGTTCTTATGGTAATGAGGTTTTACGAAGAAGAAAGACCTTCTAGTACGAGGTATGTTGATTCATCATCAAGTAATTGAGTTACTGGGCAATCAATAAAAGAGTAGTTTGCTTACTTTGAATGATGTTGCCTCCTTTCAACCAATGTTCATAATTTCCACCGCGATCGAGCAACTAAAAAAAAGGCAGTGGGTCGTTCAATGCTATAAGAGATCAAATAATGAAAAATAGTTGTTATCGTTAGGTCAGCATGTTTAACCAACTAAACGGCATTTTGAAATATATATATATATATATATATATATATATAAGTCTACTCCACTCCATGTTCTTTTCACAACCATGTTCTCTTCATAACACTTGGCAGCTGGTCATGATGCAGGTAGCATCTATGAGTTTAGATGGGGGTTGGGTTAGTTCAGGTTTGGTTTTGACTCCCGTGTTTGATCCTCTGCACCATACGAAGGTTTCTCATATACATGACGATAGCTCGGGATAGTGGTTATTATTATTTTTTGGTTCGGTTTTTATTAATAAAAATAATTTAAAAATGAAAATGAAATTAAACTCGAACCAGTTTAAATTGACTGGTTTTAATTCGGTTTTTAAATAAAAAATTGAAAAATAATTTTGATTTTCTTAGATTTTTTTTTATTTTAATCAAGTTTTCTCTTTTTCCGTTTACCCAAAATGATAACAAATCAAAAATTGAACCGAACTAGAAGAATTAAAAACAATTATAGTATATTTTTTTAAAATTTGAATCAGTTCAATTTGGTTAATTTACATATATTTTATTTAAATAACCGAAAACCGAATCAGACAGGAAGATTTTTTTTTAAATATTGTTTGTTTAATTGATTTTTTTTGTTAGTTATGTTTTTCTCAGTGATTTTTTTTTTTCAATTTTTTTGGTTTTCTCTTACTTACTCCTAGTTCGCGTTACTTTGACATGAAAATTTTGAAGTTACCTTGATGTCTCAGGTTTCTTTATCTTTCCAAGAATAAATAAATTTTAAATCATTGATACGATATATTATTTTCCTAAACTTTTGATTTATTTAAGAGTGAAGTGAAGTGAGATGAGGAGAGTTTGTTTTTTTATGGACACCATCAAAGAAACCTAAACTCACATCACCTCACCACATTCTCAAACTTAGAGTGTGTTTGAGAACTTTTCTCACCGCATATGCTTTTGAATTTATAATATTAAAAATTATTTTAAAAAAATAAAAATAAATATTATTTAGTGTGTTAAGTGAGCAAAGATAGATGATATTTTTTTCTTTCATAAGGAAGCGTTAAATTATTTTCTTGAGATAAAAAAAAGTATAAACAAAAATGTATATGATTGAAGGGCAAATGTAAGGATATAAAAATAAAGTTGTCACTAAATAATTTTGGAGTAAATTTATGTATTTTCAAAATAAGAGATACAAATAAAACATGTCTTCATATACAATATTTATTATTTTTTATCTCTAAAATATAAGACATGTAAAAATAAAAATAGTTATCATCATAGTTTTAAAACACGATCCAAAAAAAGCCCAACACAAGGCCTGAGTCACAAGTTGAAAAAGACAACCTAGGTTAATTCCAAACTAGTCAATGTCCCCGCGCCACGTCGCGGGCGGCATCATATTTTTTTCAACAAAAAAATATTAATTGTGTTTTTTTGTTATAATATGAATTTAGTCAAAATAATAAATTTATTCGGAATTCTTGTGAAATGCAAATTTTCTATAAAATATATCAATTTTAAATCGATATAAATTTATCTGTTTATTAGGTTTTAACGAAAAAACCAACATAAAATTATCATCATCATTAAAAAAGCAAGAATATTTGGATATTTGAATCATTGAATCCATTATATTAAGATTAGCTCATTTTATCATTTAATTTAAATCACATTTAAAAACAAAATATAATATCAATGCCTTTTTGTGGGCGACACCACATTTTTTTCAACAAAAAAATATCAATTGTGTTTTTTATAATATAAATTTAGTCAAAATAATAAATTTATGCAGAATTCCTGTGAAAGTGCAAGTTTTCTATAAAATATATTAATTTTAAATCGATATAAATTTATTTGTTTAGTAGATTTCAACGAAATAACCAGTTTAAAATTATCATCATCATTAAAAAGCAAAAAGATTTGGATATTTGGATTATTGAATTTATTGTATTAATATTAGTTTATTTTATAATTCAATTTAAATCATATTTAAAAATAAAATATAAATTGTGAAAAGACCTGCAATAATCAAATAACAAAAATAAGTAGTTAATTTTCTATTCATAAAAGGACGAAAACATAAATTGAAAATCCATCCATATATTACTGTGATTTTCATTACTATAACAGTTAAAATTATTATCAACATTATTGTCCAAACATTTAAAATCATTAAATTGCACAAATAAATAAAAAAATCAAAACATTGTAAAAAACAAAAAAAATCACTAAAATTATCATTATTATTGCGTAAATAATAAAATCATAAAATTATCTGATCAGAAAAACATATAAAATAACATAAAACACAAAAAAGGAGCAATATTAATTTTAAAATTATCATCAACATAAATTAAAATTTCATAACATAATTTAATAAAAATAAATCCCCGACAAAAAATGAACCGAAAAAATAATAATCTAAAAGCCTAAATGAATAAATGCGGATAAAAAATAAACATTGTCCAAACACTGTATTTTTTAATATTTTTATATCATCTTTATGTGCTAATATTAAAAATAATTGTTTTTTTTTATTATTTTAATAGATTTTTAAATAAAAAAATATTTGTTTTTTATATTATTTTAATATATTTTTAAATAAAAAATATTTGTTTTTTTATATTTTTTTAATATATTTTTAAATAAAAAATATTTTTTTATATATTATTTTAATAAAAAATAAATCAAGCAATCAAAATAAATCTTTGCTTACCGTAGGATTCGAACCGTTGCCCACCTCCAACATTTTAAAGTCACGCCTACCAACTCAGCCACCTTATCATTTGATTCGTTATTCATGCCAGTTTAGATTTATAGTTATGTTTACTGTGGATTCAAACAGTAAAAGAGCAACACAGTTTATTGTATAGTTAATATCTTAAAGGATAAAAAAAACAATCATTTTTTCCAAATTCTTTTCAAAAAAATGTCAATGAGTTTTTTACTCAGCCTTTACTTAGACTCAATTAAGTTAAGGATCAACAGGGTTTTTGATTAGATCAGACCTAGTCAATAAAATGTTTTTTTCTTTCTTAAACCTAAAGCGGTCAAGGCCTTGGGTCGATTTTATTTTTATAACTTAAGTTATTAAACAATTATTAATTTAAACAATATGTGAACTATTATAAAAAAAACAATATGTAATTAGTTTTTAAAATATATAATTTTTAATAGCATTATATATTGAGGATATTTTTTATATATTTTATTTTGTATTGTCTATCATCAGCCAAACATAATTAAAAAATAATTACTTCGTCTTACGTACCATTATTAAATATAATTATGTTTTTGTCTCCTATTATATTTTGTCTTCACATTTTTTATCTTTTCAGCTCTAAGACAATAACCAAACACAACCTAAAACGACCAATATATGGACCACAAAGTTTTTTGTTCAAGTTACAAACTTATCTTTTTTTAACTATACTTTTTTTATTTTTATATTGGTCAGACTTGGTTACTTGATGTAGATGAAAGTAAAGAATAACGAGGTTTGTCAAAACCATAAAAGATTAAAAATACCATAACTATATATATATATATATATATATATATATATATATATATTTAAAAAAAGCATCCAAAATATTCAATTTTTACTCATTTATGTTTTACTTGTCAAAAACCTTTTAGAACACTTTTTGTGTAGAAAAAAAAACAAAAATCATACTAAGTAAAAATATAAAATGTTAGAAAAATAAAAAATAAAAAACTGAATAATACATGGTACGAGAAAAAGGAAAAAAAATCCTAAACTAATTGAGAAGGAAAAAAAACTAATAAAAATATTTATTTTCCTAAATAACTCTCTTATCATTCTCCCCATGTTACAAGGAATTCATCCATGAGTTCATGCTTTAGTAAGAACTTGTTTTTCACCATGAATATTATTCTTTTGTGCTTGAACTACTAGTTTTTAATATTTTTATACGAGTCTTTTCATCATGGATCTGTAATATATAATTGATAAAAATAAGGTTCAATTGAACTAAACAAACTAATTAAGGATGGCACTAAAATATGGGTTTGTCCAAAAAAATTATCAATGTTTGAAGATTTAAATGTATCTCTACTTATGAAAACAAACATAACATTAAAGAAAGATGAGAGCTTACATCTTAGCCAAAGCAACGATGACTTTTGCATACTTGTTGAATCCCATGATCTAATTACAAAACACGACTATCTTTGGATCAACCACTAACTATGAACCATATTTTAAATTACATTAAAATTACAAGTATAAAGTATATTTAAATACCTAGCTATTTCACTATAACAATATATAGTAATGATACAAAAAATTTATTTTCTAATTCTTTCTAAACTTTTATTTTAATTATAGATTTATATGGCCAAATTAATTAAAGAATATTTAAAAAAAAGACAAATTGTTACATAAAGATAAAATTCAATACAAGAGAAACACAGTATAAAATAGAGAAATATTGTGGTCAATATCATTTTTTTATGAAAAATACTTTTTAATCCATTTTTTTCATTTTTCTTTATAGTTCTTAGAAGTTTAAAATTTTAGTTTTAGCTCAAAAGTTTATTTTGTTTATTTTCCGGTCCTGGAGTGTGAAAAAGAATAGAGAAAATCAATTAATAACAATGAAAAAAAAGAGTTTTTGTTGGTCACACTTTACTAAAATAATCAATTTTGGTGTTAATGAGATTCATTCAATTAAAAAAATAAATGACATGTCAACTACCATTATAGGTGACGTGTTGCCCATTGAAAAAAATAGAGGTACAACATATTGTCCACTAATGAGAAAAATAATATAAACAATCTATAAGCAAGCTTAGGGTTTTGAATTAAGCCAAGGCATGTGAGCTTGACTTGGTAGACCTTTGTGTTTGAGCCTAAAAGAAATATTTGAGAAAAACTAAATCATTTTTTGAAAAATTTAAAAGAAATATTTGAGAGAAAATATATTAATATTTTGAAACCAAAGGAATAATTATTATTTTCTAAAAAAATGCATTACTATTATGGAGAAGAAAAATTTAAGGAAAAAGCTGAAGAATTTAATATAAAAGAAATATTTGAGAGAAAACATATTAATATTTTGAAACCAAAGGCATAATTATTATTCAATTACTTTTACTTGATTAATTTTATAATATCATGTATTTTTATTATCTTATCATTAAATACATAATATTAAATAAAATAATCTTATCAAGTTAATTAGGTTTATGTTCCAAGTTATAGATTTGAGGAGTTAGTTTGGATTGATGAAGGTCGATCAACGATGTCATCATCTTAATATATTTTAATTTTTTTATAAACATCACATTCTATAACCAAAACTTTACATGTAAATTAAAAAATATTTTTTTTTCTTTTATATATAAAAAAAACATTTGGTGTGATAGAGCACTAGATCAACTGGTATATTGATAACAAAATTTGGTTTTGTTTTATTTTAAAAAAAATCAATAGACAAGCTATTTACATATGCATTTTAACATAAAAATTTGAAAGTGTAAATCAAAAGGCTTATCTAGAAATATGATCAAATAAATCGATAATCACCAATATAAATAAAAAACATTAACAATAACAAAAAGTGAAATAAGAAATATTAAGAGATGAATATAGATCAAAATATTTAAACTTTCAAAATGAGACATTTTTTTTTATTAAAATCAATAAAGAATAATAAAAATAGAAACACATATGAAACATAGTGAATAACATAAAAGGAAAAAAATACTATGCAATGTTGGACACATCAAAAATACTATTTTGAAATAAATATTGTTTTTTATAAAATAAAGCCTAACTATACAAAAACACAACTTCAATTAAAAAAAGATCTATAAAACTCGTGCCCTAGGCCATGAAACTGGGATGTGTTTGTGTCTACTAAATTTATTTATTAAAATCAATAAAATATAATAAAAGTAAAAACATATATGAATATGAGTGAATAGAATAAAAAATACCACTCGAGTTGAACATATTGGAAATATTATTTTAAAATAAATATTTATTTTATAAAATAAAGCTTACTTGAAAAAAATAAAAAAAATTATTCAAAGTTTAAATAAAACACATTGTTTTAATAGATATTTGTAAAAAAACAAGAAAAAAACCACCTCTGTCTAAAAAAAGTTTGCAAAACTCGTGTTCTAGTCCATGAGATTAAGATAAATCAATGATAAATAAATTGAAGATTACTAGAAAACCAATCTTTTTTTTAAATAAAAAAAGTATGATAAAATCCTTAATTGTATCCACATTTAAAACTTGTGATCCATATCATTAGATCATAAGTATAACAAATAGAAAAACAATGAAATCCAATTCTAAACAAATGAAACGCAAAAAATGAATCTAGATAAGAAATCTATAATACAAAAAATTTAATTAAAAGAATGGGGTATAAAATAATAAAATAGAGGGCATAAAAAAATTAATTTGTAGTATTTGATTTAAAAGAAAAAAAACTTTAAGAAAAGTACAAGAGAAATAAAAAGAATAAGTCACCCCTGAAATCACACAGATATATATATATATATATATATATATAAAAGATATGAAAAGAGAAAATCAACCCTTAATTCTTTCCTTTTATAAGAGAATAAAAGTCAATGCAAAATTTTGCCAAAAAAACATAACAGAATAAATATTATTGACCAATTGTTCAACTTTTTATAAAATGTGTGGATAAATAAGTATTTTATTAGTAATAAAAAAATGAAAAAATGAAAATAACCCCTTGTAAACCTCTAATGATTAATTGACCCTTAAAAAAAAGATGAAACCACCTTTAAAACCAATACAAACAAAATTTTATTCTAATGACAAAAGTATAATTCTATTATCATAATGAATACTCTTTAGTGTTTATATGCACAATAAACTCTACTATATTTGGCAACATGTTTTATATATTATGTATAATTGGAATAATTTTCTTTATTTTTTCTTGTCTTGTTTGAACCTTTGTACATCTTAACGAGGTTGAGACCTAGATTCCCAACCCCTCAATTAAATCCTTGGAATGCTTTATAATTGGATCTTAAATTTAAGGACATGTAATAAGCATAATTATCAAATATGATTTGACTTGATAAGTTGACATGAGACCATGATGATTGACATTCTTAGTGAGGTTTAAAGTAAGCAAAAGTTTAGCTTGTAATTAGCCTAGTGAAACTCGAATAATCCATTGAGTCACCTTGAAAACCAAGTAACCTAGCGTAACTGAAATGAGACAATTTTTATTTAGTATTATTTTAATAAACCCAAAAAATTATTTATAAATATCTAGCACACCAAAAATAAATTATTGTTGAAGATAAAAGTCACAAAAAAACATAAATATTGTCTCACATGTAGAGGATACAATTTAATGTTTCTTTTGTTGCTAAGTCTAACATTATGTGTGTGAGCCTAACACTTATTTTTTTATGTTTATTAACCCATATCAAAACTCACTATATAAAAACTAAGAAAAATAATGTAGTGATAACAACATTATTTCCTTTTTAAAATAATGTAGTGATTGCCAAATGCTTAAAAAGTCTTAAATTTATTTTAATTTTAAAAATATTTTAATATAATAATATTAAAAATAAAAAATATATTATTTTAATACATCTTAAAATAAAAAACAAAAACAACTGCATTAAAAGCTTACCCTCATTTCACTAGTCCTACCAACAGCTGGCATTTTGTCCGTCCAAAAATTACGATTATGAGATATCGATCCCTCCTCGTTTCATTAATATAATAATAAAAAAAAGTTGATATTCTTAAAAAGAATAAGCAAAGTACACGAAGAAGAAGAAAAGGCAATACATGATCTGCTCTTGTCGTTCCCTTCAAGCTTCTGCTTTATCTTTCTTACTGTTCTTCACTTCCAGAAGGTATCCCTCGATTGCAAGATCCTTTTTCGATAAAAATTAATAACTGGGAAGTAAAGTTTTTGATCATCAAAATGTAGAGGCAGAGGCAGAGATATGAGTTGTCCGAATTCGCTGCTCTCTAATCCCAGAAAGATTGCTACTTTACGACTCTCCAAAGTTTCCGGGTATTCACATCTCCTATTATCTCCATTCGTTTTTTGTTTCCGCTATCAATTATTCGATAATGGGTGCTCTGATTTTCAGTCACACAACTGAACTGTTAGAGATTCAATCTGACAAACCCACCTGTCATGTTCTCTTTATCCCTGGAAACCCAGGTCAGGCCATACCTTTTGATGTTTGTTATAGTATAAGAAGAAGTAATGTAGTGTTTGGTTTCTGAATTATGAGAATTTGTTCTTCTTTTGGTTTGTTAATTAACGCAGGTGTTGTTTCGTTTTACAAAGATTTCTTGGAATCACTATATGAGCTGCTTGGTGCAAGTGCATCTGTTACAGGCGTTTATCTTTTTCTAAAACAAATGTCTCCCTTTTTTTATTCAATTTTGAGATGTGATTTGAACTTTGTTTGTTTGCTTGCTTGCTCAATAACAGCTATTGGGCACATATCTCACACTGAAAAGGTAATTGCTTTTGTCAGTGTATATTTTTCTTTTTAGTTCACTTGTGGGGAGTTAAATAATTCTTACATGAAATTTTGTTTTTGTTAGAATTGGGAGCACGGGAAGCTGTTCTCATTACAAGATCAAATTGATCATAAGGTGTCTTCCTTCTTACTTTATTGGATTTCAGCGGACTGTTGGCTTGGTGAATAATTTGAGTAACCTCTTAGAATTTGGCAATATAATTTGTGGTGGTAAACCCTTGTCTCACGAGGTAAAGAATCTAGGTGAATTAGCCTCATTGGCTGTGTGCATAAGGCAACCATGTTAATGAATCTGTACGAGCTTTGGAGAATGCACCAGTAACAGAACTTCGGACCTGAAATTGAAATTCCATCTTAGTGAAAAAAATTCCCATTATACGTGATTCAAGCAAGTGCAATATGTTAATGTGCTTACCTTTGCTTTTAGATGCAAACTCCTAATTTCCAACTCAGTAGATGTGGTCCTAATTGCCTTTATTGAAGAACTCTAATTCCTTACCCTGCCCGCCCTTTCCCATATAAAGTACTCCCTTTTAGCTTATTGTTGGTGAAAACTAATGTCTTTCTCAAGTATATTATATTAAAAAAAATTATTTCCATTTGAACTTCTCATTGTGCAGGTAAATTTCATCAAGCAGGAACTGCAAAATATTGAACTTCCTATAGTACTGGTAGGAGGCATTTTCTCTTAATGATTTATATTATATTTTCCATATGAATCGAATTCCTTTGTTTCCTCTCACTTCCAAAAAGATGAAAGTACCATGAAATGCCTGCCAAGATCACATTATATTGGATCAAAATGTGTTCTCACAGACATAATTAACAGATAAATTAGAGCTTTAGACACTACCACATGTACAGTTGTAAAGTGGAAGAGCCACCAAATTTTCTTATGAATTTTTCAGAACTGAAGTTCTTAGTAACTTTAATATTTTCTCTCTGAAGGTTGGGCACTCTATTGGTTCCTACATATCACTTGAAATGCTAAGGTCTCTAGAGAAGGTGATGACTGCTTCGTGCGAATTTTCCAGTTCCAGTTTGTGTCCTGATCTCTCATGTTATGCTGAATTAGCAAGCTTGCTGCTTGACATTTAACTCTGGCGTTGCAGGTGACATATTTGATAGGACTATACCCTTTTTTAATGTTGAATCCACTATCAAAGCAACAGTCCAATATCGAGAATGTTGCAGAGTAAGCTTTATTTCTATTTTGTGTTTGAGTGACATCACTTCCATTGTCCTTCCACTCTTCCTTTACATGCTGTTCTCTCTTATGGAAGTCTATGGTCCTTATATTCAAGTTGCTGATAAAATACATTGACACTCCAGTGGACACACTGATAAGAACCATCAGCTGTTGACTGTGTTTTCGTGAACCATTAAAAAGAAGTTGATTTTATTCCCAATTGCCTTTACTGGCTACTTGCTTCATGCCCTCATCATTCATTACCTGTTTGATGTAATATTTACGAGGGCTTACTTGATAAAAATCTGGTCGGGAAATCTTAAGGAATTATAAATTTATTAATCTAGTCTAACCATCAGTGGTGGAGATTGGCTTTTAGCATGCTGTATTGCCCTGGAACCTTGATTATCCATGTTTAAAATCATGCTCTTCGTTCTGGCTTTAGTTTTGACTTTTGTTAATGAAGCATTGAGGCACAAGGATTTTATGACAGAAATTTGTGTCTTTCAGGTCCTCCATTTTGTCTGCTTTACTTAGTTTCAGTGTAGCAACCTTGGGATTGCTACCTCAGTGCACTTTAAGGTTTATGCTGTCAAAATCTCTTGGGAGTTCATGGTCTGATACTGCTATTGATGCTGCTTGTAGTCACTTGCTGCAGGTAATGATCATATTCTTTATATGAGATTAAATTGTGGGTCTCATGAATTGCAAACATATTTGCAAAAAGTTTGAAACCATTTATTTTCTTTTCATATGGTTCCTTATATCTAATTTTTAAAAACATAAGTTAGGTATCTGCAACATGTTCTGAGTTTTTTAATTATATTCATTTGGTGCTTCATTTGTTCACAGTATCATACCTTCCGAAACATGCTTTACATGGCATTGATGGAATTCAGAAAGGTAATTTTGCTTGCTTACGAGATTAATATTTTAAGATATTAGAGCACTGGATCAAATTATATTGAGTTCTTCTTGAAATGTTCTTGCAATGTAGACATTTTGCAACATCATGTCATGTGTAATTATTGATACTGCTCTACTATAACAAGGTTTGCCATGTTGTCATGTTGGGGTCACATTTCAAATCATTCTCCTTTTCAGAAAGACTTATTAACATATGAGCCTCTTAGTCAAATGCTTATTTTTCCAAAACATAGTTCATTAGTACTCAGATTTTATTTTTTCCCCCCTGAAATTTTCACTAAAAAACGTTTGTTTTAACATTTTGTTCATTCACTTTCAGGTACAATAAAGCTCATGTTGCCTCTTCAAATCCAGAAAAAGGTTTAAGTGGGTGTCACCCCTCATATCACATTAAAGTACATTTACAAACTAGGGTTTATCATGATTCTTTTTATGTTAGCTTTCAGAAATGCCCGATTGGGCTTTCATGAGAGAGAATCACGAGAAAATTGCTTTCTTATTTGGTGTTGATGACCACTGGGGTCCGCTGCAAATGTTTGAAGAGGTGAGTGATGGATGGGTTCATGATTTCTTTTGATGTCTTGCTGTATGTTTACATCCCCTTGAAAGCTCGTTGTGCATGTGTGCACAACTGGCCTGTGTGTTTAGCTCATGTAGAGCATATTAAATTTGTATGGTGAAGCCCTTGCATAGTTGACCCTTAGGATACTACCTTCTTTCTGTTTGCCTTCAGGTTTGGGACCCTTAGAACTACTCCTTGCATACTTAACCCTTGGGATACTATGATTTAGTATGAACGCAGCCTACAGTGAGCTAGAGAAACTATGAATTAAATTTTCAAATCAGAGGGTTTGAACAAGATAAATTAAGGAAAGAGGACTACATAAGTCAGTTCTGAAACATCACGGTAGAGTATCTTACAGAATTGTAAGAAATATAAAGTAAGATTATGAACAACAGGAGGTTTTCCAGTTATCATACAGATTTCAATAGGAGTCATCGGACCACTATTATGTGGGGCATCTTCCAATAACTTAATGTCTTAAAAGACTTGTGTGATTCTGTATTTCACTCCACTGGTTTTTAAGAGATGTGTAGAGAATAAATCTCAATGGCAGTTGGTTTCATTTGAGAATACTGATGCTTACAGACTGATAAAACTGATACATGCCAGTTTAACTAGTTTTGTTACCAAGCAAAGGATAAAATGGTGCGGCAGGTATATATTTTATGTGGGGAATGGTGATTCCCAAGTTGTGAGCAATACTGAATCCTTCGGGAGGATTGAATAAGGATTGCAAAATAATGGATCCCTGTGAGTCTGCTTCAAGAAACTGACCTTGTGCTGCAATATCTTAAGCCACACTGTTTCTGCCTTTGCTTTAGGATTCTTCAGTTTCACTTTCTAGGCTTTGTTTAACTCACTTTCATGCTCACAGATTTCAAAGCAGGCTCCTGGTATTTCTCTATCAATTGAAAGGGAAGGCCATACTCATAGTTTCTGCTGCACTGAGGCGGGCTCAGAATGGGTTGCCCACCATGTAGCGAGCTTGATCAAGAAAAAAATATCAAGCTGAGGTAAAAACTTCAACTGGCTTTCATCTTTCTCATTTCCAGTCATCTATTGTCCCTGATTTACAGGGAAGTTGGACAGCTGATCCCACCAACTCCCATTATTTTATAGTTTCATTTCAAATCAAGCTAATACCCCCCTCTCGGATTGTTGCTCTGAAACTTGCGGTGTGTTCTTGAAAGATGACCTCATTTCTATATTTTTGATGACTCGTCACCAATGTAATTTCAACAGTGATCTCCTTTTTTGCCTCAAAAAACTTGTCTATGCAACTGCTATGCCCTTGGCATTGATTGATTAGCATTCAGATGCCACATTAGCTCGAACTACAATTTTTTTTTTATCTTTAAAGCAATCAGGAAAACAAGATCTAAATGTGAAGCATAAGATTCAACTTCAGTGGTGACAGTGAGTGAATTTTCATGCACAAATATTGGTGGGAATTTCTTCTGCAATTGTGCCATTAACCAGATGCAATAAGCCCTGCCATTCACGTTCTCTTTCATCAGTCATCATGATGTTTGATGGAGCGGCTATACCTACCTTGATATAGTGTGGAGGCGATGAGAGCACCTTTACTTTTGTTTCTATGATTTTTTCTTGTAAACTATCTTAAAAAATAGTTATTATAAAATATTTTATTTTTTAAATCTAATTCATTTGTTAAATACATTTTCAGCAAAAATAAAATAAAATTTAGTCATTATCATCTCATCAACAACATCTCCATTATTACCATGTCATTACCATCGGTCCATCACACCTCCTATCACCATTATTGCTCTTACTAGCACATTATTGCATCCATAACTCAATTACTAAAAGTATCATATCATCATAACACATTATTATCGTCCAGTTATCATCATTTTTTTTTTATTATTATAAAATACTTTGTACAAAACAAAGTTATGAAAAAAACATATTACTAAAAGTTTTGTTTTTTTTCATATTAACCCAAATAATTTCCTTATCTTTTATTTTTTAATTTTATTAACCACCCAAAACCCTTATAACATTAGCCTTAATGGTACAGGATTCTACATCTTGTATATGTCATGTGAAAACCATGAAACACTTCCATCATAACAAGCTCTTAATCTACTATGAAATCTTAAAAATCAACATCTTTAACATAAATTTAAATATAATAAAAAAAAAATATAATCTATACATATTCTACTGTGAAATCCTAAAAATCATCTTTAACATAATTTTAAATATAAAAAATAAATATATAATCTATACATATTCATGTATGTTGATACATTATAAATTACTTTATAACAACTTAAAACTCGTGTACATATGAAAATGATGTATTATTGATATTTTATATCCTTTCAATATATTCTATTAAATTAGAGTATGTTTTAATCATAATTTGTTTTAAAAATAATAATAATAATTATGAATAATACCTCTTTGTATTATTATTTTATTCTATGAAAAATCATGTCTTTTGTAAAATTTGGGTTAAAATTACGAGTATGAAAGTAGAAAGTGTTTTAAACAAGTTTAAATGATATTAAATAATTAAAATTACATATAAATAATGTAAACTGGAAATAAAATATTTTTCAAAGGTTAGTCGAGGAATACAAAACAATTCATTCAAAAATAGTATTATATTTCATTGGAAACTTAGAGAATTGTTTGGAATTACTTAAGAGAAATTAGATAAGGCAAAACTATATATATTTTTTAAAATTTTCAACTCTTTTGCTTTAAATCTACGAGTCATGAGAGATGAAGAATAGCTTCCTTCTTTTTTTCCTTGCTTTTTCTTCAAATCTCTTAGGAAAAATCAAGTTAATAACATAGTGAGTGAGATTAATAGAGTTTAAACACTTATTCACAAAAATTAAGGAAGATTAAAGTGTGAGAAAGTGAGAGTAAGAGAACTATAACAAGGAAATCACAAGATGAAGAAAAATAAGTGGTGGGAAGTTATTAAGTTACCTAAAGGGCTTATTTTGATCACAAAACAAATGAGTATAGTGTTTTTTTTCCTCAATTATCTAGTTGAATTCATAAGGTTAGGCAGAAATTAAGAACAAATTCCTAAATCTTTGATTAGGTTTTTTTGTCTAATATTTAAGGGAAAGATAAAATTGATCAAAATTACTCTATTTAGGATGAAATGGGGTTGGTTCTAGTCAAACCAAACACATAAAAGAGAGAGAGAGAGAGAGGAGTGGACTTCATTTTCCTTATGATTTTTAACCATAATTACTTAAATAACTCGGATTAAAGATTATTCAAAGGGTTCTTAAGGATTTGATTAGAGGTTTTGATATTGGAAATGGATTAAATAGAACTTGGGAAATGAAGGATTTCAAATAGGTTAAAAGGTGAAGAAAGAAATTGAATAGAACTTTGTTTCTCTCTTGAGTTTCCATCTTTTAAATGATAGAAATCCTTTTGGAATGGTTGATTAGAGTGATGTTAAGTTTATTGTGCTTAGGTGAAAATTAGTTTTATTTAATTTTGAGCTGTGATGAATTGTTATTTGAGTTGTTGTTGTTGTTATGTTATAATCATGTTTATAAATATGTAAATTGGATAGGTAATGAGTTAATTTCAAAGAATTAAAGAGAAACATACCCCTCAATGATATGGAAAATTCAGGTAGGGTTTAAAATGAGATTTTGAATTATTGAAAGGGAGGATTTGGCCTAAACTTATAGTTTGCATATGGATGGTTTTGAAATAGTTATATAAAAAGGGGGTTATTTGAGTTATATAAAGTGCAACATAGATGGTCAATTATGTAACATGACCATGTAGTTTTAATATTCTTTGATTCATGGCATGACATATAAATGGCTATGTAGTTAATTATTTGCGAATGGAGGAAATTTATACTCTAAAGAAAGAAATTCAGTTAGATCAAAATAAGTTAATGTACAAATTTAGCATTGATATGAAATATGATGCTAATAATTTAAAAAGGGAGTTAACTACATCAAAAAACTGAAACTAAAGGTTCTTACAACACAAAGTAAAAAGGGAGGGCTTGAATTATAGATATAATTGACATGAAGATGCAATTATTATATTTATACGCATGGTTGTCGGTTTCATTTTGTTTTGGCTGAAATGTTTGTATCAGTTAAAAAATAAAATAAAACAGTGTCGTTTTTTATCTCGGTTTAAATTCCAGTCCGTTCTGGATTTTTCAATTAAATACTAGATAAAATGTTCCAGTTTCGGCTAAATAATGAATAATTTTACAATGTTAATCACATCTTTTTATCTGACGGTTAAATTGAGATGGAATTTTACGAGGAGTCTCTTAATATATATTATGTTAAAATTTCAGAGTAATTAGAGAAAGTTTACTTTGCGAGATTGATGATGATTTTCTCGTGATATTATACATGTTCATAATTTTGTTCAGAAAAAATCATTTTATATGTCTTTTTTAGATTAGATTGCACAATTCTAAATAATTGTATTTTTAGATTTGTACTATTTTTTGAATTAATATATTTAATTATATATACACACATAAACCGTATAAACTCAAAACGACACGCCGAAATATTCCGAAACTAAAACATTTTATTCCAATTAAAAAAAAATATTTAAGGGAGTGTTTATACGAGCTAGATGAATCTCTATTTTCATCAGGTTAATGATGAAGAGATCTGCGATATACCTTGTAAGACGATGACGTTAATCAGTTTGATCTGGGATAATGATGATTACTCGCAGCATGTTGAAAAGGAGGAGAAGCATGCAGGTCTTTTTTTCTCCAAACAATCATATCCTGTGATGGCAATCCTGTTAGAAAGAAAAGGGACCGCCTTTATGTTTCTGGCCTGGATGAAGACCTCAAGCTAACGATTATGTGCTTGCTGGGGCGGCAATGATGAGCTTTTGTTTGTGATACGTGGTGTTGAGCTTCTTTTGCTATTTTTATCCGCCTGCTGCTTCATGTAATGAGTAGTAATCTATGCATCCATTTTCAACTCTCGGTCTTTCTGTGCGGATGCGTCGCAGAGTTCAAAGCTGGTCCCAGATATTTCTCTATCAGCTGAAAGGGAAGGTCATGCTCATAATTTCTCATGCACCGGGGCTGGCTCAGTTTGGGTTGCCCGGCATTTAGCCAGCTTGGTTAAGAGTCAAATAAGGTCAGACTCACTGCATCCTATACTTGTTGTTTGCTAGTCGATCTTTAATAGCCGTGGTGACGTGATATGATGATGATAGAAAACTTGTAATTTGCACAACAAATCTTAAATTTTAGTTAGGAAATACACACCTTGTAAAAATATGAGATAATTGAGGTTTTATTTATTCATGTAGGCCCATAAAGTATGTTTTCAAATAGTGAGATTATATTTTGTTAATCACACCCATTAATGGTTAAGAAAATTTAAGTAAAATTACTCTTTACTAGAGCTACAAATAATGTGATGAATTGTTCATCTTACAATTAAAAAAATTAAGCTCCAATAATACTAGAGCTAGAAATTTTTCATATGTGCATGATATTCAAATTATGATGGATAGGATTAGTTTTCCAAAATAAAGCTGGTAAAAAACATTTTGTTTTATCTAATTGTTAGTCACATGAAAATTAGGAAACTTTTGCTTACTAAATTAAAAACAAAATATATTATTCTTGTACGGTGAGACCACACCATCTCAACAAGTTTTTTTTATTATTATTAACGATGACATGGGAAGAACCTCTAGTGGCAATAAAATATAAATTACATGAAAACCTTACTATTTTTCATATAATATTAACTAACTAATTTTGTATGTGTGCTCTATTTGAAAACCATCTCATGTACACAAAAACCATTTAGAGTTCATCATCAAAGAAGCGGTCTTCATTTATAAATTCTAATTTCTTTTAGACATCACACCAAAACCCCAAATGACTGTTAGAGTTTCACTCATGGATCAACAATTAAAGATATATATATCAATATTTCTACATAAATTTTAATATCAAGGTGCTTAGGTTGTGCTGCAAATTAGACCCTCTTTCGTAAAAGAAGTACAATTTCAGTGATTATTTGTTTGAGACATGAGGCTGCAATCAAGGCAGCACATCGAGAACTCCATGGAAATGAGTCGGGAAAGCTAATTTCTATTTACTGAATAATATTCGCAGCATGAATCAGAATCATTCCCCTAGCAGCTCGTTTTTCGAGGCGGAAAAATCTCAAGATCACTGGCTGAAAATCGGTTAATTTTAGATTGTTCCCGTGACTTTGATTTTCTGGATCAGACATATTGTTTAACAGCCCAGTTTTGTCTTCATGCTTGCGAACACAAGTTTCCAACTAAAAGCCACCTCTAATATGGACAAATAGAATATACGGTAACAATTTAAAATTAAAATGTTTATCCTCTCTATGGTTTTTAATTTGATTTTTATGATCGTTAATATAATAATTATTAGAGATTTATATAATTATTAAATTAAAAATTAATAAGATTAATAGAATATTTACACTAATTAAAAAAGAAAGAATGTGGAAGTGGGGATGATTTTTATATCTTGCTGGAGGGCAGAGGAGGTTTCCTGCCTCCATTCATAGTCAAGGTTCAGCATGCCAGTATATTTTCACAGTTATTTATTAATATTAATATAATTTCTGATTCCGGTCCATGCCTATCGGTTTTGGTTGCTGACTTTGGGTGTGATTGGGATTGCTGTGAGCATTCATTTCTTTCAGCAGCACATAGTATTACTATTTGGGACTGGTATACTAGTTATATTCCAAATTATTTTTTAACTATTTATTTTTAAAATATATTTTTAACATTAACGTATCAAAACAACTCAAGATCATGAAAATATTTTTCTTAGTTAGTGTACCCTTCTTTTTTTTTTGTACATCTAATTCATTTTTAAAACCATATTTGATTGCTGAAAAATAGTTTAGTTTTACAAAATAATTTTCTTAGAAAATAAAGTCTTGAAAAGTGAATTATTTTTTTATATATTTGATAGTGTCATGAGAAATAAGTTGAAAAATATTTTTAAGTATTTGGTTATGCCATAGAAAATAAGTAGAAAGATAACTTATTAATATTATTTATATATTTTACCTTGTTAATTTTTTAAGCAAAATTTATTGATATTTTTTCATTTTTAAAACCTTAAAATAATAATAAAAAAATTCATATTGAGAAAGATAAATTAGTTAATGGTATTAAGTAAGAGTTAGATATTTGAGTTTTTATGGTATGAAGATTTTGTATTAGGGATAAACAGATACAAAAATATCGTTAAGGTGTTTTGGAGAAAATAATTTTTCAAGAGGGTTTTTAGGTAAATATCCCTTTCAAAGAGTTTTCAAGAGGGTATATATATAAGCATTAGGAAATAGTATATAAATATTTTACATGAAACATAGTCATGTATAAATACTAAGTTTTGTTGTCATGCCCATACATATTAGTTCAAATTAACAAAGATAAATATACTTGGACCAAACATAAACATACTTGTCAAATAATTAACATAGACAATCATCTTAGCCTATGATAGTGATGGCTCACACAACTTTGAACCCAAATTTTTCCTTAAGTTAACATTTTTTTTCTTTTTTGCTTTAAGTGCTTTTTCCAACATTTAATTTTAGACCGATTGATCAAAAGCATCATCAAGAGTGGTCTCATCAAAGCCTTTTTGTTTTCATTGCTTGTACATTTAACTCATTAACATTTTGCTTGGGTTTAAAAGCGATGGTTTGAGAGTATGGTTGAGGTTGATTTTCAAGTGTTTTTTTTATTTAGAAATATATCAAAATGATATATTTTTTTAATTTTTAAAGAATTATTTTTTACATTAACACGTGAAAATAATCTAAAATCCTGATTTTTTCATAATTTAAAATAAAAATAAAAATTATATTTAAAAAAACTTTTGTCACAATTGGGATGTGTATTTTATAAGTTTATAAAATATAAACTATACATATGCTCTCTCTTTTTATACCCACACTTCTTCATCATTGACATCTTTTTTGAAACCATAATCATCCAACCAAATCCACTTATATTTTTTAGTTTGATTATTATTCTCTATTCTTTTTTCATGGTATTGAGATGTTTGTTCACATTTGGGCTCGCATTGAACTTTTGACTAAATTATATAGCCACCTTAATAAGAGATTTAGCTTTAAAGGTGGAAGAAGCCTTAATTGATCAAAATCAATTTTTTTTTACCCGAGATGACAAGGTTTGATGAGTTGTATGATTTTGCTAGTCAACTCGCGATTCTAACAACAATGATTTTGATAGTTAAATTAGGCATCAACCATATATTTCAGAAACATCAAATTATTTAACTAGAATTATCATAATAAAATTCATTAACATTGGAAAATCCTTCATCATTAAATAAGGTAGCATAAGTACAAACTTAATTTTTCAAAAAATATATAAATAATTTATAAATTATAAAACTTAGCTAACCAATCATGTTACCCACCACTCACCTATTTAAGCCAATGGATGATTAATCTCAATCTCTAAAACAACTTTGCATCTTTGGAATCGACCCCTTAGCCTGGCCAAATTAATTATATATCTTAATCAACACATGACCTAGGGTATAATTGTCAATTCAAACTTTAATGAAGTAATAAGGAAATAAAGGAAATTATCTAGCTAGTGGAAAAACCAAAGTTACTTTCATAAAAGCGTGAACAAAGATGTTAATATTTGATAATAACAACTTAAATAAACATTTAGCAATCTAAATTTTACTTTAAAGGTTCCTTACGACCACACAATATTCAAGGTCATCCATTGTGTTGATCCTAAATTTTAAATTATTTATTGACCATCTATTTAATTCATTTTCATAGTAGTTACTTATTAAGATCTCACCTTCAAATCCAATATGAAAAACCTAAATTTTCTCATCATTGATAAAAGCAAGCATGGCAAGATTATTAAAGGGGTTTTTTACTCAAAATTTTACCTTGATTATTCTACAGTGAATACAATAGGCATTAGCTAGGTAAGACGGATTTTAGTTGCATATGAATTCAACAAATAATTACTAACACCTATAAGAAACATAGGTAATTATTTTTTCTTCTATAATCTTTAGTAATGTAGCCGATAATTTACAGACAAAAGAGTAGATGAAAATGAAGAAAAATATTAGATTAATTGAAAAATAACAACAACATATAATTAGGAAGTTCTTGATAGCAAAAAGAATTTTTTTTAAGATTATTACCATAAAAATACAAAAGTGGAAAGAAATTGATTTTAAAAATAAGGACTCCAACTACAAGAGCTAAAGTAGAATGCTTTCTTCTTCAACAAAAACATCACAACATAACAATTATATATGTGGGGTAAAAATAGATCTAATAAAAAAGTTGTAAAAGGAAAAGAAGATATTCATAAAAGACTTGTAAAGAGATCTTTTGGTAGAATAAGCAAGACGGGCTAGGTTTTTAATCTATAAACAAAAAAAAATCAATTTGAGAAAGATTAATACGATCCAAAAATCCAAGCCACAATCATAACTTAAAAATTATGAAAAGAAGAGAAAAAAAGGACAATATAAAGAGATATATTTGAGGAATATAATCACCTAAAATAAAAGGATTAAAGTAGCTTCAATATAGATTTTATTGCAAATAATAGAGAAAAATAAAAGATAATGGCAATATAATCTATCTTGTTTGATATTGACGATTTAAAGTGAATTTAAATTAAAACTAATTAAAAATATTTATTTAAGATATATGTATAAAATTAGTTTACTATAAAGTGAGTGAGTGTGTATATGTGAAATACTAAGTGAAGCTTCTTCAATGCTAGTGTTTTGAGCGTGAAACATATAGAGTATTTGCTAGGATAATGATAGCCAAATCATACCATTTACCATATTAGTATTTTATCTCTAAACAACAAACATGTCTTCTTTTTCAAACGGATACCAATAGTATATTTTTTATATATTTTTTTATAAAAAAAATATAAATGATTTATTATAAAATTAAGTTAAAATTACTTTAAGTTATAAATATCTTTATAAAAATGACTCAAAGTAACATTTTAAAGAAATAGAGTATAAGTAAAATTTATAAGTTAAAAGTTAAGAATTTTAACCTTTGATTAAGGTTTTGTTTGATATGGTTTTTGTATATTGATTTAATTTTTTACTATAAAAAATCAATTTATGTTTTTATAAGTTATTTATGAAAAATCATTTTTGTATTATGATTAAAATATGAATGGGTAAAAGGCCAACATACCGCTTTACCACACCCTACTCGGTATTAGTTCCCTTACTTACCTGAATGGGTAAAAGGCCATTCATTAATCATCATCTATCTTTTAATTATTTATGTGAATCTTGCTTCAAATCATGGTATGGTACCTAGTTGGATTAAACTTGGAAGAAGAAGACAATGGTGGTGGCATTACTATATATATAACATGACAGCTTATCAGTGGGCCTTTGGAACCATGTCTAACCGTTGATTTACACAATCCCAATATGGCAGATTTATCTGATCAAGAATAGTTTGTAAACGGTCAAGATCTTGCTGTGATGTATAGATATAACAGCCGATTGACAGTATCATATACAGAGCGTGGGCCCAGCATGACTCCAGCAGGATTTATACGGAGCTCTCCCCTCTCCCCCACCCTCAGTCAAATGCCTCATCTCTCTTCACTCACTTCCTCAGGCGCTCTTCAAGGAAATCCCAACAGACTCCCTTCACCTCTCTTCCTCGCACAGCTTTAACGATCAGCAATGTCCAGTAACAAGAAAAAGCTCCTTTTCAACTCAGTCTCGGTGAGTTTAGGCTGTAGCAGCTGCAAGAAACCAAAACTTTCCAATGTATTCCAGCCGAAACCAAAACTCCAAACCCCGGCTTACAGAAGACACAGAAAAGATCTCTGCGAATCCTCTTCTTCAACCTCTTCGACAAAAATGACCACGAGCCAATCTCGAGATGAACATGAATACCATGACACCCCCTCCACATTCTCTCCATCCATGGACACGCCGCCCTATTTCTCATCTGACACGGACAACAGCAGGGTGTGTCCGGCAACTGTACGAGGGTTCGGCCGTGTTGGAGCTGAAAGCGTTGCTGTTGAGAAAGATTCTGATGACCCTTATTTGGACTTCAGACAGTCAATGCTGCAAATGGTACTGGAGAAGCAGATTTACTCGAAAGATGATCTTAGACAGCTTCTTGATTGTTTCTTGCAACTGAATTCGCCTTACTATCATGGGATTATTGTTCGAGCTTTCACCGAGATCTGGAATGGAGTCTTCTCCGATCTCTCCGCGAGGTCGACTACCACTGCAGGTTCCGAGAAGCAGCCGCATTATTACAAATATGGCTGCTAGTCATGTGAGCTGTGAAATGGTTCTTGCTGTTCAGCACGTGATCGTCTTGTCCGGGAACAAAATAATTCCTATGTAGGATGAACGGTTGCTTAATAAAGTGGACGTCTTTTCTCCCTGCTGACATGAAATTTTATGTGTTGGTTTAGGCATTGGGTGTATGTAAACGAGGCACCTCTAACTTTTGTACCTTCGATGGTTGTATGCAATGGAAAAAAAAAATGCAAATATGCAAATATTGGAGATGTAGAATCTTATCTGTCCGAGCTAGGTTTTAATGAGATTTTCTCCAGCTATGCAAATCCAACTCTGAATATTTCGTTTTCAATTTAGCACTTCAATTATTATATTCTTATTTTTATTTTGTTTTTTTTTAATATTTTCCTTGTTTTTCTTAAAAAAATATTTAATTGGCTTTCAATTTCATATTTCATTCAATTTTTTTTTTCCTTTTTTACTTGATTTCCTATTTTGTCTTTATTACTTTTATAAAAGTTTTGTTTATTTCATTTTAGTTATTTGTTATTTATTTCTTTAACCCTTTTGTTTTATTTTTTCAATTTCATCCTTATTTTTCTTATTTGTGTTTTGTTTTGTTCAAGCTAGTTCATTCAATTTAACCTGCCAGTTGAAAATCTTGTTCGCCCTCTAATTTTTATTTTGTTTTCAACCTCATTATTTTAATTAATTTTCTTATTAGATTTGTGTAATTGATTTTTTTTAGTTTAATCTTTTGAAATTTAATTTGATGGGTATTCAACTCCATGTTTTTTTTTTATTTGTAGCACTTTAAATCTACTTACTGGGATCACAAAATTGATAATAAAATCCGGTAAAATAGCTAGTTACTTACTGATTCTTATATGATTCTGGCATATTAAATCATTAACTTGAAATGCTTATTTACGAGTTGAGACATTGTTAAACACGGTCGTATAGACCCCGAGACTGCTCTTTTTTCTCTATCCTCGAAACTTAAAAAAACCATGCAGCCTAATTAGAAAAATTAGGAAGATGGTTGCAGTAGCGTTTTTAAAAGTATTTTTTATACTAAAATATATTAAAATTATATATATTTTTTATTTTAAAAAAATTATTTTTGACATCAATACATTAAAATAATTTAAAAACATCAAATTATATTTATTTAAAATAAAAAAAATTCATTAAAATAATTTAAAAACATCAAATTATATTTATTTAAAAAAAATTATTTTTGACATCAATACATTAAAATAATTTAAAAACATCAAATTATATTTATTTAAAATAAAAAAAATTCAATTTTTTTGAAAACAATATTTAAAATGCTGTCCTAAAGGTTAATTCATTAAAACAATAACCATGGAATAAAAAAGAGGTTTTTTTTTTATACTTGCACTTCAAAAATGCTTCGTATATCTATTTTTTTTCTCAAAACCAAAATTTCACCACAAAAATCAAACACTATCCAAGTCATAGTCACATTGTTGGCACAGTTAAAGATAAAAATTATATTGTATTTTAAAAATATTTTTGAAAAAAATAATTCTTTTTATTTTTAATTAAAATTATTTGATAATTTTATATTATTTTCATATATTAAAATATTATTTGAAAATTAAAAAAAAATATATTTTTAAATAAAAAATAATTTCAAAAACAATTTCAAACGGAAAGGAATTTTAGCCAATGATATTCTTAGGGCCTGTTTGGTATTGCGGTTGCTTTTGTGGTTGAGGTTGAAAAAAAACAGTTTTATAAAAAATATTTTTATTAACGCTCAAATATAAACGTTGAAATATATCTGTTAAAACTGTAGTTGAGTTTGAGATTGATAAACACAGTCGTATATGCATTCAAGACTCTATCAGTGCTCTTTTATATCTGCTCATCAAACTTATAAAATTACATTAAAGACACATACACATATATATTGTTTTTAGAATTTAATAATTATAATATTAAAATATAATTAATAATTTCAAGTAAATTAGACATGCTTGTTTTTATTCTTCCATCAAACTACTCATAATTTCATCACAAAACTCAAACACTATCCAAGTCATAGTCTCATTGATCCGGAACAATGGTACAATATCATCTAAAATTTATTTTTTAAATATTTAATAATTATAATAATAATATATAATTAATAATTCAAGTAAATTAGATATTTGTTTTATTTTTTCATCAAGCTACTTATAATATTTTTATTTATTTATTTATTTATTATTGCATTTGTATCGTTTTAATAGGTTGTTATTAAAATAAATTAAGAAAAATAAAAAAAAAAATTATTTTAATATATTTTTAAATAAAAAATATTTTAAAAACAATTTCTACGCTAAAATCGCGTTGATACCAAGCGTCACGGAAAGGAATTTTAGCCAAAGACACTACTTCATATGCAGCTTAGGATGGTTTCAGTGCCCGTGTGTAATCATTTTTTTGTATTTATTTATTATTAATGTATTTTATATTTTAAATTATTTTTTTAAAATTTTAAAATAAATCAATTATAAAATTAACATAAACTACACTAACAAACGGTCAAGGGGTCGGGGACCAGACCATGGAGGAGGGAGATGGTCAAAATCATGGCCCAGGTTTTTGACGAGGGCGTCCATGGCGGGGAAAGATAGGTGGAGGGCATTGGCATTGGGATTTGAAATATAGTGGCAAGGAGGGAGACAGGTGGTTTAATGCAATTTTAATGGGAAATAAATTAGGAATCTTTAATTTAGTTGTGACTTGTGACTTGACCTTGAGCATTTCCCAATACCTCCATTAAATTGAGCTTCATGATTATCTATCTCTATGGAAAACAACCGTGCTTCGAGTCTCGGATCTTATTATCATTGATGGCGATGTCTGGGATTGATCTGATGCGTATGATCTGTGGATCGCTGGAGATCTCTTAGAATAACGTGCAGCTAACACCAAATGTGGTTGGGGTTATTATTGTATAACCATCATCATTATTGCTTTTATTATTTTATGTAGATACGAGTTGAATTAAAATTAAAGTTAAAATAAAGTAAAGATATCAGGTTCAAGAAAAAAAAATGATATTTATAGAGAATAAATATGATGATTTTTTTAATTAAGACTATGAGAATTTTATAGAAAATAAATTAAAATAAATTATGAAAACAAGTTTAAAATTAATTAAATATTAAAAGATAAAATTAAAATACATAAAAGAGAAGCAAACTAAAATAAAATGAGGAACATGGTTTATATGAAGAGCAAAGTAGATTAGTTTAAACCTCAACTTTTATTCAGTGTAGTATAATTATTCAGATTTTAACATCTAAAATAGACTTCACAAAATGTTTTGTGCAATTTAAATAATAAAAAATATATCATTATTTGTTTTCAAAGTGTTTTTTTATTATTTCAGAATCGGAAACAATAAGAAAATGTAGAAAAATAGGGGCATCGATGGGCCAATGCTGTAATTTATAAGAAAATAAATAGTAAGGAAAACATTTTTATTAGCTAAACGCAGTGATCGACATGTACCCTTTTGATTAACGGAAATAAATGGGAGGTATAAACCTCAGCAAAGGTGGTTCTTTAAGATCATAATTCATAATTTTTTTTATCCTTTTTAAAAAAATATATAATAATATAATAAGAATAATATAAATTATATTTTGAAATCTGATTTATAAACTCTTAGGTAAGATGATTCTTAAATATGGTATTAGAATTTTGTTGACATAGTGATCACAGGTTTGAATCTCACCATTTTCATTCTATTTAATAAAAAAATCAAGTATAAAGTAATGTGAGTCTATGCGAATTTCAAGTCCAAAAAACTTTCACTTGAGAAATTATATTTAAAAATAATATAAATTATATTTTAAAATCTCGAATATTAATTTAAATTTTTAGATAAAATAACTTAGACATGATACATAAAAACACAAAAATAGATGCACAGAAATCACTCCGAACCCAAACCCGAACCTGCAAGTAATGTATCACTTCTTCCTATAAAAATATCGGTGGCTATCTCAGTCGAATTTATTTGAAGTTTAATGAGATAGAGACTGAACGATTAATGGCTGAGTTCAGAACCAGGAGGGAGCACTTGAGTATGCTAGCTGCTCACTGACATTACTTGTGATCGAAACTCTATAAAATTTAAAATTTAAAATTAATAATTGTATAAAATTTTATATTAAAAATTATAAATTTCAAACATAAGATTAGTGTAAATAAATCTTTTAATTTCAAACTCATAACACTAAACTACCTAAATAATTTTACAAAATTTAAAATTAACAATCATATAAATTTTAACAATTATATAAATTTTTAATTATTATCATGAAGCTCGTAGCACCAGTGGATTTGAAAAGTGTTTCTTAAGTGTACTTGTTGGATATTTGAATGTGGTCTGGTTTGAAGAAAGAGTCAAATCTATGAACCAAAGCAAGGGAATCTTGCTGCAAGTGGAAACATAACGGGTCATCTCTTGATAAGAACAAGTAAGATTCTCTTGACAGAACAAGTAAGATGTGTTTTATATGTTTTTTTAAATATATATTATTTTAAATTAATTTTTTAATATATTTAAATAATTATATGCGTGGATATTAAAAATAAAATTTTAAAAATAAAAAAATATTATTTTAATATATTTTTAATCAAAATAACATTTTCAAAACAATACTCCCCCATGAACCAGACTCACATGCACTCTCATTATACAGGCACTATAATCCAAACTAGCAAAAAGAAAAGTAGATTGCAGTTGCATTTCTGTAGAGTTCTTGTAGTGTTTTGCAAGGATGCTCCTTTCAACGATCCTATCATCATTTAGGGCTGCCGCCGCTTCAAATGAAATCTTAGATGGGCTGTGGATAATACTGAGTTTGGGATTATCGGAAAAGCTTTGCTGAAAAGACATACAAGTCCATCTTCTAATGATTCCATGAAAAGTTTATGCTGCAAGCATATCCATTTCTTGCCAAAAGAGACCAGGAAGCTCTCGTTCCTTCTAACATGAACGTGAATACCTATTTAAGCACAAATGCAAGTGGTAGCACAGAAATATCATAACTTATCGTGCGGATTGTATCAAAATCATGAGGCGATGATGCCTTGCTGGATAAAACACTAGACGATGATAAAAAAGATGAAAAACTGAAGATCGAAGGGCACTTCGATCAGTTGGCTAAACAGAAACTCCAAGATGTGAGAGGTCCTTTGTTGCTCTTTTTCCCCTGTTGCTTAAGTTTTGTCCTTCAATGGCGCCATTGTTGCTCTCTCTCTCTCTCTATATATATATATATATAAAAGAAAAATTGCCTCCCAACTATATCAGTGGCTCATCCAATCTAGCAACCTGAGGGGTCCTAAAAAGTTAAATTTGGAACTAAATGATTTAATTCTCTGTTAGATTACTAATATGATAATTATTAAAAATTTATATTATTATTAACTTTAAAACTTATAAAATTAGCTTAAATATGAATAAACTAACCTATACCTTTCTATACCTTCACATTAATTAAAAAAAGACTTATAACTTATCAAACAGTACACTAGTTGATACTAGCAAGGTTTAGTCATATAAGAGCATCTGCAGCATTCTCGCATATAAAAATAAAATAATAATTTTTTACCTATTTTTTCTTCATTTTATATGTTAGCGGGCCATTTGCACATGTAAAAATAGCAGCATCTCGACACGTAGAGCTAAAGAAGATGGCCTCACCTTTTTTATATATTATAATATATATAATGTAATATATATTAGAAAATAATATAATTATATCAAAAATATTTATTTTTATTTACTAATACCTTAATAAGAGTAAAAATTTATATATAAAATTAATAATTATAGTGTTGGAGAGTTTTTTAAAAATAATTATTTAATTATATAACTTACTCCTATTAATTGTATAATCAATTTAATATATATATTAGAAAATAATATAATTATATAAAAAATATTTATTTTTATTTACAAATATCTTAACAAGAAATATATAAAATTAATAATTATATTGTTGGAGGATTTTTTTAAAAAACAATTATTTAATTATATAATTTACTGTTATTAATCATAAAATTAATTGCATGATTAAACTACATACAAAATAATTATAGTATATTTTAAATAATATAAAAATAAATGACTCTTCAAAATGATTTTTATCACCAGAACACACATCAACAAAAATACTATTTTTATACTATTTAAAATGATATTTTAGAGATTTATCTCTCTAAAATAGCACTCCCTGCTGGCCTGCTGCAGATGCTGAGAAACACACCATTACTCCTCTGAGCTAAATACACACAAAAACCTTAGAAAGTCCAAATGATTGAGCCCAATCTTTGAAGAATTCAAAGCCCTAGGTACTTGTTGCTCGAGCATGAAGCAGTAATAAATGGGTCTATCATAGGTCTCGAGTCTCCAAGTTTTCTGAACTAAGTAACAATTTTTTTATGTTTTAAAAATATATTTTTTTAAAACATATATATTTTCTTAAGTAATTATTTTTATTTATTTTTTAAAAAAAATGACATTAAAAATGATTTTAAAAAAACAAAAAATATTAATTTAATATATATTTTTTAAAATAATTAAAAGATAACCAACATTTATATAGAAGCTGGGCTAAAATTTGAGAGGGGTAAGGAGGGCTATGTTTCAATTTTTAGGACCATAATAAAAAAGCAACAACAAAAAATGAATTGCTAAGTGAATTTAATAGGTGCATGGTTTTAGTGTCGGATAGGGTTAAAATTATTTTTTAAGTATTGTTTTTTGTTTTTAAATGTATTAAAAAAATATATTTAATATTAATATATTAAAATGATCTAAATTTAAAAAAAAAATCTTTAAAAAAAATATCATTTTTATTAAAAATAAATTTTCAAATAGCTCCAAACATTATCATAGTCTCTTTAAAAACTAGCTCAGTTAGTAATAAAAACATTGCGTGTTCAATTAATTACTACAAAATTTATATATAACTAGCTATATTGCCCGCGCGTTGCCGCGGACATTTTTGTGTATATAATTTAACATAATTATATCAACAACGATAAATTTATATGATATAATCAAATAAAAGTTATACATCAGGAGATAAAAAATTTACGTAAAGCTTCTTGCGCAAGCATAGATTACATCTCTTAGAATGTAGATATTACGTTATGAAAGATCATAAAAGAGCGCGAACTAACATTTTCAAAACCAGAGCAAAATATTTTAATAATAAACAAAAAATTAATCACAAAATCATTATTGTACAAATAATTAAATTATTATTATTATTATTATTATATTAGTAATGAAAGGAAAAAAATAAATGAAAGACTAAAAATATCCTAGAAAGTTTAACAAACGATAAGAGAAAAAATAAGAAAAAATAAAAATTATCATTGCTATTATTGTAAAAACAATAGAAAATATCAAATTATCCGGAGGGAAAAAAAATATTAACAAAAGAGTAAGCAAGAAAAATAATTAAATTATAATAATAATAATAATAATAATAATAATAATTATTATTATTATTATTATTATTATTATTATTATTATTATTATGTGTTAATAATGAATGAAAAACCAGAAATAAATGAAAGAAAAAAAAATTATAATAATTTGAAGAAAAGAAGAAAACAAAATAAAAATTATCATTGCTATTAATAATAATAATCTAACTTGAAAATATATAAAACAAAACCAATAAAAAACTAAAAGATAGAGCAAATAAAAAATATTATAGATGATAGAACAAAAATAAAAATTAATAGCTGAAAAAAATTAATTCAAAAAAATAATATATTCAAAGAATAATGGTCAAAATGAAAAATAACATATATAATTAATTCCAATTCAAGGATAAAACTGGAAAAAAATAAAATCTTTGGACCAAAATAAATAATGAAACAATAATTATGGTAATTGCTGTTATTATATGAAAAAATTAGAAGAAGTGGGACTGATATGAAATGTTGTTTATATTAAGAATTTTAATTGGAGGACCAAATTAAAGAAATCAAAACATTCAGACCAAACAAATTACAGGAACAAAACAGAAACCGAAATCATCAGTTTAGGGATCGAAATTGAAATTGCTTTATATAATTAGTTTGCATTGAAGGGCACAATTGCAAACAATCAAAGTTTGAATTACCAAAATCAGGCATAAAATCGAAATCCAAACCTCAGGGATCGAAATTAACGTCTTCTATACATGAGCCCACAGGAGAGAGAAAACGTGCACCGGCGACAAAACCAGACCCCTACGTTTACCCTGACATATGAGACGCACACGCGCCGCGACGGGAGATAGAGGACCAGGAGGCGAACCGTATTCACCGCATGGTGCCGCACGCTCCGCTTCCATGGCGCGTTGGCGTTAAGCGCTGCTGGCGCGGCCAGACGACGCACCAACTGTCCCCCCGAGAAATGACCCAAACAGCCCTGGCGCCACTAGTATTTACGAAAATACGGGGAGGGAAAGGACGCCGAAGCCCCCGATCACTGTTCACAAATTTGGAACAGTCGACGGCGCCCGGATCATCGTGCACAATTTTGTCTTTATCGAGGGCTTATTTCGACAGTGCAATGTGCACGTTGCGGTTGTTTGAAAAAAAAAACCAAAAACACCCCATTAAATAAACACAAAACACCTGAGGTTGAGATCCATTTTCATCCCTGCACTGCCACAATCCACAGTGGATTGTGAGAGCAGCTACAGGTCAAAATCCCACTCCTATTAATGTTTTGTTAATTAATTGATGATATGATACAATCTTTTCAATTCGAGCCAGAAAAGGTTATCATTGCAATGCTTGGCCTTTCATAGCATTTCAACTTAGGAAACAGTAGCTCAGTTTACTGCTGCCGTAACAAAACAATGCATTTAATGAGCAAATCCATGCAAGTCCCTGTGAAAATGAACACCGAAGCAAACATCAACACTGTTATTTTTTTTAACTGTGTTTAGTGTTATTTTAAAAAATATTTTTTATTTATAAATATATTAAAATAATATTTTTTTTTTGAAATTATCATATAAAAATGATGTAAAAACATCACCGTTATAGTAATTTTTTATTATCTGTATTTCCAGTCTCCATGGTTGCTAAACCATCAGTTCCCCGAAATATATCCTTTGTGGCTCCCATGTTAATACATAGAATCATCTATTTTCCTTAAGGCTGTTTAGGGTTCCAGTGCAACCCACAATCATGGATTTTAATTTTTTTATATATATTTTATAATATTTTGATGTGCAAATATAAAAAATAAGTGTTTTTAAAAATTTAAAAATATTTTGATGAATTTATGTGTGAAAAATACTTTTTAAAAAACCTGGCACCATACTCTCTATTAATATCCTTTTAGTTACTTCTATGTACTTTTGTCTTTGAAGATATTACAAGAAGGGCTCTCTCTTATAAGTTGGCCTTGTGTGACATGGTGACATATGCATTGGTAGACATACAAGCATTCTATGTAAAAGATGGAGTTGTTATATTTACTTGCTCGGTTAGTCCTCTCATCAGTCATGGTTTACTTCATCTAGTACAAGATGTATAATAAGGGTTTCACCAAGTTTACCATCTTTATCATATTATTAGTGAAAATATCTTTAAGCTTATTCGATCCAGACTAGTTGAGGCAGAACTAAAACACCATATTCTATTTACTCTTTAGGTCTATATGATATCTTTTAGACTCATTATGTACCTAAAGTTTGATTTCCTCCAAGTAATACTTGTCATATCTCTTGTTTCTACATAACTAATTAACTAGTTCTGAGTTTTCTAAGCAATGGTCGACTAGTTCTTAAGCTTCCATCCCCCCAACAAGGTCAATTTGATCTGCATTATAGGATGATATATAGCATTGGGTATGCTCTTTGTATAAATTTCCTTTGTAATATAATTACACTTGTCGTAAAAAAAGCATGTCCTAAACATTTTTTGAGAGTAAATCACTATTCGAGTTTGAATCCTAAATTGATGGGCATCTTCTGACAATCATCAAACGATTGCTTTTTTGAATTCCATTAATTATCCAAGCCTGAAATGCATCTTTATACCTAATAAACACACCTCTACTTTTGTTGAAGTTATTGTATTCTTACAACTTTTTATTATTATTGTATGCTTATATAAAGCTTTATTGAAGAGCTTCTTACAAGACATTATTAGATGTCTTAATACACATATTTATTTAAACGTACCAACTCAATCTTAGGTTAATGTTAATAGTTTATATAATTTTTAATTTACCCTATTAAACATAAGCATTAACATTTTGGTTTGTATTTTTAGTTTCTCTCGATGGTGGAAAATTCGTTGACAATGCTTGTATTTTTTTTAGCATTGGCCAGAAAAAAAAAACTTTATTAAAGAGCTTCCCATTTGGCATCATTAAATATCTTGATAAAAATATTTATTTGAATTTAACAACTCGATATTTGGATAATTTTAACATTTTATATAATTTTTAATTTATTTTATTAAGCGCACATCAACTTTTTGGTTTTTAATTATAGTTTTTCTTTATGGTGAAAAATGCATTTTTTCTTCAATGCCTAGACATGTGCACATATGTCATGTTCACTATTGCTTGAGAGTCTTTTAGCCTAGCCTAATTTGGTTGAATAATAAAGATCATAGTTACATCATAGACGTTTACTATATTCCATCCACAAAGCAAAATATATTGAGTGTAAACCGACTTTTAAAGAAAGATTATACTCTCTATAAATGCTTGCCATCTTACAATCAAGGATAATAATAGGAGATTAATGGCCTATATAAAGTATAGAAGAATAAGATGTTTCCTCTAAACATCCAATATGATACAAAAAAGTGTTGAAGTGTCATCATTAATAATAATGAGTGGCCCTGACATTTAAAGGTTGGACATCAGAATTTCACAAGTATGAATATGTTAACAAGGTAGAAGATGGTCAAAGGTATACCCTACATTAATAATCCAGATGAGCTATGTGAGAGTTGTGTCGTTACCAAGTATCACATCTCATATAGCTAATTTTGCTAAAAAGGTTAACCCAAAAACAAATAAGCCACTAGATTTAGTGCCACCAATGTTTTAGTCCCATAAAACTAATGTCAACTTAATATAATAGTTGTTTCCTCACTTTCATTGATGTCTAAAGCAAAAAAAAAAAAACATTTGTATCCTTTCTATATAGAAAGTTAAAAATGTTAAATTGTTTTAAATAGTTTAAAGCAATATTCGAGAAATAGGTATAAATATTATTTGTAAAATATTTGATAGTACTAACAGATAAATTGTAAACTCTAGCACATTGATTTCTTGTATATAATAGGAGAAAACACCAACATAAAAATCACCACCACCACTAACATCAACATCCTCATTAGATGAACAAAGAAGGATGAGAAACTTGAAATATTTGTATGATGCCTTAAAATCATTGAAGAGATAAATCTATTTTATTTCGTCGCAAACAATGACCCATTTAGATTCAATAAAGCTATTAAAAATGTGAAATGGATAAAAAAAATATTTCATTAAGAATATTGACACGTGAAAGCTCATTGATCTACCAAAAGGTATGACAGCAATTACTGAATGGGTTTATAAGAAAAAAAACCATAAATGGTAAAATATATAAAACAAGATTAGTGGTAAAGGGTTACAAGAATATAGAAGACATTGATTATGGAGAAGTATTTTGTTTTATATCCCAGGTAGAGATAATCAAACTAATGATCTCACTAGCTACACAACATTTATAGAAGATCTTCCAACTTGATGTGAAGTCTCCATTTTGAATGGCTTCCTAGAAAAGAGATATATATTGAACAACCACTTGATATGTTGAAGCCAATAATAAAAACAAAGGATATAAGTTAAAGAAAGCCCTCTATAACTTGAAACAAGCTTTATATGCTTGGAATACCATAATTGACAAGTATTTCTAAAAAAAAAATGGATTTGAAAAGTATTCATATAAACACAATTTATGTGAAGAAAAAAGATGATCAAACCATACTATTTGAATAATTATATGTCAATGAATTGATTTTCACCAACAAAAATTCTATCATGTTTGAGGAATTCAAGAAAAAGCATGAATTCAGACTTTAAGATGATAGATATTAGTTTGAACACTTTTATGACCTTGAAGTTTTATATATAGAAAAATGGATTTTTGTATCCCAAAATGATTTAACCAAATACACTCTTGAGAAGTTTAAGATAAAAAGTTGCAATTCAGTATCAACTCTAATTGAAAATGGATCGGAATTGAGAAATAATAAATCAGGAAGTATTTATCCAACCTCCTTTTAGAGCTTAGTGGGGGAAAGTTTAAGGTACTTGACATGTATCATACCATATATCATATGTGAAGTATAACTTATTAGTACATATATAGAGACACTAATCAATCTCACTTTAATATAGACAAGAGAGTTCTATGTTACATTAAAGAAACATATATGAAGGTATGTTTTATACTTCAAGTAAATGCTCCAATCTTATTGGCTACTTAGAAAATAATTGGAGTACAGGCTTGAATGAAAAGAAAAACATAACATGATTTATCCTTGTTCTA
The DNA here is from genome assembly GCA_032356905.1 of Salix exigua. Classification (NCBI taxonomy): domain Eukaryota; kingdom Viridiplantae; phylum Streptophyta; class Magnoliopsida; order Malpighiales; family Salicaceae; genus Salix; species Salix exigua. Next base: position 6,908,670 of record CM063603.1, read on the forward strand.
AGAGATATATTTTTCACATGGTCGTTTAAGAAGCAATCAATATCGATGTTATTAACTTATGAAGTTGAGTATGTTGCTATCAATTCAACTAGTGCCATTTAATATGGCTAAGAAATATATATGATAAAGCATTTAAGATTTCCTTAAGAAAATCCTATAATTTTTTTTGATAATTGGTTTTTGATTGATTGGACAAAAAAACTCAGTGTATAATGAAAGAAGTAATCATGTAAATACACATCATTATTTTACCCATAAACATGTAAAGAACAACGAAGTTGAACTAATATTTTTGAAAACAAATGAACAAGTTGAAGATGCCCAAAAGATTAAGGCAATTGGTAAATTGGAGTTCATACTTGAAATGACATCTCTCAATTGATATTAAATTGACATAATGACAACAATTAACCATGATAAACACACATTAACTTCCTTCTTCCAACAACCTTCACACAACCACCAACCACCACTATTCACACTTGAAATTTTGATTTTTTTTTTCATGTTGTTATTTTGTATATATGCAAAAAGCAAGCTTATGGTTATTTTATGTAAAAATAAATCAAATGACAAAAAAAAGGTCAAACAGTAAATAAACTACAGAAGAAACATCTAAACAGCTAGCTTTCTTTAGTTGTTTTAATCTCATGTCGAATTCTAATTTGTAATAGGATGAATTGCGCCTGCTACAATTATCTACCGCACTGTGCATTGAATAATCAAATTATCCATCAATTTCTTGGAAACAGCTCAAGTTTCTTGACATTGGGGCGGATACGATGTTTTAGCTTGAATAGTCTCTGCAATGAATGGCTTTATTTTGAGGAGTTAATGAGTTGTTTTCTTGGAGTAGATAATTCAGATTGCCTTGTAGTATAAACAAGTAGCCATACAGGGAATAATTGAAATTTTAAAACAACGGCTTACTAATTAATACGTACTTGTGGTAGTTTATATATATCCAAGTTCTTACAGCAAATCTTAGCTAGGTTACGCAATTTAACTAAAAAAACTTAGAAAATGAAGAGAGTGCAGCAGAAACATGGCAGAAGATAACTCTATTTTTTAATAAACAAAAGTAGAATAACATTCAATGACTTCAACTGAACGACATTTACTTCAAAAGCCCGAAATTTAATACGCAGACAAGAAAGTTTGGAAGTCCCCACCAGCCTCTCCAACCAGCTACCCCTTCCCCTCCTCCTCCTCTCTGCATTTTCTCCTCCTTATTAATTATTCGTGACCGCTTCTTCAAAATCTGCTCGCAGAACCCTGCCTCTCTGAATTATAAACCCATAAAGAACTTTTCAAAACTTTTACATTTCTCACCGCCAAAACATCTTTTGAACCAACTAAGAACAAACCGGTTGATGGGAAAGAAGATGAAGCTCCCTTTTCTCTCCAAGAATAATACAGATGCGGATCACTCAACGAGAGCTCTATGGCCTTGGCCTGCTTACTGTCACCAACCAAGAACCCTATCTTTTAGTTTTAGAGCAGGTGATGGAATGTTCAAGACCATCAGCTCAGGTTTCTTACACGCTACTACCAATGATTTGGTAGACAGTACTCCTACACCCGAGTCATGGTTCACCAACTCATGTGAGTCAGCTAGCTTCTCAACAGCATCAGATGATCATCAGTCAGGAGCCGGCGAGTCTATAGAGACAGTAATCAAAGGGCTAAGGTCAGAGAGGCTGTTCTTTAAACCAGGGGAGACAAATTCAATCCTGGAAGAAGCTAAGGAAGATGACGAGTGCTTTCCATTTAAAGAAAGTTTGGTATCGTCAATGGAGTCTCGAGACCCATATTTGGATTTCAAGAAGTCAATGGAGGAGATGGTTGAGGCTCATGGATTGACAGACTGGGAGGCTCTTGAAGAGCTTTTGTGCTGCTACTTGAAAGTCAATGGAAAGAGCAATCATGGGTACATCATTGGAGCTTTTGTAGATTTGCTTCTTGGTCTTGCTTCTTCATCTTCGTCTTCTTCCTCTCATGATTCTGCTTCTTCTCCTTCGTCTTCTTACACTTCTTCTGCATCTTCCGATGATTCGTCTTCGAATCCTTGCTGTGTATCCTCATTAGGAAATGAAGTTGATGTAATCAGTCCTTGTTTAACTTCATTAGAAGCTGAAAACGAGATTAGAAAATATTAATTAATAGACTTAATTACTTCTTATATATATAAGTTTCTGTTTCATATATATTCTGTTAAGTTTGAATAGAGCAGTAAAAATATTTTCAAGATCTCTCCCTCTCTCTGGTAACTGGTAAGGATATTGCACGTGTAGAAAACCTGCACGAGCGAAAGTTCTGTTAGGGTTGACGTCACTTTTCTTTCGGTGCATTGGAGAACTACCCAAGGGATATGGCAATTTATATTTTAACTTACTCTTGCAATTTATGGAATATTATATTTTGTTATTTTCTAACAGAACAGGACAAAGTTCCTATTCGTTGTTGTTTTTCATAAATATTTATAAAAAAATTGAAATTTTTATTTTTGTTTTTATTTGAAATTAATTGTTTTGATTATTTTTATATATTGATGTTTAAATTAAATATTGTTTTTTATAATTTTAGATTATTTTTTTGTATTAATGTCAAAAATAATTGTTTTTAAATATTTTCTAAAAAAACTTCAAACATAATCTCAAAAAAGCACAAACAATTTAAGTAAACACACTGTTATAACAAATTATTTCAATTTTAAAATTACTTCACAAGATTTCTCAAAAAAAATACAAGAAGTGTTAATTATAAAATTTCTTTCTTTTTAATCTTTCTATGAACTAGAAAAATAGTAAAGCTTAATAGAACTATATATATATATATATATATATATATATATATATATATATATAGTTGCTATCAATAGAACTTGGAATATTAAAGGCATGTTTATGTGATAAAAATTACCTCTCAAAATGTTTTTTCACAAAAATATATTGATTACAAAATTACTTTACTTTTAATTCCAAGTTTACTTTCTTTCTTTTGATTAATTAGAGAGAGAAAAATCAAAACTTAAACTATATATATTTTTTTAAAATAGCCCTTATTAATGGGACATGTAAGATTAAAAGCGTGTATATATTTTTTAAATTTATTTGTAATATCAACGAATCTAAACAATTTAAATATATATATATAATACTAATTTGAAAGAAAATCAAAAATTTTCAAAGTATCAAAAATATATATTTTTTAATAAATATTATAAAAACACAATTAAAAAAGCAAGCAGGTATTAATTAGTGAATTTGAATGGGAAACGAGCCACTATTATATTTATATTATAGCAGAGGAGCTTTCTTCAACGGCATGGTGTTATAAATGTAATTGGGCTGATTTCCAGCGAGTAGCAGAGTATAATAAATGAGTAGCTATTTAAAAATGGAAAATGAGAGGTGAAGCCATGCAGCAAAAATCACAGAGACGCACGTGTAACTACTTTGATGGAGGAATCAATCAACCGTTGAAACAATTCATAGCCGTTGGTTTTAAATTCGATGGTCATTATCGATTGATGGGTAAAATTCCAGAACAAAAGTTTGGCGTGTTTCTTACACTCTTATCCTTGGCATCTGCAGCACAAGATTTGGAGCCATGCTGTATCTTCAAATATGCCTTGTATTTATTAAGTGTTCCCATGTGATTTTTTCTTCTTTTTATCGAAAAATTGTAACTCTATAATTTAATTTAAGTGCACCAAAGTTATCAATGGCCATGGAATTCAAAACCCTATTTCTAAAAACATTATTGAAATTACATGGTTTTGTTATAGAATATGTTTATTTTTGCATTTCAAAAATGTTCTTGAAATACTTTTTATTTTATTTTATATTATTATTATTTTTAGTATTTTTATATTATTATTATTTTTAGTATTTTTATATTATTTTGACTTATTAATTTAAACAAAATATTGTGTTAATGTATTTTTAAATAAAAAAAACAATAGTTAAAACAACAACAAACATGTTTTAATTTGTCATCTAGATTTTTTTATTTAAATGAAAACACCTTTTAAATATATACATTTCCCATCATAGTGAAAAGAAAATGAAAGTTGCGTAGTGATAAAGAGCTTGAGATGTATCTTTCAGATCTCGAGTTTGAATTAGAATGTAGTCATCTTGTAAAAGTTTGGGACAATTAGTGTTTTACTCACTTAATCCGATCCCGCAAAAAGTGACTAAAGACAGGTGACATTTTTATTTTTTATTTTTTAATTAAGAGCCTAGGACAATTAGATTTTTATTCACTCAATTCGAACCCGTAAAAAATAACTAAAGAGAGGTGAGGTTTCTCGATTTTTTTTATTAATGACATTTTCGATATCTTGAACATGAAATATTTGCACTTTATATATATATATATATATATATATATATATATATATATTTCCATGTAGTTTGAGAATCAAATAATTGGAAATAGGTTTTGATAGGAAAAAAAAAAGTCATGCCTGCAATGCAGCTTTGTAATGTGGCTAAAAATATTCAGAGGAAAACAAATTACAGGTTGCTCATGATTTCAAAATAACGAATAAAATTTGGAGGCATGCATGCAAGCATACAAAACTTATCAGAAAAGGATAATGCCCTAAGGATTTTGAATCCCCTTTCTCTCAAGCAAACAAAATGCTGATAGAAAAAACAAGAGGCCATAGTCGTATGTGAGGGGCAATGTTATCATCATTCAACAGTGACATAAATGTATCGAATGGTACAAGAGCGTCCATTGACATAATACTATTGTTTCACATTTCATTTCAAAAGTTTTTCTAAAATATTTTTTTATTTTAAATTAAATATTTTTTTTCTTAAATTATTTTAACTTGCTTTTAGGATCTTTACAAATTTAGTGAAGGTTGTTAATTACATGCTTATCTAAGATTAATTACTAAAAAAACTAAAACAAATCACCATTTTATACAATAATGAACAATGATTTTCACTATTTATCTATACTTGGAGACACTGTGGATTGGAATAGTAAGATTACTATTTTGCCCCTTCATTTACTGTATTTTTAGCCCCGAGTCAGATGGTATTTTCATTTTTTTTTTCATTTTGTGCATAGTGAAATAAACATAATACTCATAAATAAGACAAAACAACATAGGAATTGTTAGTGCATATTTTTTTAAATGACTAAATACAAAAATACCCCCTCATAAGACAAAACTGTACAATAAACTTCGAAGTTATTAAGGTAACTGCATAATTTTTTTAAATTGGACAAATACATATGTACACTCATATAAGACAAAATTCAAGAGTTGGTTGTTGGAGTGCCAATAATTTACCATATTTTTATTATATATTATGACGTGGTGGCGACATGCCGTCTGTTTTCGCGCTCACATGAATTTTGGACGGCATGTGTCGTGGTTTTCGCCGTGAAAAATGTCCAACCAACATCTAGAATTATTCTCCATCATGTTATCTTCCTCATGATGCAACGCGTGGGGTTTCAAGATGGCCAGAAACTTGCCGGTGCTCAGTTGAAATTTTTCCCTCCTTCTCTCTCTTGCATGAAAAAGTACATATTAGAGCTTTCTGTTTATTGGATTTTCATTGTAATACATGATCTTTCGATTGTTTTGCATGGCCATTTTTTGTATTATATAAGTTTTGATTTGTTTTAATTTTGTTCTTAAATTGAAATTGATTATACATTGTAGTTTCATTTCAGTCCTTAGTCTTTTAATTTCCCGATTGGTTTGAATCCTTAATATTTTCGGTATCAGAGTTTTGATTTATTTCAATTTCATCCTTCAATTCAAATTGATTATATATTTGAGTTTCATTGCGGTCCCCAATATTTTAATTTCCGGTTTTGTGTTAAATTCTTCAAGTTTTTCTGTATCAAAATTTTGATTTGTTTAAATTTCTTGTTTTAAATGAAACTTATTATATACGTGTTTTCCATTTCAGACTTTATACTTTTAATCTTGGATTTTATTTTAATTTATTTATTTTTTATATATATTTCTTAAATGGTTCCTATTTTTGTCTATGTTTCTATGTACATGCTCTTAGTTTTTGTTTCTAATGTTTATTATTTTTGTTATTATTAAGGGTTTTTTATGTGATGTTTAAATTTTAATATGTGTCGGTGATCATTTGAAAATTGATATTTATTATTATTTTATTTTTATTTATTCTTCAAGTCATATAATTTTTTAAAATCTAATAATATTTTGTTTTATCATATATTTTGTTTTTTATTTGCTTTTTTTGTTAATATTGTTAGGTGTTAAAATTTATAATTATTATAGATAAGACATTCAAAATAATGATAATGATTATTTGTAAGTTTTTGTTTTTAAATATGTGAGAGTATATATATGACCTAGGTTTTTTTGAATAAAAAAAATTAATATTAGTGTTTTGAAATTTTTTTAATATAATAATATGAGAAATAAATATTATGAAATGAAAAAAAACAAATTTAATTTATTTTTCTAGCACTAATTATGGGTTCATCATACTATAGACAATAATAATTAGAATATGAATTATGTTTAATAATATTTATAATTACAATTACAATAATTATGATAATTTAACAATCATGATAATAATAATGACAATAATAATCAGTTGATGTTATTTTTCTTAAAGGTTGACTTTTACGACTTTTTTGTATATGATATTTCATATCTAATATCACATAAAGTTTCTTTATGAAGTCACTCGTAGATGAAAAAAGTAAAATAATTAGAGAAACTTATTTACAAAGAAAAAATATATGTGGCAATTGCCCTCTAGTTTGTTGTAGCCATAAAAAGAAATTTAAAATGTAAAAAAATATTAATGGTCTTAGATTTTTTTTTATAATGCTAAATATTTGCGCAAAATTATCAGCCTGCAAAACTTTTGGTTCTTATTGTTGTAACCCAATTTCGGGTCATGCTCCAAAGCTAAAAAAAAAGAGAAAAAAGAAATATATATATATATATATAATAAATAAATAAATGGGGGGTGGTGTCGGTAAGAAAATCAAGTTAAAATTTTGGATATCTTTGAAAGTTCGATTGTACCCTTTTTGTGCCAAAAAATAATAAAAGAAAAACGCGGATCCAGAGTTAAAGCAATTTATTATAAGATAAATCCGCGCATAAAATAAGTCATAAAATATAATTATATTTTTATGGACCAATTTAATATAGTTGTTGGTTTAAAAGCGTAATTATATTCAGGATTTAATTTAGGTCCAATTGGAGGGTTTAATTAAGCTTGACGACTTAATTATACTTTAAATTGATCGAATTAATTTCTATTAAATGCTTAGTAAATACGAAATCAAGTTCTTAAAGTTAATTCGGGCTCAATTGGTGATATTTGAATTTTTGGAAACCAATTTGAAATTTTTTTCTAAGCCAAATAGGTGAAATCGGGGACCAAATTGAACAAATTAAAAGTTTAACGGTTGCTGGGAGACTGTGTCACACAGATAAGAGTTGAGGACCGAAATAAAAGGGGGTTTAATGTTAAGGCTAATATTGAAAATTATGAAGAAGGGTATAATTGAACAAAATCATAAATTTAAGTTCAATGGAGGGTGCAATTAAAAGAGTAACCAATTGAGGGACCAAACTGTATTTTATACCCAAAAACAACAAAACTTGAGCCACCCAACAAAACCCCATTTTGAAGACAAAATTCTCCACCATCCGCATGGAACCTTGGAATTGAAAGATAAAGACATAGCATTGAGCAACCCACATTCAACCCTTTTTGTAGACATAGCATTGAGCAACCCACCCCCCATTTTCATTGAGCCACCCGAAACCCCCATTTTTGTAACCTCCTGTGGCTATATAAAGGAAGCCCGTAGGAAACGAAGGGGGGACAGAAAAAAACGGGAAGGGATGAAGCCGAAGGGCAAATGTTGAGGAGAAAATAGAAACTGGGGGGAGAAGGAAGTTCAGGCAGAAAAATAGAAACAGGGGGGAAGTGAGAGCAAGAGGGAGCAGAATATAGAAACGGAAAGGGGGCAGGAGGTTGAGGCGGAAAATAGAAACAGAAGAGACGGGAGCGGAAGAAAGTTGACGAATAAAAACAACAAAAACAGTATGAGAGAAAGAGGAAGAAATGACAGAGGATAGGAGGAACAGAGAAAGTGAGCATGGAGAAGAGAAAATTTAACGAGGTTTGAAGAAGAAAGGAGATAGAGGAATAAAGAACAGAAGAGGTTTTACAGAAGAGAAGGAAGAAAGAAAAGAAAACATCTGCTCATTTTTTCACTATCCCTCTCGAAATTTAATTTTTTCTCTTCTCTCTCTCTAACATAACAAACACGCAGCCTTCTCTCCCTCCCTCCCTCTCGGTTTATAAACAGCCACCTTCGACCACCCTCCATCCCACCTCAGACCACCTCAGACCATCGCCAGCAACCTCCACGCCACGCCAGACACTCCCCCATCATCTCCGGAGAAGAACAGCAGCAGCAGCCCCGTTTGACGTCATCAACCCGTCACTTCCGTCGCCTTTTCCAGCGACCTCAGGCAGCCACTCTCGACGACACCACGACCAAAAGGACCACCTCGACGTCCTCTACACGAAGGTATAAACAGAATAGCCATTTGTCGTACTTGAAACACCATGCAAATTACTGTTTATCTTCTTCTCCGAAATTTCATCCCGATTACTGTTTTGAAAAGTAACCGAGTCTCGATTCGGGTCGGGCTTTTGCTTGGCCCGGTAGCAAACAAGGTTGGCTTACAGCCCGCCTGGCTGAAGCCCAGCCCAAGATGGTGGCTTTGAGGCGGGCCGCAAGCCCAGCCTGGAAGCCCATCCCCATACTGGACCGAAGCCCGGTCTAGTTTCTCCTGGCTTTCAGCCTAGGCCCTAACTTATCTGGGCTGACAGCCTAGACCGAGATGGACTAGGTTTTCAGCCCAGATACCAAACGGGTGGGCTGGCAGCCCACCCCACCCGTATATAATAATAATATAATAATAATAATATAATAAAAATATAAAAAATATAAAAAAATATTTTTTATATATAAAAAAATGTGTTGTTTTTCTTGCATAAGGCCAATACACTAGCATATTTTAAAAATTGTTTTCTTTTGAAAAAAATATATATTATCTTGGGTTTTGAAGAGAAAAATGAGTTTTAGCATGGATTTTGCAAAGAAAAAAATTATTTCTTGCATTTTGAGATTTTACAACATGTTTGTAAAATCCAAAGGGTATTGGCCAATATTCAAAAAAAATATAAAAATCTTTTTCGGTGATTCATATTATTCATGGTTCGGTGTTTGGATAAATAAATTTTATCCAAAATATTCGGCGGGGATAATATGCTATTATTCATGGTTCGGTGTTTGGATAAACAAATTCTATTCAAAATATTCGGCGGGAATAAAATGTTATTATTTACTTTCGGTGTTTGAGTAGATAAATCCTAAAGGATTGCTATCCAAAATATTAGACGGGAATAATATATTATTATTCACTATCGATGTTTGGGTAGATAAATCCTAAAGGGTTGCTATCAAAAATATTCGGCGGGAATAATATGCTATTATTCACTATCGGTGTTTGGGTAGATAAATCCTAAAGGGTTGCTATGCAAAATATTCGGCTGAAATAATATGCTCTTATTCACTATCGGTGTTTGGATAGATAAATCCTAAAGGGTTGATATCCAAAATATTCGGCAGAGATAATATATCATCAACATTTAAATATATATTATATATATCAATAACCTAGCAATCATAAGACAAACAAAAACACCAAGGAGCTTACCTTAGGTAGGGCGTACTAGGGGTGCTAAAACCTTCCTTTTACGCAACCAGTCCCTTACCCTAGAATCTCTGAAAGACCAGTTCTAGGTTTCCTAGTAACCATAATACTAGGTGGCGACTCCTTTTTTACAAAAATAGATAATCCCTCCGACATTTAATCTCCCCGCTCACGGGGAGAGTTGCCACGGCGCCGCGCATACCACTGTTTTTGGGTGCGACACTTACTATAGCAAAAACATTTACAATAATAATATTTATTATATATATTAGGTTTTTATAGATTCATTTTATTATGAAAAATGAATTTAAATTATCTACAAATAAAACAAATACGAGGCAACATATAAACAAAATGCATAGACAAATTTGCCCAAGTTATTTACAATGAAAAAATATACGAACCATTTCTATTGTGTTTTGATTACTATATTCTTTTTAGACGGTAAAAAACTATTTCTAACAAATTTTATCTATTAAAATTTTATTAATTAAATATTAAGCTAACCAATTACAATTTACAACAGTTAAAAAATCAATTTGTTTTATATAGAAAATATCATAGCGTAGTGCGCAGGCCAGTGACCTCGTACCTTCTAAACTTCATGTTTTTTTATATTATTTTTAAAAATATTTTTTTATTTAGAAACACATCAAAATATTTTTTAAATTTTTTTTAAAATTAATTTTGACATCAATATATTAAAATAATATGTAAATACAAAACTGAAAATAATTTAAAACAAAAAATAAAAATAATTTTTGTTTGAAATTATAAAACCGAGAAGAATTATAAATTATTTAGATATTCTCTATAAATGTTAATTAAAATGGACATTATCTATAAAGCTAAATGATCTCGCGGTTTGAACAATAATAATTTCAATATGAATTATTTATAATAATATTTATAATGATAGCTACAATAATTATGACAATTTAACAATCATGATTATAACAATGACAATAATAATCAAAATAATTCATCAATTGATGTTATTTTTCTTAAAGGTTGACTTTTGCAACATTTTATGTATAATATTTCATATCTAATATCATATAATGAAAAAATATATGAAGTGACATGTAGACGAAACAGGTGGAATAATTGGGGCAAATTATCTACAATGAAAACAATGTACAAGTCAATTCCCCTCCACTTCGCCATAGTCATAAACAAATTTTTTAACATGCAAAAAAATATTAATGGTCTTAAATGTTTTTTATACTACTAGATACATGAGCAAGATAATCAACCTATAAAATTTTCAGTTTTTTCTATAACAAAATTATTTTATTAGGTTTTTACATATTCATTTTATTATGCAAAATGTTTTTAAAATAAGATGGTGATTATTTTTAATGATTTTCCTCTTAAAAATAAATATATATTTTGATATTTTTTTTAATATTAACACCTTAATATATATATATATATATATATATATATATATATATATATATATATATATATATATATATAAAATGAAGTGAGTTTTTTTAAAAAACAATTATCAAAGTAATTTAATCTTAGTATTCTGGAATATTTCAAATATAATAATATGAATAAATATTGGGAAAAAAAGAATTTCTTTTTATAACGATAATGATAGTGGCAACGATAATATTGTCATTAATTAATAAAATATTAATTATTTATAATAATTGTTACAATAACAACTATAATAATAGTGACAATTTAAAAATCATAATAAGAATAAGAATAAAAATCAAGATAATGCATTAATCGATGTTGTTTTTGTGAAAAACTGAATTCTGTAACTTTTTTATACATAATATTTCAGATCTAATATTACATAAATAAAAAATATATGAAGTTGCACATAGACAAAACTGTTAAAATGTTTTTTCAAATTATCTACAAATGCAAAATATACAAGTCATTTGTCTGCGCTTCATCGCAGACAAACCAAATTTTATAATATGTAAAAAAATATTAATGGTTATTGATTTTTTTAATAATGCTATGAATTAGAGCAAAATAATCAATCTACAAGACTTTTAATTTTTTAATATAGTCATTTTATTATAAATAATGCATTTATAATAATGAGAAAAAATATTTTAAAGATTTTTTCTCTTAAAAATAATTATATCTTTTAATATTTGTTTAATATTAACTCCTTAAAAGTATAACAAATAACTAACAACTGAAGATTAACTATGAAAGATGAACTTACTCTATTTTTTGACCAAAGCTACATTTAATACAAAGACAAATTCAAATAAAAAAAAAGTCAAAACTAAGACTATAAGTACATAAATACAATCAAATTATTTAAATTTATACCAAAATTACTGGAAAAAATAAAGGGATCGAAACTAAATCAAGAAATAAAAGGGTTATTTATTTTTCCCTTACAACACTTTTCATTTTTTTTATTTAATCCTTTGGTTAAAATTATTTACATATTTTGTTTTCATTTTGACCCATATACTTTGAATTCTTTATTTTAATTCTTTTATTTTTTAGATATATTTCTAAATAGTTTCTATTTTTTTTTCCAGGTTTATGTATATATGCTCTTAATGTTGATTTTTAACTGTTCATTTTAGGCACAAAAAAAATCAATTTCTAACAGATTTAATCTATTATAATTTTACTAATTAAATATTAAGATAACCAATTACAAGATGCACAAAATTAATCAGTTTTCTATATATAAAAAAAATCAACACAACGCGCGAGCAAATAAACTGGCTATATTGCCTTTGGGTTCACTATTCTAATAAAAAAGGATAGTGGCCTCTTGATTTATTTTTATTACTAGAGGAAGAAAATAGTAATTACTAGCTATCTAACCAGCGTTCAGATTTTGCTTGCCGGGAAATAATTAATACAAAAAATTAATTTTTTAGTAATTTTTTATTTATATTTTATATAAAAATTAATACTTTTAAACTTCATATATCCATCTAATAACTAAAAACTAAACTAGAAAAATTTAAAATTTAAAATTAAATATAAATTAAGATATTTGTTCTTGTTATATATGTGATTGTATTTAATACTCTTTTACTAGAATTATGTTTTATTTATTTAATTAAATGAGAATAAAAATAGATACACACAAAAACATCGAAAACAGTCACTTAAAAATATGTCACAATGAAATACATCATGTTTTGTCTTCCATTTCTTGGTCCTTTTATATTTTGTTTTCTTGATTATCTTCCCACAAAAGGCCGATTCTATTCTCTGATTTCCTGCTTGATTTTCGCTGCAAGGTTTGACTAATCTTTTAGAAAACAAATCTCTCTAAGCTTTTGCTATTTTCATGGAAAATCTTGGAGTGTTACAATGATTGGAGCCCCTCACCTGATTTTCATGACAAACAAACAAACTCCATAGCCCTTCACCTGCATGCAGGCTTTGACCTGTCGAAACCTACAAAGAAGCTACACTACAAATTTCTTACGAGAAAGCAACTGAACTAGGGCATGGTAATTAGTGAGGTGATGACTCCATTTACCGAGAGAAGATTAATTTCAACGATATTCTTGACCCAACAGTATAGAAGTTGATGTAGCTAGGTCCTCCATTCTATCAAGGGTAAAATAAATTTGATTTTCATATCATTTCTATAATACTTTTATAATGTTAAAAAAGTATTTTTATGCGCAGTTGTGGTGATGTTTAAAAGTATTTTTTGTCCAGAAATGTTTTTATTTTATTTGTATCCTTAGAAAATCAAAACCATCTAAATATTGATTTTAAGGTTCTGTTTTATATTATATTTTTTATTTCAAATTAAATTATTTTAATGTTTTTAGATAATTTTGATATGCTAATATCAAAAATATTTTTTTTAAAATAATTTTTTTATTTTAATACAATTCTAAATAAAAAATATTTTAAAAAATAATATCAACTATGCTACAAAACATGCATTAAATCACAATCTCTAAACTGTGTTTTGCAATACAGTCTTTTCGGCTGGAAAAAGAATTAAAATTTAATGTTTTTTTATAGTTTTTTTTTATATATATAATTTTGTATCTTTTCGGTTTGGAATTAGCTTAATTAATTGCTTTGGGAACAAAGACGAACTTGAAGCTGATTCAACCATGGTTATATATATATATATATATATTTCAATTCTCCCTTCATGTCTCTTGCCGACATTCTACTAATTATTCATTAACCTATGTATATATATATTAACTGAGATTCATGGGTTAATGAATAATTAGTAGAATATATATACATGGGTTAATGAATAATTAGTAGAATGTCGGCAAGAGACATGAAGGGAAAATTGAAATGGAGACGTTGTAATATGTGTCATCACTCGTTCTACTATTTGTCATCAATTATTTTTTAGACGAGGCTCAATTAATAAAAAGGGGCAACCATATTTTGTAAGAAAGAGGAAAGAGGGGAAATAAAAGAGTCTTACATGCTTAAAATTATCTAACAAGAAATACTTATAGATATAATAGCAATATATTTATAAATGGAGACATAAATTTCATTTAATATCTCATATTTGAATCAATGGATGTTTAACATTATATTTTAAAAATATTTTTGAAAAAAATAAAAATTATTATTTTTATATTGAACTTTAAATTAAATTTTTTTAGATCATCTTAATATGCTAATATGAAAAATATTTTTTAAAATAAATAAATAAATATATTATTTTAATATTTTTTAAATAAAAAAATAATTTAAAAAACAAATCAAACTCTGAACAATCATTAACTGAATTATCAAATTCAAATTATATGCATGCATCGTGAACCTACTAAACATATACCTATGTTAGAGTAGTATAAATAGAGGTTGTTGTAACACACAATAGGAGTGTGTGAAAAATATAATAAAATTCAAATTCTCTTCTCTCCCTCTCCTCTGTTCTCTCTCCTCTGTTTTCTCTCTTATTATTCTTCATCAATTACACAATCATAACATGGTATCAGAGCTATTATGCTAACGCATGAATTGATTCAAGTTTCCGCAATGTAATCCTTCAATGGATTATTCAAAAAAAAAAAAAAAAAAAGCAGCGACAAAGCAAGCATCATCGTGCAACGTAAAGAGGATTGCACAATTAAGCGACGAGCACAGAATTTCTTGTTCCTGTAAGTTTACCTCCATACTGATCTTACGCTTCGTGAATTTGATGTTTTCTTTAAAGCTCGATCAGCTCTTTGACCAATGCTCCTCCTCTCAGTAAGTGTTCAAAGAGTACCGAAAGCCACACACAAAAATCATAATCTAGTCTCAGTAATACTCTCAACTCTCCAGTCTCGCACATCAATTATCTGTATTCAAATTTTGCGTAACAAAACTAAAGCTCAAACAGAAAAAAAAAAAACTGAAACAGAGCATCATGCATCGTGAAGAGTACACACACACAAAAATTCTTGTTCCTCTTTGTGTTGCTTGCTATGGCATCTTCTTACGAGAATGAAATCCATCTGTCCAGGTCCATTTCAGTAAATATCCATCAACTCCATGCCTAAACTTGAAGTACAAAGTCCTCTCTATCTCGTTGTCTACACTGGAGAAGAAGGAAGACTGGAAGCAACAATCCTCCACAAGATCTCCAAGTGAATCACAAAAAAAAAAAAAAATCGATGGTTGGCGGTCTCGTCGCAAAGTGAGCGACCTCTGTCTTGCTCACAAAAGACTAAGCCTAAAGACGGCGAGGACGGCGATGATCCGGAGAAAGATAAGTTGAGATCTGGATTGACTTCGGCGATTGTGAGGGAAAAGCCTAATGTGAAGTGGAATGATGTGGCTGGGCTCGAGAGTGCTAAGCAGTGCTTTGCAAGAAGTCGTTATTTTGCCTGTGAAGTTCCCTTAGTTTTTTTACTGTATTTCTTCATCAGATCTGGTTTCAAAGTGGATGGGTGAGAGTGAAAAGCTTGTTTTCAAACCTTTTCCAAATGGCCCGTGAAAGTGCTCCTTCAATCATTTTCGTTGATGAAATGGATTCCTTGTGTGGTCAACGTGGAGAGGGCAATGAGAGTGAAGCTTCGAGACGTATCAAGACTGAACTTCTTGTGCAGATGCGGGTACTCCTCAAAATGCTTAAGCGGCGGAGAGCTAGGGTTTTTTTTTTAGTTTTCCTTTATGCTTTTTTTTTTTTATCTTTTATTTCCTTCCTTTTATGCGTTGTTATTGTGTGGTACGGTGCTGTTTTGTAATAAAAAAAAAAAAAACGAGAAAAAGATAAAAACTTAATCCAATGAAGAAGAAGAAGAAAATGAATTCTTACACGATTAAGAAATTCATCGGCAAAAACTTGGAAAAGTGAAGAAAAACTTCAGAAAAGCTGAAGAAGCCAAATGAAATCCTTCAGAAAAATTGAAGTAGATAAATGAAATTCCGGTCAAGAAATAGACCGAAGAAATTCCTTCTCTTCTCTCATTTACATACTGTTTGTCAAAAGAATTAAGTACTCTTGTATTTCATTTTCATTGTTGCAATCTCATGTTTTGTTTATCAAAGCATGAGATTGAGGGGGGATATTAGAGTAGTATAAATAGAGGTTGTTGTAACACACAATATGTGAGTGTGACAAATATAATAAAATTCAAATTCTCTTCTTTCCCTCTCCTCTGTTCTCTCTCCTCTGTTTTCTCTCCTCTTTTCTCTCTTATTATTCTTCATCAATTACACAATTATAACAACCTATAGCCATTTAAAAAAAAATAGATTTCTTATTTCAATAATATATTTATATCAACAAAATAATACAAGAAATTTTGAAAAAATGTATTTTTCCTTCACCATAACTCTCTAAACTCTAATTTGCTACTCAAATCTTGTTCGCTACATCTTTTCCTTCTACTCATGTCATGGCTAAATTCCCTCACGGGGAATTTTCCAACTAGTCCCAGTGAGATCAACTCCTCCTCAATTGGATACTCTTATTTTACAGAAGAGGTCTGTCTTGTTAAAAATTATGATTGGAACAGTAACTGTTTAGAACAGTCACTGTTGGAATCATAATCTGGGCACAAGAAGTCTGCAGCAAACGAAATTTTTAAATGGGGAATTAAAAATCACTCAATTTTATTCAATTCGAAAATGCCCTATATAAAGGCTTACAAGAACTTGAATTTTGTTTTTTAAAATCTCAACAAAATTGAGAGGTCATTGGAGATAAAACCTGTTAGTAAAAATCTGAGTGAATCCTCTTATCCTCAATGCAAATATTGTTAATTCTAATATGTCTATCGCTGTGTGGTTGGGTTAGACAAACTCCTATGATTTTTGGCAAGCTCTTCTTCAAGCTTTCGGATCAGGCTTCAGCGCTCGGCAAGTGCAGTTACATCTGATCACATTGCAAGAGCTCGCATTAGCAGACAAATTCATGTCTCAAATCCTGAAGGAAGAAAAACTGATTGCTGATTAATTAGCTGCAGCTGGTGTGCCTCCAGGTAAGGCTTAATTTAGTGCCATTATTTTTTGATTTCTTCCTCCAGAGTATCATCCTATCATCACAGTTGTTTCTGCTCGAAGGGATCATCTCTCTTTTCCTGAGCTATCGGGGCAGCAAATTGCTCATGAAATACTGCTCAAGACCTCTAAAACCTCTATCAATGCTGGTGGTAATGTTGCAAGGCAGGAGTCATAATCCTTAGTTCATGTTGATTTCTAGGGTCCTGCACCATTTTAGGGAATGGAATGATGAATGTTATCAGCTTGGGGGATTTGCAGGCGGGTTTGGGAAGTCTGCATTTTCCATCAATCTTATCTGTTATCAAGAATCTCCACTGGCCATTCCCTAAAAGTATCTAAGCAAAAATATTGTACTTTATATTGTTCAGGAAATTTAGTTCGATTACTCAGCCCAGTACACGATCTGTTACAAATGAACCATAATCCTTAATTAGTTCATGTTGATTTCTAGGGTCCTACATCCTTTCAGGGAATGGAGTGATGAATGTACCTGATTTTTATGGCAACATCTTATTAATCAAAGGAGTGATGTGTTACAAGCTTTTAGTTAATTACATTAATTCCTTCGTAGTGTGCCAATTTGACAGGAAGGTAGAGTTTTGCATGCTCATTCCTGCTTGCAGAAGTTTGGAGTTCATCATAGGATTGCTTGTCCCCATAATCATGAGCAAAATGGTGTGGCTGAATGCTAGATTCGCCATGTAGTTGATACAGGATTAGCTCTTTCGGCTAATGGTGAAGTGTCCTTTTGGTTTTGGGTATACGCTTTCGCTACTTCATCTCCTTTGATCAATCGAAAGCCCACACCAAGTTTGAATGGTACCAATCCTATCAAGAAATTATTTAAACAAGCTCCATATTATAGTTTCTTGAAGATTTTTTATGCACTATCTACCTGTTACTTCGGGCAAATCACAGGCACGAATGAGAATTTGTGTTTCTTGGTTATTTAATCACCAACTTTATTTGTGCTTTGATCCTGACCAGCTTCTATTATTTCTTTTCCCACAAAGAAACAACAAGCAGCGGCATGCTTTTTTACTGAGGCTAAATATAGTGCAGTAGCTAATGTCGTTAACAAACTAATTTGGTTAAGGACTTTATGGAAATAAATGGAGCAGAATACTTCTCTAGCAACTGATGTTTGGTGTAATGACATTGTTGTAGCTCACTTATCCAAGAATCTGTATTCAATACGACAATCAAGCTCACTGAAACTGATTTCCAATTCATCAGGGATCGGATTTCTCAAGATCATGAGAATCACTAAGCTAGCCCCACAAAAAGATTCATTATAGATATCAACTGCATCAATGGCTAAAATGATAAAAGTAGCTTTCAATGGGCAGGCTAATTCAAGATATTTGGGTTAATTTAAGCTTCAAGATTTTAACAAGGGGTGATAAAATCTTGATTAATGTGATCCAAGCAAAGTTTGAATAAAGAGAGTGGTTTTGGTATAAAGTTTTTTTAATAATATAGTTATACGCTAATAAGTAACATTTTTTTTTATCCAATTATTATATCAAACTAAAATTTTATTATAAATTTCAGAGATTTTACTTTCTTTTCTAGAGGGTTAGAAATTTTTAGTTAGAGTGAGATAAAGGAATTGCATTATTTTTCCTAGTTGGTTTATGATTATCTTTCATTTTGATTTATGGATTTGCTATAAAGAAACTTTTGTATTATATAGGGATATTTGAGGTGACATAATTGGAGTTTATTTTTACAAGAAATCATAATTTAACAAGGATTCATAGTTGATGATGTAGTTTTTATTTGCTAAGAAAATATAGGAGACAACTTGGGAGTTTTATTTCTATAAGGATTCTATTTTTTTTTTAAGGATATCAATTAAGCAACTTTTAGAAGCTTTAATTATTTGACAAGGATTTTCATGTTTTATAAGGATACAAAATACTATAACAACTTTAATTCCTTGGGAGGCAATGCATGAAACAACACAACTTATTCACACAATCATATATATTTCAGAATTTGGAGGGCTAGACTACTATTTCAGTAACTTTAGTTTTTTGGGAGGCAAGTCAGCACCAACTGGTGTGAATCTAGAGGGCAAAAGCCCTAAACACAAACAAAATAAAAATAAGCCAAGAAAGCTAAAACAAGATTTATAGAAAACTTGATCCAATAATTATCTAAACTAAAAAACCAATTTATTGGATGATAAACCTTTGATTATAAGAATTGAAGAATTGGAAGTATAGGGAAGAACACCATAAAAATAATTAATAAATACTATCAAAGTATTATTTAGGATTAAACTTAAAGTATAAGGAAGAAAACCATAAAGATAATTTATAAAAAGTATAAAACTCTTATTTGGGATGAATACCCATTAAAAGTATATAATATAAGCTATTCAACAAATTATAAGCACATTATTCAGCATTATATGCATTTGTTTTCTTAAATATACATCTTTTCATGTGAAAACGTCACTTAACCTAACTATTGATAATTATGGATGTATAAAATGAATGTGGATACAATAAATAAATAAATTCTCTTTAGCTTGATCCATTACTTTTTAGTAATCAATATTAATCTATTAAATATGAATATAAAATTATTTATTTGATATCATCTAACAAGTAAAGTTTTTGTATTAAAGTATTTTAAATAATTATTAAAGTAGTATTAAAGATTAACTAGTTAATTTTTATAAAGTATGTCATGAATTACTCCGAAATTTCATGACCAAATCTTGTCCTTGACATTAACTTAAATGATAATCATATCTTCTTTATTTGACATTAAAGTAGGTTTAAATATAATATAAAAGAGATAAAATTAAAAATCTTATTATGTAATTTTAGTGATTAATTAGATGGATTAGTGTATTATTGTAGCTCCTATTTCAAAACCTATTTTTATAATTATAATAAATATTGGAAAAAATGCAATGGTTCATATTTAAATATAAAACATGTTTATGTGAAAAACTTCTTATAATATATTATTAATAAAACACTAAAAGGTATGAGTAAAACACTATAGCAATCCATAGTTTTTACTTATCTTTTAATTTTCTTAACAATAATTAAGATTAAAAAAACCCAACAAACACTAACACTCCTCCATTTGTTTTCCTCTTATTTATCTACTATTGATAGAGACTAGAAAATATGTTTTTTTCCTTTTATTTTTCTTTATCTCCTCTCCGATTCCTAGTTAGCTTGCTTAAATAGGTTGTTCTAGTCTCTTTTTCATTCTTTTCTTTTTTTCTCTGGAAAATATCGGTATAAGGTTTTTTTTTGTTTGGTTTAGGTTTTGAATTATATTTTGGGGTGATTTGCATGATTTGTTTTCTATTTATTTTGGGTTTTCATATTTTTTAGAGTTTCTTTTGTTCTTTTGTTAGAATATTTAATATTGTGGGCTTTATCATGGTGACTAATTATTACACACACACACACACATGATTTCAAGGATTTATGTTCAAAGTTTGTTTTTTGGCTTAGGTTTTGGAATGTGTTTTTAGGTGATTGATATGATTTGTTTTTCTAATTTTTTTTTAAGTTTTTTTTGTTCTATATGCAATCTCCATGTTCTAAAATTGAATTGTTCTTTTTCTTATAAAGTATTCTAAAAATTTATTGTTAATTGTTTTTACTAATTGGCATTCAAGTTGATTGGAGTTAAGTCATGTTCTAGCATGGTTTGGCTTGGAGGATTTTGATAGATGTTTTTACTATGCTTCGTTTTCTACATCTCAATTTGAAAAGTCATGTTAGTTTCCCTTGTGTTTTTAGTGTTGTGTTTTTTCCCCTCTTTTCACACACATTACTTGATTCTCATTTAGATGCTTGATTTATGTTTTAATTACTATTTTGAGTCTTAGGGTTGGTTGTAATGGAATTCGATGTATAGGTGTGGATTTTGTTTTTTACCTGCATGGTGCTTGAGTGTTGTTTCTTATGAAATAGGCTTGTATGGTTTGTTTTAGGCTAATTGTCTCATTAATTTTCACTTTTTCTTTTTTTAGCTAATGCTCCCTTTTCTATTCCAACACTTTTCAATATTTATAGGTTAGATAGTTTGTCTTTTCTTTCCAATTGCTTTTTCTCCAAGCAACTTGGTTTCACTTTAATCTTTTTATTTATTTGTGTCTTTAGTCCGTCTATTCATTTTTTGTTAGTTTTTTTATTTGTTTCAAAAAACAAAAACAACGTCAAAGTCAACTTGTTGAGAAAAGTTAATCTAATATTTTAAAATGAAAACATTAATAGTTTAACAAGTTGAAAAATAATTTTTGAATTTCAGATTATTTCAAAAAGACATAAATGATGTGAATGCACCAAGAAGATATACTTTGAATTCTTTATGTTATTTTTTTTCTATATTTGGATTTTTTGAAAAAAAATATTAAAAAAGGGTCATATTGCCAATTAGCATCTTACATAGAACACCTTGGGGTTTACATTTATTCAATTATAAACAACAATAAAATGTCCAATTATTATTTTCACAAAATATCTTTTGATTATAAAACACTAAAGATATGAAAAAAAGTATATTTCATTAAAAAGATGTGATGCAACTTATACCTTTTGTATTCATTCAACTTTCCTAAAATATAGAAAAACTTACTAAAAAATAAAAAGTTAATTGAGAAGGTCCATAACAAAAGACTTGATAAATACCATATTTTTTCCAGTAACATATATATTTTATTGGTATTTACCAACCATTTGTTATGTGAAAGATGAACTTGTGACAATGTAGTAGCTACCATTATCGTTCATAAACTTGACTTGTTTTATTTTACCCTAATCGATTGTATTTTTAGATTCATTTTTTATTGTGACTGTCGCGACGGCTATTTTTGGGACGCGCTTAGCGCATGCGATCACCCAGGGTTCGGGAAACAACGGTCGTGCGGTGAAATTTGGGATTATTTTTATAATCGTAAAAATTACGACTATAAATATCAAGAGTCGCCACCTAGCATTAAGGTCACTAGGAACCTGTTGGTCCGCGAGTCTAGGGTAAGGGGACTTGTTGTGCAAGGGGAAGATGCGTCACCCCCAGTGCACCCTACCTAAAGTAAGCTGCATTGTTGTTTGATTTTTCTATCTTTAAAAATTTTACATTGCATCTTGAAAACCACTTTTTATTTGCGGGCGTATTTTACAATGTAAATCTACACCGTGGCAAAAATTGTTTTTTTATATCTACGGATGTACTTTACAAGGTAAATTTACACACTAATAGATAAAACAAAAATATTTAAAATTACATTTTTTATCCATGGATGTACTTTACAATGTAAATTTACACCCTAATAGATAAAACAAAAATATTTAAAAATTATTTTTTTTTATCCATGAATGTACTTTACAATGTAAATTTACGCTCTAATAGATAAAAATAAAAATATTTAAAATTATATTTTTTTTATCCATGGATGTACTTTACAATGTAAATTTACACCCTAATAGATAAAATAAAAATATTTAAAATTCTATTTTTTTTATCCATGGATATACTTTACAATGTAAATTTACACCCTAATAGATAAAATAAAAATATTTAAAATTATATACTTTTTTATCCATGGATGTACTTTACAATGTAAATTTACACCCTAATAGATAAAACAAAAATATTTAAAATTATTTTTGATATTTTGGCCAAATTCCAACGGATAATCATAAACCGGTTACGATATCCAATTTTCGTTTCAAACTATGAGAAAGATGCAACGTAAATTTTTTATGAAAAATATATATGGAAAAGTCATGCAATTTGGCAGTATGCACAAAAAAACCAAATACATTTTTATATTTTTGAAATTTCTTTTTTGTTTGTAAAAAAAAATGTATATATTTTTTTTAAGTAAGAAAAATATTTTATTATTTTTATCTTTTATTTTTATATTTATTTTTATATTTTTATATTTATTTCGGTGGGTTGGATCGCCACTTCACCCTCTCAAATCTGAGTGAAAGCCCAGTCCATCTTGGTCAGGTCGTCGACCTGATGATTTAGGATATGGGCTGAAAGCCCAGCTCATCTCGAGCTGGACCGACGACCGGGAGACTGGATCGGGCTCGGCTCGGCGGGAAGTGGATCGGGCTCTCGGCCAGCGTGGGTCGGAGCCCGAGTGGGCAAAGGTCGGGCTTTCAGGCAGCATGGGCTGGAAGCCCAAACGTATTTTCTGTCGGGCCGGGCAAAAGCCCAACCCGAATCGACACCCGGTTACTGTTGTGAACAGTAACCGGGACGAAAATTACACAGAGAAGATGAACAGTATTTGCATGATTTTTCAAGTATGACGAATGGCTATTCTATTTATACCTTCGTGTAGAGTACGTCGAGGTGGTTCTTGTGGTCGTGGTGGCGTCGAGAATGGTCGCCTGAGGTCGCCGGAAAAGGGGCTAGAAGTGGCGGGTCTGTGTGTCGCTGCGTCGGTCGTTACTGCCTTGGCTCGCTCGAGCTTACGGGAGGCTGTCTGGCGTGGAGTGGTGGTCGTCGACGATGACTAGGGTTGCTCTCGGTGGTCTGGAGTGGTGGCCGTGGTCGTTGATCGGGAGAGAGAGAGGAACGGAGCTCCGGTGTGTAAGAGAGAGAGAAGAAAACGAGGCCGAGACAGGAAGAGAGAGGAAAATGAATGTAGATAAAAATGAGGGAATCAAGGAAAGCGGAGTCTGAGTGAATGAAGAAAAACATAAACCAAAACTTGGAATTTTTACGTGTAATTTCCCTCTGTTTTTCGAACTTCTTCTCCCTGTTTTTCTTTGTGTTTCTCCCCGCTCCTCCCTCTCTTTGTTGTGTTCGTGGCCTTGGTTTATATAGCCACTGATGCAACGGTAACTTGCAACTTTCGGCTCCCTAATTTGCGGAGGTGGGGGGAATAATGGCCGACAAAAGGTGGCTTGTGAGTGGCTGGTGAATTATTACTTTGGGGATGTAAAATTCGGTCCCTCAACTTATAACTCCTTTAATTTCACCCTCAATTGAACTTAAATTTAAGATTTGTGCAATTATGTCCTCGTGAAAAATTCAAAGTTACCCTTAAATTTTGCGCCCCTTTTAATTTGATCCTTGATTTCCAATTTATGTTATTTGACCCACGATTGACCATTAAACTCTTAATTGTTTCCAATTGGACCCCCGATTTTGCATAATTGCCTTGAAAAAAATTCAATTTGGCCCCCGAAAATTCTCAACTTCTCGATTGAGCCCAAATTAAGTTCCAGCACTTGATTTTTCTAACAACCGCGACCTCTTTTATTTTATTTTTTATTTTTTGATATATTTTGGGGAGTCACCCAAAAATTAGGTGATGACAGATGACTTTAGAGCTTTTAGGTAGACCTTTAATTTTTCATGCTTTAATAAATTGTCCAATCCTTTCAATTACTAACTTAGTAAATTGTTAAGCGACACTTCCAACTAGGAACTCAAAGTCGGGTATCTTGAATATGCTGGTAAACAAGCTAATCATCTTATTTTATAGTAGTGGATGCTGATTCACCTAAGTAGCTACTTCATGCCACCTCTAGGTGCACTCCAAAATAGATTCCATTTCACCTATTTTCATATCTTACCAGCTTATTATGTCAAGTCTAATATCCATGTCAAGTTTATACTACTTAACAATAATATTCATTAGGTATTTCCATCTCTTAATCTTAATATTATCCAACCATATTTACATGTTTAGAGTAGTACCACCTATGTTTTTTGAAAAACAATTGGATTATGAGATTCTCATCACAAATGACTTTCATCATCTTATTGCAATACACTTTCTTATGAGTGTTTGAGCACTATGTATTAGTATATTTAGCAAATTTTGGCACTGTGAATGTCTTAAGGATTATTATGTTTAGAACCAAAAACATTTTAGTAGCTTTAACTAGAAAAGTTTTTGCCCTCAATCTATTTTCAATTCAAGATCACTTTTTAGAATCTTCATTTTTTTTTTATCCTTTTTGCCTTTTAATTTTCAATAATTAAATAGCGCTACCTCAGAAAACAAAAAAGATATAGCAAATCGGGTTTGTTCAAGTAAATTGATAAGCCTAACAATATAACCCTTCTAAGGGTTTGACTTGTAAAGTTGGGCACATATTTTACTTATAAATGAAAACCATGCAAGTTGCAAGGAAAAAAAAATATAAAATGCTATTAGGAGAAAAAAAGAAGATAAATTGAATATGAGTTCACCTTTTAAGGGTGATGATGGTTATCATCTATAGATTTAAGAGCTCTATGTCATCATTACACTTAAGAAAAAATTCATATCCATGTCATCATGACTATTTTCCACCCAAAAGGTTTTAGAGTTTAGGATGGTACATGTCGGGTTTTCATTGATGCAATCTATAAATGGTACATACACCCTAATTATAACTTTTCTTCATTAAATGAGTACGGGTAAGTTTTCTTCCTAGTCTCAAAAGAATCTTAAATTTGCCTAGTGAATATCTTATAACGGCATTATGAGAGCATTACAAGAAATATTAAGGCACATATACCCACCATTACTAGCAAACACTCAGATTTGGATTGGATGTTTTCAAGATTGAACCTTGATTGATGGTCATAGAGCAAATTGTCGATCCTTCCACCTCACTAAAAAAGCTTACGTGGCTCTCATAAATTAAAGCATATGATGCATGAAGACATTAATCTATATCCAATATCAATATATGAACAATATGTATAAAATGCATGTTGACAATTGTCGTAACCCAATTTTTGGGTTACTCCCCAAAATAAAATAAAAATGAAAAAAATAAATAAAAAAGTTTTGGCGTCAGTGGAAAATCATGGTGAAATTTTGAATATTTTTGGAGCCAAATCGTATCTCTTTCGTGCCTAAAAATGAGAGAAAATACAAATTCAAGGTAAAAATTAAGTCAAAAATTATAATTATATTTCCAATAGGCCAATTTGATTCAATCATGGGCTAATTTAAAGTATTATTGTGTTTAGGAATTAATTTATGATCCAATTGAAGAATTTAATGAAGTGCAAGGACTTGATTATACTTTAAATTGGACGAATTAATTTTATTAAGGGCTTAATTGATAAAAAAATCAAATTCTTGAGTTGAATTCGGGTTTAATTGAGAATATTGGAATTTTTGGAGACCCAATTGAATTTTTACAAGCTAATTATGCAAACTTAGGGGCCAAATTGAAGACAATTGAGAGTTTAATGTTCAATTGAGGGTCAAATTGCATAAATAAGAAGCAAGGGACCCAAAATGAAAATGGTGCACACATTAAAGGCTAACATTGAATTTTTGACGCGGGTATAATTGCACAAGATTAAAAGTTTAAAACCAATTAGGGATGTAATTAAAACAATTACAAATTGAAAGACTGAATTGTATTTCCACTTTATCCCAAAGCTGCACCCTGTCATTCCCTTTATCCGCGCCTGTCGTTCCCTTTACCTGCGCCTGCCTACCAGCCTCCACGCTCGCCAACCAGCAGCCACCATGCCACCAACAACCAGCCACCGTGGCAGGCCATGTTCACCTATAAAAGCCACCATGCACGACGACCAAAAGGGGGGGGGGAGAAAAAAAACAGAGCATAAGAGAAGAAAATAACATAAAAAAATTTACGCAGAAGAGAGAACGAAACAGAGGAAATTATGCAGAAAAACATGACAGAGAAGAACAGGGGACGAACAGAGAAAACAACTGAAAACCACAAAAAGAGGAAGAGGTTCTAGGCAAATTATAGTGATTTTTGGCACCAAGAACACGCCCAACAAACCTGAAGGAAAAATATCACCTTCTTCGTTGTCGTAACCCAATTTTTGGGTTACTCCCCCAAACAAAATAAAAATAAAAATAATATAAAATAAAAGGAGTCGGCGTGGGTAGAAAAATCAATCTGGAAAAATTTGGTTGTTTTCGCAAGTCCAGTCATATCTCTTTGGTTCCAAAAATACAGAAAAATACAGATTGAAGGCAAAATAATTTATCAATGGATGAATTTGTATAAAAACTAAGTTAAACGACATAATTATATTTTTTATGGGTTGATTTGATTTAATCGTCAACAAATTTAAAGTTTAATTATGATCGGGAATTAATTTAAGGTCCAATTGAAGGATTTAATTAAGTGCAAGTACTTAATTATACTTTAAATTGGTCAAATTAATTTTCTCAAGGGCTTAGTCAATGAGAAATCAATTTCCTGAATTGAATTTGGGCTCAATTGTGGAGAATAGAATTTTCGGGGACTTGTTTGAATTTTTAAGTCTAGCCCTGAAAAAAAAATATATAAAAAAAAGAAGAAAAAAATATAAAAAATTGAAATACAAATTAAAAAAAAACTTTTTTTACCATTATTCAAAAATATAAAAAAAATGTATTTTTTTGTGCATACGGCCGGATTCCAAAACTTTTCTCATTGTATTTTCCGTAAAAAAAATATGTTGCATATTTTTAAAACGAAATTTGGATATCGTAACCAGTTTACAATTATCCATTGGAAGTCGGCCAAAATGTCAAAAATAATTTAACAAGTTTTTTTTTTAGCCTTCACGGTGTAAATTTACATTGTAAAGTACACCCGCTGATAAAAATATTTTTACTACGGTGTAAAATTACATTGTATAATACGTCCGTAGATTAAAAAAGATTTTAACTACGGCGTAAAATTACATTGTAAAGTACATCGGTAGATATAAAAAAAACAAAACTTATAACTGCGGTGTAAAATTACATTGTAGAGTACACCATGAAAAAAAATTTAAAATATAGTGTAAAAATTTTAACTTAGGAAAAACAATCAAACAACAATGCAGCATACCTCAGGTAAGGCGTATAAGGGGTGCTAATACCTTCCCTTTACGCAACCAGTCCCCTTACCCAAAACTCTCGCAGACCAATAGGTTCCTAGTGACCTTAATACTAGGTGGCGACTCCTTAGAATTATAATCGTAAATTTTACGATTATAAACTACCCCACTTTTCACCGCGCGCCGTTTCTCTCCCCGAATCCCGGGGTGAAGGCGGGGCGCGAAGCGCGTCCAAAAAATCGCCGTCGCGACATACGTTAGCATCACACACTCTCTCTCTCCACCTTTGGCAGTCGTTCGACCACCCTAAAACCACCTCATCATCACCAGTTACTTCTTTACACCAGAAACATAAACACACACCTTCAGCAAGGCTCCCGATGATGATTTCTGCAATTGCAACGTGAACACGCGACTTCGGAGGCTTCCTCCGGCCAGCACAAGCCATTGTTGACGATGCCACCACCATTGGGACAACCCCCTCGATCTCCTCTACCCAATGGTACTAACAGGTACACCTTTTGTTACACTCGATCAATCATCTTTTTCCTCTCACCGATTGCAAGCAATGGGATGAAATTTACGTCCCACTGTTCATGCAGGCTAGGCCGGCATTTTGGTTGCTCGGGCTTTGTTCTCGGCCCAAGTTTTGAGTAAGGGGGCTTCCAACCCACGTACAATGGGCTGGTAGTCCGGCCCATCAAGGGCTGACTTTCAACCCAGCCTACGTACAGTGGGCTGGCAGTCCGACCCTATTTTTATGGACCAGATTCAAAAACCTTGCCCAAAGAAAAAAAAGGCTAGGCTTCCTGCCCGTGAGGACTAGAAGCCCGGTCCCTTCAAGTTGGGTTGTCAGACCTCTGTGGCTGACAGCCTAGCCCATAAAAAATAAAAGAAATAAAAGAAATATTTTTTAAAAAAATATTTTTGAGATATGTATATATATATATATATTACTATTATTATTACAAAAAAATCAAAATATAAAATTTATTTTCGTGCATACGGCCAAATTCCAAGATTTTTCAAGCATATTTTTCGTAAAAAAAAATATGGTGCATCTTTCTCATATTTTAAAACAAAAATTGGATATCATAGTCGTTTTATGATTATCCATTGGAATTTGGCCAAAATATCAAAAATAATTTTAAATATTTTTGTTTTATCTATTAGGATGTAAATTTACATTGTAAAGTACATCCATGGATAAAAAAAGGTTTTTAACTACGGTATAAATTTACACTGTAAAGTACACCCGTAGATAATAAAGATTTTTACTACGATATAAATTTACATTGTAAAGTACATCGGTACATAATATAAAATATTCTTTTTGAAAATGTAGTGCAAAATTTTTAACTTAGAAAAACAATCCAACAACAATACAGCTTACCTTAGGTAGGGTGCACTGAGGGTGACGCATCTTCCTCTTGCACAACAAGTCCCTTTACCTAGACTCTTGCAAACCAATAGGTTCCTAGTAACTTTAATACTAGGTGGCGACTCCTAATAATTATAATCATAAATTTTTACAACTATAAGCAACCCCATTTCACCACATGTCATTGTTCCCCCACATCGAGGGGAGATGGCAGGGCACGAAGCGGGAAAAATCGCATAAATACAGACACACCAAAGTAAAACACAACAATAAAGTAAAACATAACAATCAAACATACAACAAAGTTTAGTCCATAGACAAGCGGTATACCCGCGCGATGCGACAGGTTTTTTTTATCTATGTAGAAAATTGATTGTTTTTATATGTATTGTTTTTATAATTGATAAAATCTGTATAATTAAAAAAGAAAGTGGTTTGTATATTTTGTAATTGCAGATAACACAAATAATTTTTTTATGAGTTGCATTTTTTTCTCGGTAATATTAGATTTTACACATTATAAATAATAATATTGTACTTAATTTTTTCCAGAAATAAACTTGTATTTTTTTGCCCTATAATAAGTTATTTAATGTTTAATTACTGAAATTGCAATAGATCAAATATGTTAGAAATAAGTTTTTTGCATTGTATAATTAGTATGCTTGAAACTATTTGATTTTTAAAATGTTGTAATTAGTTGTTTAAATATTAAATCAGTAACACTATAATAGATTAAATATGTAGCATATAAATTTTCCCCCGGCTAAAACGAATAGTTTAATCTAAATGGGATGTGGTTCGTATATTTTTAATTATAGATGACTTAGGTAAATTTGGCAAAAAAAAATTGAGTTCCATTTTCTCCCTAGCAATATTAAATCTGACATATTAAAAATAAAAATAATAATTTTTTTCCAGAAATGAACTTAATTTCTTTACGTGCTATAATGACTTATTTGCCGTCTAAATTTAATTGTAGATAACCTAAGCAAATTTGTATTTTTTTTAGTTTAATTTTTTCTTGTTAATATTATATTTAAAATATTTAAAATTAAAATATGGTAAATTTGTTTTTAAGAAATAAACTTAAACAAAAGAATATCAAAATTTAAATTCAAAGGAAAATGTTTTTGTATAAGATTTATTAATTATATTATTATATTAAATGTATTTAAGAATATTGATATTAATTGTTTTTAAGAAAAAAATCCTAGGTCATTTTTTTCCTGTCTTTATATATTTATAGGCGGTAATATTCAATAAATATTAAAACATATAATTAGTTTTACATATTTTATAGAGTAATCAAAATGGAAAGTGGTTTGTATATTTTTTAATTATAGATAACCTAGGTAAAGTTGTCATTTTTATGAGTTGTTTTGTTCCTCATTGATTAAAGGACAAAGTTGAAAAAATCAAAATTTGTGTACCGAATTTATTGAGCAATTACAGCCAATCCGGAAAATTAAAAGTAGGAGGACCGAAGTGAAACTCTCATTCAATCAATTAAAATCGGAGGACCCTATCGAACTAAATCTGAACTTATATAATAGAAATCAGGACCAAAATCAAAATTAAAAGTCGAAGGACCAAAGTGAAAATGTACAACAAATAGGGGACTTTCCTGCACTTTTACGTGCAGGAGAGAGAGAAAATGTTGGTAGCGCCTTTAACCGGCCACCGCCGCATCCACAGATTTTTTATGGTACACGATCCACCACGGAGGAAGACCACTCGGTGGCGCATCGAAACGACTACGGAAGACCATTTCCGACCACCGTATGAGGTCGCACGCGCGTCGCCAGGCAGGCGTGAGGCGGAAAGCTGAGCGGCGCGTCGCCTCATGCCGTGACTGACCACGGAATATATTGTTTTTAAAAATAGGGTCAATTATCGTTACGCCTCGTACTCAAGTCAATGTTTTTGTTTTATTAAAGGTTATAACCGTATTTAGCCAAAAACTCGCTGCGGACCGGACCGGACCGGATCGGTGCTGACGGGCACAATTACGCCCGTGCCCCTCAGCCAGAACCGTTTTTTGTCTTATTATCGGGGGCAAAAACGACAAAACACTGTTCACACGCAGAAAAGACAAAAAAAAAGTATGAACGTGCACCTGAGAAGAATGGAGACAAATTTCGTGTCCACAATGACAATGATTCTATGTCTACAATGTTTCAACAATGAGTTTCGTTTTCTTTTAGTGTATTTGTTAATATGTCTCTACTAGAGTTGATATTTTGTCGCACTTGTACATTGTCGCAAGTATCATCTTTTTGCATCAGGTTTTGAGTATAGAAAGAACAAATGTTTTTATTTTATGGTTTAAAGGTTTGGAGTCACCACTTGATTACTATATTGGTATAAAAGTTCTTAATTAAAAGAGAGGTGTCGCAGTCATGTGTTGGAATCTAACTTTAAAAAATGAATAGACAGTGAAGAAGATGACGAGTTGTGATCTCTATGGTAAGAAAAACGGTGTTGATGTTGATAAAAAAAAAAGGAGTCATGGTTAAGAGATGATGTGATCATTGGTTATGAGTTGAAAAAGATAATGACTCTCGATATTGTTGATAAAGTGAGGAGCTTACATTGATCTAAGCCGGAGAGAGGAAACGACGACTTAGGCCCCGTTTGTTTCTTTGGAAAGTGGTTTCTGGAAAGTGAATCTGGAAAGTGAATTCTGGAAAGTGGTTTCTGGAAAGTGAATTCTGGAAGGTTGTTTCTGGAAAGTGAATTCTGAAGGTGGTTTCTGGAAAGTGAATTCTCGAAAAGTGAATTCGATGTTTAGCGATGTTATGGAAAATGAACTGGAAAACACTTTCCAGTGTTTGTTTGTGTTATGGAAAAGGAATTGAAAAATAATTTATTAATAAATTAATTTTTTTTCAAGATTATCTAATATATATAAAATATTTAATATAAAATATTTAATCACTTAAAATAAAAAAATGAAATCTAAAAAGTATAATGATGAATTTTTTTATTATATCCTATATTCATACATAGCTTATTTTATAAAATATAACAATATATGTCATATCATATTATAGAGAAATAAGCTTGTGAAATATTTTTTAAGTAAAACTTATTATTAATATATATTTTTTCCAATTTTAAAAGCTTAAAATAAGTTTTTTTTAATTTTAAATCAAAATCTCAATGCAAAATTTTAATTTAGGGTGATTAAAAAAAATAGAATTTTTAAGATTTAAATTATTAGTTTTTGTGTTTTTTAATTGTTAATATCAGAATTATTATTTTTTTATATAAAAAATAATACTTTAACATGTTTCTATTTTTTTTAAAAAAAAAACAATAACTAGCTAGCTCACGGAAAGTGTATTCCGGATTTTAAAAGAGGAGTACACTTTCCTGTTTTCAAGCCTTAGGTTTTCCTTGGAAACAACTTTTCAGGAAAGTTGTTTCCAGCAAACAAACACTGGAAAGCAAGGAAAGTGAATTCCGGGAATTCACTTTCCTTTGAACAAACAAGGCCTTAGAGAGTGTGAAGGTGGTGTGTTTTCTTGAAGGAGAGGAACTTATGCAAGAATGTGTGCTAGAGAATTTTTGTGGTGCTAAATGGTAGATTGTTTTTTTTTTTTTTGCTGCTTGATTTTAATAATTTTGGGTTATTTAAAAGGAGGGTTTTTTTTAGGATTTTTGTAGAAACATTTTTTTTTATTTTATTCCAGACTAAATATTTCATCTTTTATTTTCAATTTGACTTCTTTTTTATAATAAAAAAAATTATGTCTTTGGTCATTTTGTCTATACTTTTTAATTATTTATATGTAGTAAATTTAGAGAGAGAAAATAATCCAAAAGTAATAAAATCGAGAACTGCCAATACAACTTGGGAAAAAAAACTTTCGGAAGAAGAAGATGAATCAGCCAGACAATTCTAAACCATAAAAAACATTGGCGTAGTTGTCTAATCCTCCGCCTGGGCCATCGTCTTTATCGTTGAAAAAATACTTATCTTTTATCTTCAAATAAGCATGTAATGTCAACAGACTATCTGAGCCAGCTTGATGACTCTTCCCTATTATCCGATCCACTCCCAATTCCTTGCATACCCGATCCAACCCACCATGTAAATTCCCACAAAACTTCATTATATGCTTTACATCATAAACCCTATCTCCGAAATACACCCTAACTCTTTCGAAAAACTCATTTAACTCCTCGGGCAACACTTTCTGAGTCAAGCACTTCACCAAGTAACCAAAATCATATGCGCAGTGAAACGTTACCCAACTCACTGAGTCATTCAGCACCAGCCCACTCGACATCATCATCCCAGCGAATTTCACCGAGTCAATCCCCAGCTCCCGATTCTTCTCGAAATCGATCCCCTGTCGCCTCAATAATTCCACCGAGTCATGCGCATGTGCGTCACGCGCCACATCAAAATCCCTAAAATTGAACTCCCAAATAAACCCAAACTCTTTAAACCCTAGATCGGGTAAATTCCCATACTCGTCGGCGATCGTGAGTCCGATTTGGATCATGTTTAAGAGATCAACGTTTTCTTTGACGCTCAAGTAGTGCGTCCTGGGGTCACTACGCCGATTATACGGATCTCCAGCGGCAGGACGGAAAACGATGCCAGGAAACTCCGTGTCCATCGAGATTAACGGGTACCTATCGATTTCGGATCGGATCAGCTTGAATTCTTCTTCCAGATTGTCTGCCCAGACCGATCGGATCAGGACAGTCTTCGCACGTTGCGGTCGTGGTGGTGGAGGCTGCGGCGGCAGTTTATCGGAGTTTGACATGGTTTGGGTCCGTTAATAAAAAGAGCATTAAAAAACTAAAATCCGGGTCAAGATGGTGGTTAGGGTTGCTTTTTTCGGGTTGATGTTGATTGATTTTCTTTTTATTAGAAATTGCACGAGCTCGTGGTTTTTATAGGGAGAAGAGACGTGGGGTTGCCGCAAAGGTAGCCGGTTTTATTACCTTTGTTGATAAAGCGAAACGTGCAAAATAATAATTTTATTTATTTATTACTTTGCCCATATAATTAAGATTTGGGTTTAAACGCAAATGGTGTCTTGGCTTACCGATTGAAGTGACTTGTTTTTTTCCTCTGCACTAGGGTTCAAGTTCCACCATGCATGTCTGTCATCCCCGCGGTGTCTTACATGCTCACTGGCCTTACAGAATATTCAGTGAGCTCGGGGATTAGTTGTGGTGCGCGGAATCTGACCCGGACACCCCGGTCATAAAAAAAAAGATTTGTTAAACTATTGACATGCCAAAGAATTGGACATGGCTTGTCTTTTTTTATTTATTGTATCTGATTAATATTTTAAAATAAAATAATATATACTTGAAGAGATAAATATAAATAAATTTATTTCTCAAATTGTTTTTGATGGGAAGTATATATATATATTGAGATAAAAAATACATTATTATTTTCAAAATAATTAAATACTTGTAGTATTATGCATTATTTCTTATTGGTATGGTGGGAGCAACTTGTTGATGGATGAGTGCATTGAGTTTTTCTAAAAAAAAAATAAGAATTTTTATTATAGAATTAAAATTTTATTTTATATTACCATCGCTAACATAAATATTGAAGGAAAAAAGTTACAAATTTGAGTTGAAAAAAATAAAGAGAACTACTTAAGATTTAATTTTCCATACTTTAACAAGTCTCCAAAGTCCAAATACAACAATCATTAAATCATTTTTTTTAATAAGAGAAAACTTTATCTCCAAAAAACACAATGTATCTAGATGAACAATGTTTTCAGTTTCCACCTTTGCTTAAGGGTTTTTTTTATGGTTGGATGAGAAACTAATTTCTTAAATTTAAGCTTTAGTCTTATTGGGGGCATTGGTGATATTTTCATTTAAAATATTATTTTCGCAAACAAAAACCTCACCTCGACATCTATCATCCATGTTGCAATTAAAAGTCATGCTTTCCTTTTGGAGGCAATGTTGGAATTCTCAATTTTAGATTTGATATTTAGGTTAATAAGTAGAATTTAAGGTATTGTTTAGTATGCTAGATAATAATGATTGGATTGGATTGAATAAATAATTGTCCTATTTTGTATTTGGTGTGTATTAGATTGGATTGAACAATATATTTTATTTTGTGTTTAATAGACAATGGACATGACAAACAACATATTGTAATGACAATAATACTTTTCTCTTGTATAATGTTTGAAATGTATATTGTAACATTATTGTTTTCTAAATCAAAACCTAAAAATATATTCAAACATAATATCAAGATAAAATATGGAAAAACTTATTTTACACTTAATATGCCTTATTATCAAACTTATATATTTTTTAAAATATTATATATTGATTTTTTCATTTAGTTTATATTGAGTGCTGAATTTAATAATAATAATATAATCATAGCTATAAAACTCGAACTCGTAAAACATGTAAACTTGAATTGCCTACCAAATTGAATTGGGATCCAACAAACTCAAGGCTTAAACCATTTTAAGTTAAAACCATTATAAATGAAGGATTGATTAAGCTTGACCCGAGATAAAAACAAGGATAAAAACTCCCTCTTTTTTTTTTACTTTATTTGTCAAAAAAGATATTTTTAATATTATTTTTTAAAAAAATATTAGGTCAACTCCAATTGACCCTCTCAACTTGTGTCTCTAACTATCTTAGATCAAGCTCCAAGTCATGTTTTAAAACAAAGATAATAACTATTTTTATCTTTATTTTAACTCAAGACAGCCGAGGGTGACCCTCAAACTTGTAACCCAGGTTTTGCCTCTAGTCGACCTCCTAGTTGGTTTTCAAAACTGTAATAATAAGTATTTTTATCCTTACATTGACCTAGATTAACCCATGTTAATCGTCCAACCTATGACCTAGGTTTTGCATTGGGTTAGACCCCTAGTCGATTTTCAAAACTTTATTAACCCTCCTAACCTATAACTTAGGTCTTGTCTTTGATTGAATCTTGAGTCATGGTTTAAAATTATAATAATAATAATCATTTTTATTTTTATATTGACTCTACTTAACCTGGGTTAACTCTCCTTACCCATGACCTAGGATTTGTCCAATGTCAATTTTAGAGTTGAGTTTTAAAATTATGATAATAACAATGACTTTTATTCTTATATTGATTCAAGTTAACAACTAACCCTACTCATGATGCGGACCTTATCCCAAGTCAAGTTCTAACACTATAATAATAATAATAATGTTATCTTTATGTTAATTTAAATTGACCCTCTCAACCCATGGACTTTCTCCTTAATCAGCCCCTAAATTTGGTCGACACTCATCATTCAAATTATAAGGTCATTAATAGAGGTTTGGGCTTTAAAAAATAGATAATAAATAATAAATTGACCAAATTTAACTTAAATAAACTTGAGTTGACTAACAATCCAGGCAAAACCCATAAAATATTTTATTTTCTCGTTTTGATCTTATGATTTTATATGAAGTGCAATATAGAACTATTTGGCATTACAATCAAAAAGTATTTATGAAAAAATTTGATTTTTTTTTTAAATTAAAAAAATAATATTTTTTTATTATTTTGATGTGTTGATGTCAAAAATAATTTTTAAAAAATAATTTTTTTATTTTTATTTTGATGTATTTCTAAACAATAAAGACTTTCAAAAACCACCGCAATCGCACTCTCAAACAAGCTAATAGTCATTTAAGAAATAACAACCCTTGTATTTAGAGAAGTTTAAACATGATAAAAATTGATTTTTATATCATCCAAAAATGCACAAAGCAACTTGAAAAAAAAAAAAAACATCATCCCAGTTCATTTGTTGCTTAGCATTCCAAACACCACCTAAATGTCATCGTGAAAAAAGCATAGCATTGAAAGGCATATACAAGGATACCTGTTCTTCTCGCTTGACAATGCAGTTCATACGCTGTCTCCGGGTTCTATAATTTATGTACGCCCGGGCTCCGATGATAAAAAGCCAGCCATTCCACGGCGTAGACACCCGGAGTCACTTGTTCACAGTAGAATGCTTCCCTTCATTCACAAAAGGTAAGTATGTGTTCATGATGCTAAGACTAAATTACTGCTTGATGGGTGTCTTTAAATATTTGGCACACATAAATTCCATTAATCGAACGGCATCCTTTCAATACAGTTACATGAAATAAGAGACAAACCATCAACGAAGCCATGAAAAGGTAACTGGAGGAAATTTTTTTGGGCATTCTCCAGATACCAACACTGGATTATAGACGACACATTGCACATTGCAAAAACAATATGCTCCTTTATCTGTATGACCTTGGAAGCTAGAAATAGGTGCCCTCAGGGGGCTGGACCAGCTTCCGGTTGTGTGGTGTTGCCATCTCCTTCTTCAGCTGTGTCAGTATGTCCTCCATTGTGTACTCTCGCTGCCAATTTGCAAGAAGTGCAAACTTTTTTGGTTCCACCTGCATGAATTGCATGTTATCAGAATCTTGCCGAAAGAAAACAATTGGATTAATGCTCATGATTATGATACATAAACTAAGCATGGTAATAAACCAAAGTGATGGATAAACCTGCAACATGGGAGTGGAAAATGGGGTATACACATTAGCATCCAGATATCATGATGGAAAAAATCATCCCCTCAGTCCCATAATATTAGTGAAGTAGCAAAAAAAAGAAAGAGATGTTAATTAATTGATAAAATTAATAAAATTTGTATTCCGTGTTCACTAATAGATTGATTCATTCCCTCCAAATTAATAAGAAATTCTATATTCTCAAACTTAAAAGTACACAATTTTTTTTATTGTTTTGCTGATGAACTATCACTTTGGGATTGATGAGCACATAATTTAGCTAGAAAGCTCTACTGCATGAATCAAACTTAAGCAATCGGTACAACATGGAAAAAGATAGATAAGCAAAATCTACTACTATACCACTCCGGTTTCATGGTTAACACAAGTGATATTGATCCGTGAATGAAAGCGAACACTTGGTGGCTTCTCCGGGTAGTCTTTATCACAGAAGAGCTTTAACTGATAAATTCGACCTTCGTGCACAGTCTGACAAAAAAGCCATTGAACTTGTAAAGCATCCAGATTTGTTAGAAGCTAAAACCCACTAACATACATGTCACAATAGATTTATTCTGCAGTAAGCATCCACCACAATAAGATTTTCTATTTTCACTTAAATTGTTTGAATAATGAAGCAGCTTAAAAGCTAGCTCCATGTTTTTAAAATTGTTAAATTTTAATCTGAATAGTTCCCCCTTTATTTCAGAGAATTCCCCAAGCAAACTAATTAAACAATTTTAAGCCAGTTAGCAAACCTGGCATCACTTCAAACATGTAAATACACAACACCTTGTCAATGGAAACAGATACAGCAATTATGTTCGCAAAATTTCTATGCTAAAGGAGTTTTTTCAAAACAAAAAAGAGTGTGACATGTGGTAATGCAAGACAACAAAACTCTGCAGTCTTAAGCAAACTTATCATTGGGCTAAGCTCAAAACCAAATCTTAAGCACCTGCGTAGCAATAGAAAGTCAAGAGTCCAGCAAATTGTTAAAGACCCTATCTGTTGCATTACAATAACCACCAGAATTTTGGGCCTTCAGTAACACCAAACCTAGCATCCATGAAGATGCTATATTTTTTTATATATGTTTGAAATAAAAGATCATTTAATAGGCTAGTAGCATTCTCAAACAGACTGCACACACATGCAAATGCACAAGCATGATGTCTCATCTTATAGATTGTTTTAACAATTATGAACATAAACATTAACCAATTACATTGTGAGGACCAATTACAGTGCCGGTCCAAGAGCGCATGTAAATGTCATCTCCATCATCCATTCCATAGCTAACTGTGCCATCCCCAATGCCTTTTTCTCCACGTTCAAGTTCCTCCAGCAATCTGAAGTTACGAGGGACTGCATAAAAACTTAAACAGTCAATATCATCCAATCTTCTACATCATGAATGAGATAATAATAATACTAAGAAGAAGAATAAGAATTGAAATGCTAAAAAAGTTCACGCTCCAAACTAAGTACAAGACAATTAGAGATTTATACAAAGTTACCACCATACAGTAAAAAGTTCAGTTCTTGAAGAGATAGAAGAATCCATTTATTAGTTTAACTCAACAACAAGATATTCCATAAATTTGCTTAAAGTATGACATGAACACAGCCTGCACAAGCACAGCCACACCTCAGAACTCACCAAACCAAACCAACACAGCCTGCACAAAGCAACGCCTAATAAGTGTGAAAACACCATTATAACATTATTAGTTATATCTTCCGGAAACCATACAGCAAACAACTTCTCGCCAATCATCAATCTATAATAATCATAGAATAATTCCTAAACACGTTGAAATGAATATGTTCACACAAATTTTCATCAAAAACATAAAATTTCAGTTTCCATAAAACAGACTGACTGCCATGATAATCAAGCAGATTAGACCCATCAATTTTCCAAATGAAAACAGCCAGAAGCATATTTAATAAAAAATTAACAATCAAACCAAATAATAAATTCAATAATTACAGCTAACATTAGGTACCCATAATCCCAAACCGAAGAGTTAAGCACAGCCCAACAAAACACACAAGATATAAAAAAAACAGAATCTATAAGCTATCCAACAAAAGGCAGAAATCAGAGCCGGTGGATCATTGAAAAAAGACCGAATATGGGACTAACCCACGACACTAGATCCTCCTGAGCCAAGCGTCATGGATGGTTCACTATTGAGGCTTCTGTTTGTCGGTGTTATGAGATCTGGTTGAAATGGAAGGGAGAATAAGAAAGCGAGGAGTAAGAGATAGAGAGGAGAATCTCGGTAACAATGAAGTCGACTTGGTTAAGTGGAGAATAAACTTTGAGCAAATATAATAATAATAATAAGAACAAGAAAAATCTTTGCTTGCTATGCTCGGATGGTTAAAGGTATTGTTTTCAAAAGTGATTTTAAATTTTTTTAAATATTTTTTTTATTTTAAATTAAATCTTTTTGATATTTTTATTATTATTATTATTATTATTATTATTATTATTATTATGTGTTGATATCAAAAATAATTTTTAAATATAAAAATAATTATTTTAATATTTTTTTATAAAATTTTTTTAAAAATAATTATTTTTCAGACATTTATTACGATATCACAATACCTTCTTTTATATATATAATATTTTTTATAATTAAATAATTTTTTGTTTTTTGTATTGATATTATATAATTATTTTAAATATTTTGGTTTTATAAAAATTGAAATAACTTGTTTTTATTTATAGAAACTTGTTTTTTTTTACATGTAAAAATCTATTTCACAACAATTTTAATTAAATATATTTTTTTAAATCACAATTTAAAATATTTTTTATGATAAAAACTACCATAATATCAAATATACACCTAGAGGGTTGATTTACTATTAATGTTACTATTTTGGGCTAAAATATTTGAAAATAGTAAATCACCTCCTTTTATGAACTAGATAAGTGACCATATTATATTGCAAGCCAAAATGAATATTTTTTACTTTTAAAAAATATAATTGATTATTTGTCATTGTTATTAAGTTTAATCCAATTGATTAAATTTAGAAACTCTTTATTCAACTCATTATCTAACTTGAATTTAAAATTAAATCATGTGAGAATAGTCATAATATGACCCTATAAACTTCACAAGTGCCAAGAAAAAAAATACAAATTGACCAAAAAGACAAAAATTCCTACTATGCGGGTTCAAAGACAACATCAACAATCACTAAAATCATGAATTGACTTTAAAAAAAATCTTAATATTATATTTTTAGAAAACATTGAGATAAATATATATTAGATTGACTAGAGTCAATCAAAGATAACCCATCAAACCTGCGATCCAGGTTATGTATTTCATTAGTTTTAATAATATATTTTTATTTAATTATATGATAATAAAATATGAAAACCAATTCAAAATCAATCAAATATTGAATAATAAAATTGAAAAACAATTTAACATAAATACAATTTGAAAGATCTAATTGAAAAAAAAAATTGTTTTTTTTTAAAACAAGACAAATGCGAGCTAAGGTGACCTAGCATGATAAAAAAAGAAACATGGGCACATGATTGGGCCTAAGATAGACCCACATATTTACTTTTTTTCGATTTTTTAAAGGGTAAACCATTTATCATTCATTTCCAATTAAAAAATTAATAAATGATGCATCACCAATTGTGATAGATA
The DNA here is from genome assembly GCA_032356905.1 of Salix exigua. Lineage (NCBI taxonomy): Eukaryota > Viridiplantae > Streptophyta > Magnoliopsida > Malpighiales > Salicaceae > Salix > Salix exigua. Next base: position 6,950,311 of record CM063603.1, read on the forward strand.
ACGTGTTATTTTCTAGGTTATAGACATGATTTTAGCCACCTTTATGGTGGATGAAAAAATAGGAGGACAAGTTTTTTGGGTTAAAACATTTTTTAACCAATTTTCATCTAAAAACACTATAAACGCATCACAAAAACCTCCTAAAATCACCTAATAACTCAAACATATTGAAATAACCTATAAATTAAAAATCAGCTAAATAAGAAAAAATAAATACAACCTGATCTTCCTTTTCAAAGATGTATGGAAAGAAAAAAACAAGCACCATCAAACTCTGTTTGTTAAATGAAACTTGTTGACACTAAGAACAATAAGTTTCTTTAATGAAAAGATGCCCTCCTAATATTTTCTCTCTCCTTATCATTTTCATGAATGTCTCCACCATTTTTTAAAGTTAGAGATTAAAAATGAACAAAATAAACTTATGGGCAAAAACAATTTTTTTCTATAATATAAGGTTTGACATATTTTTCTTAGTGGTTTACATTCTATTCGTCTATCTTTTGATTTGATGTGTTACTATAATTTCAAGTTTAATTCTATATAATTAAGGTCATAAAAGGATTTAGTTTAAACAAAAAAAATTGTCTCACTTTTTATATGAATAGTGAAGCATATGTGATTATATTTAAGATCTTTTAGTATATACTATATCATTACTTGTGATATATTGTGTGTTAAATTATAACACATATACATTATTCAAATAGTGATATTATCAATTTGGCTTTTCTAAATAACATCTTTTCTTGGAGATAATCTTAGTAGCAATAACCAATAACCTAATGGATGTTTTTTTTGAAATATAAACTAAATAGGGGATGAAGCCCAATAAGATACATTTGGGTTGCTTTAGGCTTGATAAGAATGAGGTTCTTATTGTTTACTTTTTTTTCTTTCAAAATCTCTTCAAACCTTTCCAAAAAAAAATTTTATGTTTGATATGATGAGATGAAAAAGTGGATTGTGTAGTTTCTTGTGATGATACAAGAAAAAAAAAAAGAAAAAAGTTTTTCCTAAATAAAATATTTTTCTAGTCGTTCTTTTGAGTCATGCCCAAACAACCCAAATTTGAACCTGAAGCTTCATCTCAAACTTAGTGTTGACCCAGTCTATCCAATCCTACTTAACATGTTATTTTATGCATTTTTTTGGGTCCTCATGAGTCTATGACACAAAATTTTCATGCACAACGCTAATAAAGTTAATGGAACAAGAATTATTGTATGAAACATAACCACTAAGCAACTATGGATAGCCACTAGTTTTATACAAGGTCTCTCATCAAACATGTTTTTTCCTCCAATGGATGACTAACTCAATAACATATGACTATCACTAATTTTCTTACCAATAACACATCTATTTTGGCATGAAGAAATTCTAAGGTGTAGGTATATAAATAATCTAAATCACTATACAACCAAGCCAAAACACAACTAAATAACTAGAGAAATCCCTAAAAAAAAGTCATAACCATGTCATTCTAGACCAACCAAAGTCAAGTAAAGATCATAAGAGTGAGATAAATGTCACAAGAACCATCCAAAGTCAACTAAAGCTACACCATTAAAAATAAAGTTAAACCAAACTAGGCCATATAAGTTTGAGGCCAATACACACAAATATGCATTTCTTTACCTTCATTTATTTTTTCTCTTATTGCAATATCCCTCCTGTACATACTCCTATTAACTTAATCTTTAGGCAATTCTTTGTTCCACAAGGAACTTATTCTTTTTAAGGCAAAATGCATTGTCACCGATCAAATCCATTAACCAATGACTAAACCAATCATAATATTTATCAAGCTAATTATAAAAGTTTCATTTCTATATGAAGTTTTTTTTATATGATTTATCACCTTGAATGACAAATTTGAAGTTACTCCACATTATTAATAATAACTGTTATTTTATAAACCTATTTTGAGATAACATGATACAATAATTTGAGTTACATGGAAGTGCATAAAAAATGATAAAATCATTTTTTATTAGATATAATTTTGTTTTGTATTTATTACTTATTTTTGTAAAATACTTAATGAAAATTATTTCAAAATTCCTTAAAAGTATTTGTGGAACCCACACATTTTCACAATTTTTTTTTCTTATATATTTTTATAAAGAAAAAAAGGATTAGGCTATTTCCAATCAATATAAATGGAACATAATGCATCTTAATTCAATAACAAAGAAAAACTGATTGGAATATATAATTATAATCCTTTTTCAACATATAGCAAGTATGCCCTAAAATGATAATATCACAAGTTATTATCTATATCATTACAAATTAAAATGTCAAATTTACAAATGTATTATTAGACTATTTCTACACCTATAAAAAGGAAAAAAAAGGCTTAATAATTTTTGCACCTTAATCCCAAGCTTTGTTAAAAAGAGCTTTTATACTATTACTAATTATAAACCTAAGCATTTAAAAGGAAAACTAAATTAAATATTTTAGCCAAGACCTAACACTGTTCATTTTTTTCAGACTATCACAATACAAATAACAAACTAATTAATGTAACCAATCAAGCATTTAATCATAAGATATAACAAGAGTTTTCTTTCACGATTGAGAATTGTTTTTAATGAAAGACAATATGATATTATGAAATTCATTTATAAATGAAATAAATGTTAAGTGAGCTTGTTGACATATAATTACACATTATTTTCATAACACTAGTGTTTCTCATCACTCTTCTAGTACTAGTTTTGTAATTCTATGATTGTTTCAATGCAATGTTACTCTCTTAATATTAAGGGTGGTGTTAACTTCCGTTAAGTATGTGTCATGAATTGTTATTATTATTCAATGAAATCAAATAAGCAATTTTTTTGTTTGATATCACAAGTGATGGCCTAATTACTAGTAAAGATGAAAAATGAAATATTGAAATGATACTAGGTGAATTTGGAGTTGAAAATAGGGTAGAATAAACATATATTATCCCCAATCAAGGTTTTAATAGTTTGAGGAGGCCTATTCTAGTGGTACTCTTGATTTACAAAGCTCTCAAGGTAACACAAATGAAGATCACATTTACAATGTAACTTTAAACATTTAATGGACTCAAGATCCCATGAAACTTGCTACAAATATAGGGACCCTGGTCATAAAATATGCAATTGACCTCGTGAAAATGCTTCATGGAAAAAGGTGACAGGGTCTGATTGCAAGCATACTTGAAAGTCTATTTTTCTTTTTCACTACTTGCTAACAAATGATTTGATAATACTTTGCAAACACTAATCAATAAACATATAAATAGAAAAGTACAGAAAACATTTAAATGCACAAGATATTTGGTTACAAAGGGAAAACCTTTTGAAGAACTCTTTGAAAGATTAAAAAAATCCTTTAGATCAGTCAAGCCGAAGATAAACAATTTTTCACTAGTTTGAAAATTTATAAGAAGAGTATTTCTAATCACAAACTTTTTTTTTGTCTATACTACCTTTTGTAATAGTGAAGCACATTATATATCCTACCGAAGTAGCTTGCTAGTCCATCTATCAAGCTTTAAACTGTTGTTATCCTAACTAGAACATCCAATTTCTAACAATTCACACGGGAACTCCTGCTAGGAGTTTGCAGATTCTCCAACCTTTTAGAGACCAATTCTCTTTGAGAATTTTCTACACATTCCTTGGGTGTTAAGAGTATATATTGTGTAATTCTATGAATACCTTTTAGCTGATTGACACATTTACTTCTATGTAATTGATACACTTATGTTATGAAACTCTCCTCTGAATCATTACTTTTCTTCAAATTTAACCTTTCTTATATATGTCTTATCTGATAACAATAATGATAATTTTCAACTTTATTAGTGTGTTAACATGTTTTACAAAAAATTATTAGTGTGTTAACATGTTTTACAAAAAAAACTAGTAGATAATGATAATTCTCTATCTGAATTTATCTTTTATATCAACTAAAGTGATAAGATAATTATATAGAAGGTTTGATAAACCTGAAACTTAAACAAATTATCTTTAATCAATTATAACAATGACTAATCTAAGCCAGCAAAACAATATTTACAATACTGATGATATCCATAGAAGTTGTAGAGGTAAAGTCGAGCTGGAAAAAGTTGGATCGAGATCACCGGAATAGCTATGGTCAAGTAGAGAGGCTATAAAAGGAAGCAGACTCAGGAATGATGAGGAATAATCTGGTTCAGAAAGGCATGAAGGGGTGACAAGGAGAGGAGATCTCCGGCGGGTAAGGAAACTGATTGTTTAAAAAACTAACGATCGATTAATTGAATCTCCAAAAACTTTTAAGAAAAGCCCGTGCCTTGGCAGTCTTAGATTAGTATTGTGGTAATCTCATTGGCTCCGGTTCTAGCAGAAAAAAAAAAAGACTTGCCTCACCAGCCTTCTCGTGTTATCATATGCTTTCTGCTAGCTGTTTCTCAGCATGAATGCTTTCACTATGATATTCTTTTTCGGTTTCCTCTGTTTTTTATTTTCCCTCAAAAATAGGATCATTTCATTTTTTTGGGGAGAGGGTTAGGTTTTTGGATTTTGTAGAGTACTGTTGTTTTTGCTATTTGATTCCAGTAGCATGAAAACTCCATCTTTTGGTTAGGATAACAGTCCATTTTGGTGTTAGCCCTCGTCTATGCGTTAAAGAATCACGTCATCTAAAAGTTTAAGCTGTTAGGTGAGACTTTAACATATAATTTATATTATTTTCTAACATATCTCATCAATTGAAAACACTTTGAACTTGAAACTTGCACACAGACCCGTATTATTTTGTGCTTAATTTTTATAAAATAGAATGAGTATGATGAGATTTGAACTCACGACTGTTATGTTAATAAATCTCTAATTCCATGTTAAAAAACCATCTTATTTAAAAATCTATATTATTAGGTGAGATGATTTCTTGATACTCTGCTCATCATCGTCAAGATAATAGAGTTCATCAAGTTGTTGACACTACACATGCAATAAATTTGATTGAAAAATAAGCAACCAAAAAGCTTGATCATGGTCAATGACGCGACAACGATTTTGGACGCGCTCAGCACCCTGCCGTCTTTCCTGTATTTGGGAGAGACAATGACGCGTGGTGAAATGGGGGGTTTATAGCCATAAAATTACGACTATAATTATCGGGAGTTGCCACCTAGTATTATGATCACTAGGAAACCTATTGGTTTGCAAGAGTCTTAGGTAAGGGGACTTGTTGTGCAAGGGGAAGACGCATCACTTCAGATGCACCTTACCTAAGGTAAGTCGCATTGTTGTTTGATTATTTTTCTAAGTTGAAATTTTACATTGCATTTTCAAAAATACAGTTTTTTTATCTACTGAATGTACTTTACAATTTAATTTTACAATCGTAATAAAAATCTTTTTTAATCTACTTCTTTTAATCTACGAGTGTACTTTACAATGTAAATTTACACCATAGTAAAATTTATTTTTTTGTCTGCGGGTGTACTTTCAATGTAAATTTACACCCTGATAGATGAAACAAAAATATTTATAATTATTTTTGATAATTTGGTCAAATTTCAACGGATAATCATAAACCGGTTACGATATCCAATTTTCGTTTCAAAATATGAGAAAGATGCAACATAATTTTTTATGAAAAAAAATATGTATGGAAAAATCATGGAATTTGGCCATATGCACAAAAAACAAATACATTTTTTATATTTTTAAATTTTTTGTAATAATAATAATAGTAAGAAAATAAAAATATTTTTTTGCCAATTTGTATTTTTAATTTTTATATATTTCTTTTTATTTTTTTAGGGATGGGTCGTTAGCCACAAGTGGTGATAGGCCACCGTGAGTGGGCTAGGCTTCCAACCCTCACGGGTGGAAGCCCACAAGATTTGGCTGGGCTTCCAGCCATCATGGGCTGGAAGCCTAGAAAAGTTTGGGCTCATGGGCCGGGCACAAAGCCCGACCCGCTTCCCTCAACCTCGACAACTGAACAATGGACGTGAATCACGTCCCGCTGCATGCAAACCAAGGAAGGGGAAGATGAACAATAGGTTTTTGACTTTGACGAGAGGCGTACCTGCTAGCACCGTTGGGTAAAGGAGATCAAGGTATGATCCCTATGGTGGTGGCGGCGTCAACGATGGCCTGTGATTGCCGGAGGGAGCTTCTAAAGGTGGTTGGCCTGCGTTGCTCGTGAACTAGAGATGTCCTTGTTGCTTTCGCTGAGTTGCCATTGTTTTTCGCGTGGACAAAGATTTCTAATGGTGAGGAGGGTGAAGCTAGTTGTCTCGTTGTCGAGTTTTGTTTAGGGGAGAGAGAGACGACGGGGCTATTATAGAGAGAAGGGATGTGCAGACCGAGAGAGAGAGGTTGCGATTAGGAGCAGTTTTTTTGCGTTTTTTTACTCTGTTTTCTTCTATTATGTGATCCTCCCTCTTTTTCTCTTCCACTCTCAGTGTTCTCCATGTTTTTCTTCCTCTTTTCATAAATTTTCTTTTTTCTTTCTTTCTTCCGGTTTGCATGTCTTCTCTGTTCAAAATTTCTCTCTGCTTTTGTTTCTTTTCTCTGCAAATTTCGTTCTTTTTCTCTCCCTTTTTTCTCTCCTCCCTTCCATTTTATAGAGGCAGAGGAGGCTCTTGCCTCTGCCTCCTCTGCAAAATTCGTTGCAGAGGTTGTCTCTGCAAAATTCGTTGCGAGAGGTTGTAGAGGGGCCATGTTTTTTTTCAATTTGGTGCTCTAGTATTTCATTGGTTCAATTGCGCTCCTACTTATTTTGGTCAAAATTTCAACAGCAACCTTAAATGTGCGCGCCTTTTTATTTTGGTCTCTCGTTTCCGATTGCACGATTTAACCTCGAATTGTGCGATTTAACCCTCAATTGATCGTTAAATTCTCAATTCGCTTAATTTAGTTCCCGATTCACTTAAAAATTCAAATCGGTCTCCAAAAATTCTATTCTCATCAATTGAGCCCGAATTAAATTCAATAAATTAATTTTTGATTAACTAGACCCTTAATAAAATTAATTTGACCAAGTTAAAGTATAATTAAGTCCTTGCACTTAATTAAATCCTTCAATTAGACCTTAAATTAATTCCCAATCATAATTAAATTTTAAATTTGTCAACGATTAAATCGAATATACTCATAAAAATATAATTATGTCGTTTAACTTTGTATTTACACAGATTCATCCAATGATAAATTATTTTTCCTTAAATCTGTATTTTCTTTATTTTTAGAACCAAAGAGATACGATTGGACTCGTGAAAATAACCAAAATTTTCACATTACTTTGTCTACCCACGGTGTCTCCTTTTATTTTATTTTTGTCGTTTTATTTTATTTTATGGGAATAACCTAAAAATTGGGTTACTGAAATTTAATTGGACAACTTGGATTATGGGGTTACGACAGTTAATTGGACAACTTGGATTATGGGTTTCATGTTCAACAAAGGGTATTGCATTTCATTCTATTAGATGACTGGATCATGCTCGTATCGTGTACAACCTTAAGCAAAGATTGGAAGTTTATACGGAGATGAAAAATGATTTGACTGACTGCTTGAATACATAGAATTTTATCTCTCACTTTATTTAATAAAATTAAGTATAAAACAATGTGGATTTACACTAAGCTTTAATTTAAGAAAATATATTGAAAAATAACATAAAAATTATTTTTGTTTTACTTTCAGTTTTTTTCATTTGGTTGACCTAGTGTGGTTATCTACATGTGTGCCTCAAATTTCAAATATGGTATAGCCCTTTACCCCGACTGGTGGGCTTAGTCAACTCTCTGCTTCTGTATCTTCATGAACTCAGATCATCCATTATTCGGAGCTGTATATTAATTTTGTGGTGTTTTGGAAGGTGAGTTCTTCCTTTGCCTTTGATATTAAAGAAGTATTCCTTTTCTTGGTCTCTTCTACCCACGCCATGCAAAATGCTTCTTCAGCAGTGAGGTTGAGAAATTAATCAGACATTTTATGGATTTCACAGAACTGCCATGATATAGAAACCAATTGCTTAACTGAAGTGAAACGGGTGTGCTCCCTTGTAATAAAGATACCTATACACCAAGTAAATGCTTGATTTTCTTTTCTTGTTCACTTCTTTTGACTAAATCAGGTACAATATTACTATATATATAATAATAGACATGGGAGAACACTGTAGCAATTAAATTCTTTTGGTGTTTTTGTTCTTTTTGGACAAAAATAATTCATATTTTATGTATTTGTGTTTTTAGATTTTGTTTTTATTTTTTTCATTTATTTTGTGTACTTATCGTTTTGAAATTTTAATTTATGTCGGTTACATTGTATTTTATTTTTAATTTTTTTTTATTTTCTGTTTCCATAAAACACTGTAGCAATCTACAGTGTTTTCCCTGCGCCATGATAAAATGATATATATATATATATATATACAATAAAGCACATCCCGGTTTTACTGTGCTAATCCACAGTAACACCTACTATTAATATATATTTTCATGAAAGACAAACGATTGTTAAGGTAGCCGAGATGGTCTAAAGAGCGTCAGATTAAGATCCCTCTGAGGGCATGAGTTCGAATCCCACTCTCAACACATTTTTTTTAGCATATCCACATTAAAATTAGATTTAATATATATTTTCAAGAAAGATGAACGAATGTTGAGGTGGCCGAGCGGGTTTATGAGGCGGGAGACAAAAATTCCGTTCGAGAGGTTGAGGGTTCAAGTCCACTCTTAACAGATTTCTATTTTACTTAAAAATATGATTAATTTTTTTAATGATTATGATAATTTTCTTGCTTTTTTTAATGATTATGATAATTTTTATGCTGGTTATTCCATTGAAACCTATTAAACAGATAAATTCATATATTTTATAGAAAACTTGCACGTCACGGGAATTCTGCACAAATTTATTATTTTAACCAAAAATATATTATAAAAAAATAATTAATTTTTTTTATGTTTAAAAAAATATGTTACCGCCTGCGACGAGGGGCGGGGCATTGACTAGTATATATATATATATATATATAGAAGAATCTTATATATAGAAGAATCTTTTGGCTAAAGAAAAAAGAAGTCGATATAGCTGACGTCAATCCAATCCAACGCAATTTCCCACTCTGAGCTTATATTGATCATCTTGAATGGATGCAGGTCCCATACGAGCACTGCAGGCTGACTCTCAAACAGAAAGGGATGTGACTTGAATGATTAATCCTGAACTTAGATTTTCATCCTTCGATTCGGCATGGATTTCTTCTCTAGATTTGGATTATCAGTTTTTTTTCCTGATAACACAGAAAGAATCCCGTGCTTGATCTGCCATTTACTGTTTCTAAACTTGTTAATGTAAAACAGTGGCTCGTTTCCATCTTTGATCATTCCTATACAAATAAACCACTTAATTCTCAAGCCCCCATGCAGTCGCACGGTGTTCAAACTGCGCCCATGACGCTATGCAGTATGAAAAGTATAAAACAAGGGTTCTCAAACTTTAAATTACAGCTTCAAATTGTAAAGAAAACTATATCAAATGTATTCCAAGATTAAGCATTCAAGTTTAAATTGTGATTAAACTCACCTAAGCTATAAAGGAAACAAGGAGGAAAATAAAAATAATTATACGAAAATAGCTAGAAAAACTCAAAACAGCATCTTCTGTGTCTAATTTAAATGGTTTCCCCTTAAGGGTTCATTTCATAAGGAACAAAGCCTGTAAAAAGTGATAGTAAACTGTTAATTTGACCAAACAATTAGATGGTTTACACGTCCATACTTTTTATAATTAATTAAAACTTTAATCCATACGCGTATCCTTATACATCAGCTTCTTAATGAGCTTGTGGTCCCTTGCATTCAATTTAGAATATTGAGGGCTCTCTCATGTTTCTGCTTTGGCATGGCGACGTGATTATATTATATTTCCTCGGATCATTCTAATGTATGCATGACCTATGGTAATATTTCAAGTTCCTCCAACCTCGCAATTATAAAGCTGTTATGGGGGAGTTGAGGATTTGAACAAGATTCCCTTGCCATATCTTTTACTATAATGTCTTAAAAATCGGGTATTTAACATGGGATTGGCTAGGTTGTCTTTCGCATGTTCCCTATGTTTGTTTAATGTAAAACCTCAGCACTAACAGCATAGGGAAGAGGGAGACAGATAAATTAAAGAGGACGTGGGTTCAGTAAAGGAAGGAGGGTTTGAAAACAGGAAGGGGTGTGTGATACTAAGTTTTAAAGGTATTTTTTTAAAAAATATATATATTTTTTTTAATTAAAAAATAATATTTTTAGATTATTTCCATGTGTTAATATCAAAAATTATTTCTAAAACAATATTGATTTGATGCATTTCTAAAAATAAAATATTTTTAAAAACAATTACAATCATATTTTTAAACGAGAGAGAGACAGAGAATTGAATGGGGAAGAACATGGACACAAAGAGGATCTACCAAAACTAGAGAAAGGCACCAGAAAGGTTGCCTGTAGTGAGTGATGAGAGAAATTAGTAACGAAAAGGAAAGCTAGCTAGAAGAAGAAAAATGAAGAAAAGAGAGGGATGAAAGTGGAATTAAATTTGTATTTATCATCTGACGTAATACCCTTCATTATTCTCAACTGTCTCAATTACTATTGCATTTATGTCTTTTTAATGATATTTCAATCCAATATAGCCCCCCATTTTTGAATGCTCGAGCTACCCATCCCCATCTTCATTTACTTAGCTTCCCTGAACACTAACCCATTTGAAGTTTGATGTTTACTTAACATATCATTTGAAATTTCTATTTTTATGATTTCTATGTTGACATGGTATATGTTCTGCATGCTTCTTGGGTGTGTGTGTATATATATATCGATATCGTACGTCTCTGGTGATTTCAAACAATCTTGGAAGAAGACCTTTAGAAAGCTTTTTAATTTACAACCAACTGTCTATTTGAGAGTGTATTTAAAGTTGTTTTTAAAAATTATTTATAAAAATAATATCTTTTATTCATTAAAAATATTTTTTGATATCAGCACATGAAAATAATATAATAACATTATTTTTTTAATTTAAAGTAAAATATTAAAATAAAATTAATTTTTTTTAAAATACTTTTCAAATGAAATGTAAAAACAGAACCTAGTAATTGGAATTATAAAATGTATCAACATAAAACATTTACTCTGTTTCTGTAGGCTTTTGTGTCGTGGTCATATGGTGAACATGAACACATGGTTTGGCCCCGTAGAGTTGAGTAGCTCTAAACTAAGAAGCTGTTTGGCAAGACGTTTCAGCAATCGTGCTGTAATTTTTTATTTTTTTATATTTTAAATGAATATATTTTTTGTGTTTTATATTATTTTGATGTGCTGGTATTCAAAATAATTTTTTAAAAATAAAATAAAATATTATTTGAATGTATTTCGGCATGAAAAGCATTTTGAAAAGCTACCGCAACCGCCCTCCCAAACAGACCTTAATTTTCTGAGCACCTAATATCACAGGGTAGTTTTTAAAATTAATTTTGTTTTGTTTTAATGAAAACAAGTAATTGCAAGAAAAGCAACGATTTAAATTTTTAAAAAATAAATATGTTTTATTGTATGAATTTTCTTTTTCTTTTTCTTATTAATATATTTTTTATGTTCTTACAAAAGAAAAACATTTCTTTATGATTAGTAATACTTTTTTTCGAATAAAAAACTAAATGTCATTATAATAATTAATTATAAAAATCTAAATCAATTAGATTAAAATAGGGAAAAAACATATCTTCAATCAAAGCTCCCTTTTAATTTATTTATTTCCTTGATAAAAATATAATCTTACTCATTAAAAATCACTGTTTTGTAAATAGAAACCTCTCATTATCTAAAAAAAAAAAACGATGACTAGATAATATGTACATGATATAAGAAAATAAATGCACCATTAATCTAGAAACATTGTGTAAACAATCGTAATAAAAAATAAGAAACTAGATATTTGATTCTTATTTAATAGTCATAAGAATATTTTTTATATAAATTTTGCATATTAGTTTCATATATAATAACTCAAATTATTGTTAAACTTAGATTTATGTTTAAGATGAATCTACCAACAGCATTTTCACTCTCGTCTTTTTCTTCTAACGATTTTTTCTCTCCTCGGTTGCCATACAAGAATCAAGAAATAGATAATATAAAATTCGAGATTTAAGTACAAAATTCTCAAATATGGAGAAATTTTAAATTTTGGGGATAAATTGTAGCTTCCTTTGTATCTTGAACAATAAAATGCCTTGATTTTTGCTTTCAATTTTATTCCTTGTTTTTTTCAATTTTCCCAACGACAAATTAAAATTCTTTTTGTAAACCTAATATATAATTCTTCACATATTAAAGAACTTCCAATGATCTTGTACAAAACTATAAATGTAAACATCTTCGTGAGAATGGAATAGCAAAAGAGTTTGAGGATTATATATATATATATACACACACATTCCACAATGAACTAAGACAAGACCCACGATGAAAGTGTTTTCTGTTTTAGGTTTTTAATTTTAATTTTATGTCCTTGCAACACGAAGATCACTAGGCCATGGCATGGAGTTGTATTCATGACTACGTTGGACCCCAGTCACGACCACTTCCATCTACGGAAAAAGTACTATCACATATTTCAGTGGAACGGAATGACAAGATATTGTGGATGCGGCTCGCTGTTGTTGGATATACAGTACTGATATCAAAACCAAAAACCAAAAGATCAGAGATATAGATAGAGAGAGAGGGAGAGGGAGAGGGAGATTACTAGACATTTGATAGGAAAATTTGGGCAGTAGCTGCTGTTTACTCCTTCATATTCTCCTGCTTAAGATGGAACCCAGAAAGAAACAGAGACATCACTCTGTGCCCATATTGTCCCTACTATGATCTACGATGAAAAGAGATTGAAACAAAAAGAGAAGTAGTGCTATCGGCACTCCACTTTTTCAATTTTCATGTTTAGCCCTTGTAACATCGAATCAAGTAGCTAAAAGGTGGAGCGCAGGTAGCACTACCTGAGATAAAAAGAAGACCAACTAGAGAGAGAGAGAGAGAGAGGGAGCCTATATAAGCCTAGAGGCGGGGTTAGCTACAAGGGGGACTCGCACTCCCCTAGCTCTTCCTTTTCTTCATGTTGGTGGTGGTGGCGGGGGCCCTGGTGGTGGTGGTGGTGGTGGTGCTATCATGAAGGAAACCAAGCAGCCATGTACTCTTGCATTTGGGGCATTTAGGGTCATTCTCAGAGAGCATCACATACATGAGGCATCTTGGGCAACCGACAAGAACCATTGATGTGGCCTCAGGGCTACTAGAGCATCTAAGAGTGTCATCCTGGCTCATCTCCGACGAGACGCATGAGCTTGGAGGGGATGTTGGTGACGCTGTCGCCGATCGGCCTGGGGATTCCACTCCCTGGTCCACCCTTGGTGGTGACAGGTTGAGCTTCAGGTCAAGCTTCGGGAGGCTACCAGTTCTTCGACTCATCTTTGGCGTCTTGTTTTTCTAGTTTATCTGATCACCCGTCTGAAACAAAACACAAACACAGAGACTAACAACTCAACACACAAACACAGAGACTAACAATTCAACACACAAACAGTACTGATAAGAAGCTGGACTGAATTTGTAAGAGCATGACAGAGAAAGTGTTTTGCCTGTAGAAGAGAGATTGGCATGAAAGAGATCAACGGACCAGAGTGGCTAGGCTTGAATCCAGAATAGCACCATCAACATGAACTTGGTGATGGTGGGTTCGGCCATCTAAGGCCATTATATATAAGGAAACGAAGAGCGAGACGTGGGGTTATTTTAAAAACTTAACCTTAATGGTGGGAGAGAAGTGGAGGGTCTAGAGAGAGAGAGAGAGAGAATTGTACTGGATTATCGGTAGAAGAAGAGTGTAAATTGAGGACAGGAAACGTATTAATGAATGGAAAAATCACAAGGACTAAGCAGGAATTGGAAACTTGGGAGTAAATGTCGCCATTACAAAGCGCACTAGCATTCATTCATTGCTTCAGAGAAGGAGGGGTCGGTGTTTTTAAGCCTAGTGTGAGAGCAAATAGACCACAGGAAAAACCCGATGGCTTTTAAGGCTAATTTGCCAGATCCCAAAATCATTTTCAAGAAGAAGCCATCACCACCTAAGAATTTAATAGAAAACTCCAAGAAATTAATTGTCAACCGAATAAGAAGGAACTATAACAGCTAAACCTAATATAAAGTGTACTACTATAAATTTACAGAAAAACAAGTAGAAATTAAGTGGCAACACCCATAAATGGCATCGGAAACACCAGCAAATTAATTAGTCATCAGAGAATAGAAATGCACTCTTTACAGTTGTTAATTTCATTAATTTCCGTTTGGAAAGTACAATATGTTTTTAACTTAGTTAAAAAACATAACACTGAAACATTTTGATTTTTTTTTGGTTAAATTGTATTTTTTTAACAACAATACATTTATATTTTTTTTAACAACATACATTTGTAAATTTTTTTTAACAACAATACATTTATATTTTTTTTATCTAATTTCATTGTGTAACCCTTATTTATTCCGGATTGAATTTCATAATTTATTATGGTTTTTTTTTTATGGTTATCCCAGACTCAACCTAGGATACGGATTTGATAGGTAATTAACCCAATTAACTTGATTTTTTTTTATCTATTTTTTAATTCCCCCCCCCCCTCCCCCCCATATTTATTATTCAACATTTTTATCATTTGTTTTATTTATTTTCTTATTAAATTATTCTAATCTCATAACCTGGATTATAATTTTTACGAGTTAACTTGGTTCTATAATCTTATGACTCTATTCAATTCAATATATCATTACTTTAATATTTATTTTTTAAAAAATTAAATTTTAAATATTTTTTAAGTTAAACTATATTTATTTTTTACAGTCGTTCAAATAATATATGGGTTCATCGAACCAACCAAAATAAAATCGATAAACTCTCTCCCTCCATTGGCTAGAAGGATATGCTTAAGATATCTTCCGAACTTTCTTTTTCTAAAAGTTTGGTAAATATCATAAACATCCTTCTAGCTTACTGTATATTTATGTCCGCTAAATAATTAATAAATAGTAATATCTGATTTGATTTATGATTGAAATTGTAATTTAATCTGGCATCTACGAAAGAAGTTAAAACTTCACTGCATTAAAAGAAAGAGTCACTTATTGCAGATATCTCTCAAAAGCTAATATCCATATTTATGAATATAAACACACACACACGTATTAATATATTAAAACACGGTACTACATGCTTCGAGGATTCCAGTTCCGAAAGGCTAAACCTATATATAAATCATATAAAAAATATCTCTTTTATTTTTGAAAAATAAAAAAGAATACATAATTATCTAATTGAATCACAAAGCTTGAGGGAAAACTATATGATTAAGTTGAGCACTGACGAATAATGGGAGTCTTAAAACTATCTCTAATTTTTTGTGTCTGTTTAGAAGTATAGATGACGTTGTTTTTAAAAATGTTTCTAGTTCAGAATTACATTTTAAGTTGATCAGTAACGAATAATAGGAATCTTAACGCTATCTCTAATTTTTTTGTCTGTTTAAAAGTATAGTTAACATTGTTTTTAAAAATATTTCTAGTTCATATCTACATCAAAATAACAAGTTTTTAATTTTTTATAAAAATAATTTTAAAACGTAATGTAAAAATGTCAAACAGGGTCTTATTTGTATTCTATAGGGTAAACAATGTTGGTGTCTTAGCACTCTCTCTAATCTTTAGTATCTATTTTGGGGTGTAATTAAGATTGTTCTTAAAATATTTTTTTTCAAAAATACATTAAATTAATATTTTTTTTTTAAAAAAAAAAATACTTTTAAATTGGTTTATTTGCGAGCTTGCCGGTTGAAAAATGTCGGGTGCTTCATAAGCGGGTGAACTTTTAATTGGGTTGTTTAGTAGGGATTTTACCAATACGTACAATTAATTAATTTATTGCATTGCAGAATTTTCTACTATTATCTTAATATTTTAAAAAAAAGAAATAAAGATAATAGCACGAGGAGTAAAAACACAAGTCATCTCAGTAGATTCGCGAGCAAAGATAGCTTGACCTTGTTTTCAATGACAAAAATAGATTGAAGTGACCTCCTTAATTCAAGAGAGGATTGGAAAGAGAGTTCATCACATAGAGCCTCGCAAATCTGAAGTCTATAGTCGCAGCAAGGGCTGGCAGTACATTTTCCATGTATGGAAAATTTGAATCCACGTGGCAAGCATTCGTCGACCCAGCTTTCCTTGACCTGTGAGGGCTTTCTATTTTTAACCTGTAGTCTTCCCTTTCGGGGCTTTCGACAAATCAAATCAATGTCTCTTCCCGTGAGAAAATAAGAGATTCATTAAGTTAAGCCATCAGGTGGACAACGAAATGATGTCTGTCACTGTCAATAGTGTTTGTAATATCATTTTTTTGTATTAATATGAGATTTATTTTTTATTTAAAAATAAATTAAAATAATTTTTTTATTATTCAAGAGTGCATCCTCTACATTCATACGGTGTATTAAAAAAAAATACCAACATTTTTTTTCTAGATGCTGGTCTTAAAATACGAATCCACTATTTAAATTTTTCATAAAGGAGAAAACCTTATTGAAAATCTACATTAGTACATCCAAGACGTGAATTACGACCTCATTGAAAGCTTACAAAAAAAAATAATCAAAATGATTCATGAAATATGTATCCTTTGGTAGAAAGAGAGATGAATACAAGATATAAGATACAAAACAGATTATGCATCTCATCTACTAAACAACTAAAAAGAAACTCATTCAGGTTAATTCATCAAATTCTTGGGTTAGGTCAAGAATTGGAATAACTTAATTTAAGATATTTTATAAACCATTTTTTCTCCTGAAAATATTTTATAAACAAAACTACTCATCATGGATTGTTTGATACCATAGGTCATTAGATTAGATTTGATTTATACTTATTACTGACGTTGTATTTTTAAGTAAATATATTAAAGTAATAATATTTTATTTTTAAAAAAAAAAATATTTTTGATATTAACATATTACAAGATTAATAATTGATAAAATTAAATAAAAAGAAATCAAATTTTCTTTTTCACAGAATGTTACCCTCACTTTCAAAAACTTACTATGTAAATGAAGATCTCTTATCATGTCAATAAATCTATCCTTCAATTTTTTTTTAGTGATGAACCGGTGTCATAAAAAGTCTAAAGTTCAAAGTAGTTTTCCTTTAGTAATTTCCAATTTGAACATTGTACTTATAGTCATACCACCTTATATTGAGATAGTGTTGGTTCATTTTATACATTAGTTAGTGTAATTTGAGCATCAAATGATATTTTTCTTAAGCTCATTAATTCATTTTTTTTTGTAGCTAGCCATTTCTCCTTTAGATTCCACTATAGTAGCCTAAAGAGATGCAAGCTCTACATAGAAATTATCTCTTTCTATACGTGATGAGCAATATATTGATTGTAATTTATAAAAACTCGTTTTTGTCTAAGCTTGTTTCTCCTAACAAGAATCAAATACTTGGTTATCCACTTATGTTCTATTTTCCATCTTTAAAGAGATTACACTTGCCTTCAGAAATTATATTAGAAAAAGTTAGTAGTGATAAGAGTTATAAAGGATTATGATAAAAGATCAACTTTCTCTTACTAGTTTAAAAAGTGTTATTTAGGTTATTAGATAATAAGCTAGATATATTACCTCTTCTAAACCACTAAATGTCAAGAGGAAATGGTGTTAATAATTTCCTTTTTTGCTATTATTATCAACAGCTGAAGGATATATCCCCAAAGCATGAAGTCATGAAGTCTCTCTCTATTTATGAGTGTATATCACTTATTTAAGAGATTAAAATCCTATCAAATAAGGTTCTCGAATGAGGGGCTATACCACTTATAATGATATAACTCATATAATTTTAGGTAGAAGGATGAAAAAACCATAAAGGAGGGATAAAAAATGTTAATATCAGTACTACCACTTTGATTAGTTATATCAATGATGTTAATGAGACTTGCCAAAGTATTCATAAGATTGATAAAAATAAGATTTTGGGATGATAGTATGGGTAAAGCTTAGCATTGGACTGACTCAGGATGTCATTATCATGGGAGAGCCTAGATCCACTGGCTCAAGATTTACAAGCTTAGAACTATGTTTTTCTTGCGCCTCAAATATAAAAGATACTTGTTTTTGTTGATCCTATATCAATATTGGTGTCTATTTTACTTCTATGTTATTGAGTTTCACTTATTACCTCTAATTGAAGTTCTTTTACATTCTCCTTCTCTCTTAAGCTTCATTCTCTCGAGATTGTTACTCTTAAGATACTTTTGCTTAAGACTTTTCATTCTTATTCTCTTTAGAAGATTTGATGATGATGATGAAAATGAGGTAATTGACCCTTTTTCTTGTTATTTAATTGTCTTAAAGAATAGGGCTTGCCTATATACAACATAGATAAATATCAATGTGATAGTTATACAACATAAAATACCAGGAAAATGACAAATATATTTCTTATCATACATATTATACCTTTCCACCAACTAAAGAAAGTAGTATTGGTAGTTATAAAAAATATTTCAAACCACACTCTCCTCGTTTGGACTTCAATGAGAAGCAATATTATCTACTACAAAAACTCTCAAAAAAATATGACTTGCTTTGAAAATTGTTTGCCAATGGACTTTGTGTTATTCCCTTGAAATATTTAAAACCATACCATACCTTTTCTATATGTAGAAGAATGGTGTTAAAATTATGCAAGACACCCTCATTATCAATAAGAAAGTTGAGTAAGGTTTGTACCTGTAGGAAGTAATAAGTAAATGCAGCAAATCATGGCATGATGGATGACAAGAAGTGATTGCAGCAAATAATTAATAGTGATATTTTATGAATGCTTACTTTTCTAGTCAAGTTGGTTTCAAGTAAAAAATTAAAAACTAAAAAGATAAAAGTAGATTTTAAATAAATTTGAATATGACTTTATTTTCATTGTATTACTACACAAAAATCACTATTCATTAAAATAATATAATTATCATTGTAAAATATTAATTACACTTTCCAAGAATAGTGTAATCACTACTTCTTTAGACCAAACTTGGTTATTGGAGTAATATGG
Source organism: Salix exigua (assembly GCA_032356905.1). NCBI lineage: Eukaryota > Viridiplantae > Streptophyta > Magnoliopsida > Malpighiales > Salicaceae > Salix > Salix exigua. Next base: position 6,969,525 of record CM063603.1, read on the forward strand.
TCTTTTTTCATCGCTCATGATCATTATAAGCTTGATCAAGGGTAAATCTCTTATTTTAATTTTTTTAAGCACAATGAAATAACTAAGATACCATTAGAAGCAAAGAAAATTCAAAATTGCATCTAAGGTTTTTTTAACTTTTTATTTTTTAAAGCATGACTAAATTATTATTTTTTAAATAATTAATTAGCGTACATAAGTTTTTTTGTATTTTCATCATGTTTTTTTTTTGTTTATTGTTATAATCAAATCGAATGAGAATAATTTAATCTTTTTTAAAAAATATAAATATTATTTTAAAAGACTAAACTTGAAATGATGACAAATGTATGGAAAATGTCTACACTAGTTGGACAACCAGCAAATATGATTTTTTAGCTTTTAAAAACAACTATTTAGCTTTTAAATTCGGTTTATTTGAAATAGTCTATAAATATTATTTTTTTCCTTTCATGATCGAACCCGGATCTAAAATTTCATGGGTTGAAGAGCTTGAATAATTTACCAAGACCCCCCCTTTCTTTATGCTCATTTTTTTTTTAATTTGGCCCTTCGACATTTATTTATTTCTTAAAATTCATATTTAATTATTTTTAAATTTTTAATTTAGTTCCAAATTTAATCCAACCCAAAATAAATTAAGACTCAATCAAGGCCTAACCTGGAGGAGAATACAGGAAAAGAATGATATAAATTGTCTGACCAGGTTAAATCCGTACAATGAATACCTAATTGACATAACTATAGCCTTCCAATACCACTAGGTAACAATTATACTATAGTCTATAGTCCTAGGTGTACCTAAAATATATGAGTAACCTTTCTCTTAGTACCAAATTATTCAGACTTGATTACCAGTAAATTTACTCAATTTGCTAACTATGTAAGCAATATGAAGCTTAGTTCATAATGTATATTAAACTTTTAATTATTTGAAAATATTTCAATCGATTTATTCCCTTACCTCTATTATTGAGAAAATATATACCTATGTCAACTAATGTTCTGATAGTCCTATTATAATAATTATTGTTTTTTGAGAATTTTCTCAACATAATAAGATTGTGACAATACCAATCCATTAGATATCTTAAAATTCTTATTCCTAATATAACATCGGCAACATCCATGTTTTTCATGTTGATATTTTCGTAGTAGACTCGATCATATTATTATTATTGTCTATAATTATAATGTCACCAATAAAAAGAAATACAATGACAAAACCTTTATCTGAGTTTTTCATATAAAATCATTTACCAACTTTATTGAATTTAAAATCATTTGACAACATAACTTAGATTTGTTATTTCATTATTTAGGAGCTTTTTCAAACCATATAATAATTTGACAAGCTTACAAAAAAAAATTCTTGTTAATTAATAATAAATCCTCAGTGTGTTCTATATATACCTCTTCATCAAGGTCATCATTTAAGAAAGTTGTTTTTGCATCTATTTGTTGTATTTCAAGCTTGTTAATAGTTGCGATCACTTTTAGTATTTGTTTTGAAGTTATTATTGTCAGAAGTTAATATGTGTTAAGACAATCCACATCTTTGTGTTGTCTAAGCCTCTTAACAACTAGTTTTTATCTTCCTTTTGAACATTCATTTATGCTTAATGGTATATTTATAAGGGAAAGATCTACTAATTTCCATGTATATCTATTGATAATAGATTTTATTTGATGTTGTATTTTTCAAATACAAAGCTTTTAGACATGACATTGCATTGAAATATATTAAAGATTCATTATTTAACTACTATGTTAGAAAACTAGAACCAAATATTTTGGTCATTTTTCCCTTTTATTCCTTTTTGATCAACTATATTATCTTTTGATTAATGATGTCTACTTGAGCTATCCTTGATCATTCTACTTCATTTCATATAAACATACAATCTCTATAATTTGTGACTTCAAATTTAGTTACAGTCTTTAAAATTCTGTTTTCTCAACTAGTATTTGTACTTTTATCTTTAACTTATAAAGATTTATTAGCTAGACTATTTCTTTTATACACTATTTCTTTTAGAAAATAAAAATTTAAACTTAATTTTCATCTATTTTTATATTTAGTTAGTGTCAAAATTTTAATTTGCATTATAGATATAATATAAAGATTTTTCAAGTTACCAATATAAAATTTTCATGATAATTTTGAACTTGCATGAAATACAATTAATATCCTACATCTAGATTATCACAAATATATAATATGAAAATGATTATTATAAATTATAGTTTTGATTTTCTTATGAAAAATAGTTGTAATTTCTTTTTATTTTTAAAACAATTATATTCATTTTCAACAAATGAAGATGTTTTCTAATTTTCATTAGAAAAGGAAAACTGAAAAAACAAAAAATAATTGTTTTATGGTATGTACATTACCTTCTTCTTTTGTTATTCCAATTCATTCTCAAGTCAACTAAATCTAGTGATCTAGGAAATTCAACGTTTTAGTCCGGGCTAACTATAAACTTAGTCTGATGTTGTTTTGTTATAGTTTTGCATCATGGAGTTCCCAAATAACTCCACGAGATTTACTTGATTTCAGGATCCAAACTCAGAAGCCAACAAGCTTCTAACATGTCTAGACATCAATCTTCAAAATAAACATTATTTGGAAACATTAAGGATACAAATTATGATAAAAATTGGGCAAGAAAAAGGTGAGAACTTTATTTTATTTATACTTTACCAGCTGAGTTCATCAATCCCTCACTCATAAAAATTAAGTGAGATCCCTTATAAAATGGTTGTGGGATTTATCACTTTGTGGACAGGAAAACAATTGTATGATAATTGTTTTTAAGATTGTTTTTGTATTTCTCTCTATATGAATATAACAGGAAAAACACATATTCAACTAATATATTAATATATTAAAATTGTATTTGACACTGCGTTTCAAAAATATTTTTTAAAAAATAAAAATAAAAATATTTTTATATTTTACTTTAAATTATATTTTTTGGTGTTTTTAAATCATTTTTATATGTTGATGTCAAAATTAATCTTAAAAATTAAAATAAAATATTATATTAATTCATTTCTAAACTAAAATTATTTTAAAAAACACCTTCTTCAACATGAATTTCAACATGATGTTGCGAATGAGAAACTAAGGTAAAGAGAGATTGCTTTCTTCTTTGGATAGAAATGCATCGGCCCCAACAAATATCACATTTATATATTCCTACTCATTTCCCTTTCACTCTCTTCACGAATAGTGGTGGACCAAATTCATTTATATATTTATGAAAGTTGAATTCAGCATGGCAACCTCAACCTTCATTGAAATGCATGCAAAGCATTTAGTGACATGCCAATTGATTAACCTCTCAGTTTGGAGAGACATCATAAAGAGACCAGCAGGGGCAATCAAGTCTAGGATTGCTTAGCTTTGCATACACATCGCAGAAAAAGCATTCAAACGCCATTAACAGATTCACGCCGTAACTCAGCTAAACTCCACCAAGAACATCAAATGAATGCCATTAAGAACATTCAATTCTCAAGAATGTATTGCATAATGTTTTGTTCTTTAGAACAAGGAAAATAAATATATGGTTTTCTTTATCTTGGATAATTTAATTTTCGAAGAAAGAAATCAGATAACATATTAGGCAATTTCCATATAAAGTACAAAAATAGGTAATTAACACAATAAGAAAAAAGTTTTGGTTAAATAACACACTTTTAAATGTTATAATGTCGCGCATCATAAACTTGACATGTAATTTATGTCACAATTATAAACAATTGTTATCTCATTTAAAATTCCAGTTTGTTCTGGAAATTTCACCTAAATTCCTGTAGAAACGTTCCAGTTTTATTCCGTCCGTTTCGTTCTGACCAAATAGTTAATTTTTTTAATAATAAATAATTTTACAATATCAATCATATCTCTTAATCCAACCATTAGATTCAAATGAAGTTTTAAAGGAGTTTCTTGATATATTTATATATATTATGTTAAAATTTCAAAGCAATCAGAGAATATAATGACCTTGTGAGATTGATGATGATATTATCGTAATATTATACATGTTCATAATTATGCTTAAAAAATCATTTTATTGTGTCTTTTTTTAGATTAAATTTTTCTTATTTCATTATTCAACAATGAGTTTATTATGATTTGAACTTTATAATTTGATTTCATTTTTTTATTTAAGGTTATCATGGTCTTATAACGAAGGTCACACATTTGAAAGGTTAACCCAGGTTGACCTGAGTTGATTCAATATATCGTTATTTCAATATTTTTCTTAAGATGTCAACTTGATTTTTTTTAATTAAACTATATTTTTATCAATTTTTCATGTTATATTTGAACTCATCAAGTCGGTCGAGTTATATCAGTTCAACTCTTATTTTTTACTTATGTTTGAAATTTAATTGCACAATTCTAAATAATTCTGGATGTGAACTAATTTTTTTTGAATTAATATATTTAATTATATATATACACATAAACAGTATAACCCTGAAATAGAGTGTCGAAATGCTTCGAAACCGAAACATTCAGTTCCAATTGAAAAAACAAAGCACCAACCGAAATAAAATTGATAACCTTAATCCAAACCATTTTGTGAAAACCAAATGACAAAATTTCCCAGGACCATTTATTAAATAAATGGAGCAATTTATAAGACATTCATACGACTTGTATAAATATGAGTATCTTAAATATTACAAAACATAAAATTTCGTGAAGTTAAGTTTTTTCTTTAACAAATTGTTCACAAAGTAACTCGATAGGCTACTACCTATCTAGCTTGCTATGAACAAATGACAACACATGTGTAGTATTATTATTAAATACTATACATGCATACTAACTAACATTACAAATATATCCATTTATTTTCATTTTAAATGTTACAATTAGACAATATAAATGCATATAATTGCAAAATAATAATGCAATACTTGTATCTGTAATTCACGGATTAAAGCAACTATGCACCTAAGGGGGGGAGGGGAATTAGGTGTAAATACAATATATAATGCAATTTTAAAATTAATTACTTTAAAGTAAAGAGATAAGAGAGAGAAAATGTGCAAAGAGATAAGAGAGAGAAATTGTTAACTCGGTTTTTAACGTGGTTCGGCAATCCTACATCCACGACTCAAGTACCAACCCGTACTTGAGTATTGTATTCTCTTACTAGTCCAAGTAACAAGATTACAATTCCCGCTTGATGAATCCACACCAAGACTTTTACACCACTTGAAGATATGTCATCTTCAAGATTTTCCTTTTTCCCACTTGAAGATGTACCCTCTTCAAGATTTTTCCTTGGTGATGTTCCCTCACCAATATCAAGAGTTTTATACTCAACTCTCAAGAGTTTTACAATGATTGTTTTTGTAAAACAACAATACACTCTTAATAGTGTGGATATTACAAATGAAGATCTATGATCTCTTTATCTTACTTAATAACACTTAGAATGTTTGAAGGTGTTTAAGTGTAGTGAGAATGAGAAATACTCTTTGTGTTAGGATATGAAGATTTAAACACAAATATGAGTATTAATGAGGATTGATGATATGAAGGTGTATATGCACTACTAATTGCCTCACTATAAGATATAGAAGGTGTGTGTATTTAGTTTTTCAATTAAGAGGTCTATTTATAAGTTTCAAAAAGAAACTAGCCGTTTCTAGCCGTTTTAGTGCAACTGTCATATCAAGCGGTCGACCGGTTCACAACGGATAAATCAAGCGGTCGACCGGTTCAGTTCGAAAGGCAATTTGTCTTCCAAGCGGTCAACCGGTTCACAACGGATAAACCAAGCAGTCAACCGGTTCATGCAGAAAGGTAATTTGTCTTCCAAGCGGTCGACCGGTTCACTTGGTAACCCAAGCGGTCGACCGGTTCATGCAGAAAGGCAATTTTGACAAATTATCTTTTCTGAATTTCTTGAACCGATTGATTATGACTTAAACCTATAATCATCAAATCCTTTTAATGCATGCAATGTGAAGTGTGTGAGTTCATTTTAATTTGTGCTATCAAGTTAGAAATAGAGATTTACATAAAGCACTAAAATGAACACTTATTCTAAGTCTTCACTTGCTTGCATCTTGGACTTCCTGGAGTGATTTCTTCGTGTACTCCATTATGCTTGTTGATGTATTCTTTGTATAATTCCTATTTATAACTTAATCTCATCCAAGCATATTATTAGTCCATTTTCTTTTTATTGTTATCATCAAAATATATAAAGCATACAAAGTATGATATTATATGTCAACGAGTATCCTAGTGAGAGCTAAAGTGTAACATTTATAATCTTGAAAATTATAAGTGACAATCTAGGATTTATTAAATAAAAATGATTTGTTTATTTTATGTTAACACCAAACATTTAAACTATAAATAGTTATTTTAAATTATTCAATTCATACATATAAAAGTAGGCAACATTTTATAACTTGTTTGTCCCTTTTCATGCATTCAAGAAATAGATGTTTGTATCAAACAAATTAAAGGCATATATCTCTTCGTAAGGTGTATAAATAATACATTGCAAAACAAATATAGTTTATATGCTCTAGCATACCAACATAAAATTTTAAAATTATCCTACTAAATGTTTTCTCAATTCATTTTAAACATATACTACCTCTTGTAATTCAAAAACCTAGGTGCCAATTTAAATACATGCTCATATAACGTAACTCAATTTCACATTCTAGTATATGTGATTGTCTATTCATTAATATGAAATCCAAATGGTTGAACTTACTCATATAGATTCATCCCCTTCCTTGTATGTGATAATAAAATTTAAAATATAATTACATAAACATATAATATATTTAATATTAATTAATGAAAATATTTTATGAAGTTAAACATACTTACTATTTGAATAAAAACAATCTTTGATCGATGTTTATCCTACAATCGCAAGATAAAAGTGTTAGTAGGTCTGGTAGGCATGTACTATGACTCAAACTCTGTATGAAAATAGTATGTTCTCCAGTAATGTTAGTGTCTACCCACCTTGACAAGAAGATATACCACCTCATATGCATAACATGTTATTTAACAATAGTTGTGTTTAATATGAAATTAGATAATTAGATAAGCTTCATTTGCTTTTAAAAAAATATTTTAATAAATATTTTTATTATCATACAATTGTGTTTCCATACATATATTGTTGAATGGAGCATGTTTTCCTATTATGACTTGTTTCATTGGATATACCACATTTATTATGTGCATGACCTTTTTTTGCATCCATTTTATTATGCAAACAAATAGTCATTATTTGACTTTACCCGAGTTTTTATATAGACAAGTCTACTTTAACTTGAGGTCTTTTGTAATCACTTTATGCTAACTTATCCAATAATAGAAAAATAATATGTTTAATCTATAGCTCTGAATTGTGTAAAGATCACTAATAAATTATGTAAAGTCTAAGTGATTTTCAGTATAACATACAAGAATATGTAAACATGGATCTTAGAAAGTCTATCATTTATGCATGCTTTATCATTCAATCGACTATCTATCTGACTTATTTACAACACCTAATTTAATAAAGGTGTTAGACCTAGAAAACATGGTGTTTAAAGTCAAATAATATTCTAGTATGATCCCTTTATCTATCCCTATTTATTGTCAATATAACATGAATTTATTCATGGAGAGTATTCCATATTGTATAAAATTACTTGTTTCACGTCCCCATTTGACCCAATATCTTTTACACTTGTAAAATATCAAATGTAATAGCATTATAACAAGCATCTTTTAAAGCATGATTAAATGATTTTGAGAAATTAGTTGTCATATTATAATATTGGTGACCAACCGCCATCATAAAATAGTGTCCATTTTATTTTAGTTCATATTCAAGCCATTCTTGATATGTTAAACCCAACTTACATATTTTTTTCATATCATAAATTAAATTTACAGCTTGAAAGTTCATAACACATCCCTATCAAATATTTTTCTCATAGATTGATCTTTGGATTTACAATTGAAGTTGTTAAGCAATATCAATATGGACTGTATCCTATAGGTTAGCGCTAAATTTTGTTACTCCATTATAATGGATTTGTGCATCAAAATTATTTTCTTCATTAATAATTGCAAAGCCAAAAACAATATCTCATTATTTGCATCAAAATCAATTGTAATCAATAGTTTCCCATCATATCACCATACAAATATATGTCATCAATATTAATCAATGGTCTACAATACATGTAATTTTTAATACAAGCTCTAAATGTTTAAAACTATTATACTATCTTTAAGATTTCTATTGTACTTCCAATCAATAGCTATTAAAGGATTTGACTTTTTTATTGCCAACAACAACCTTGACAATATTTCAAACGACTCATTGTGAGAACCAAGTAGATGCTCAAGCACCTTTTATTTTGCAACTCATTTTTTTCATATTATATTGTATAGTTTTAATGAAGTCTTATTTTATTTTGTTTGCTTGCAATCATAATTGAAAGATTATCCATCACAAGGTTAATATAGCATCAATAACAAAATGTTTATTAAGTTGATGATGGTTTTTTTTGGACAAAGAGTAAAGTACATATTGATATGTGTAACACAATGTAATTTCTACATATAAAATAGCTTCCTTGAATCTTGAACTCAAGAAAATTAGGGTAGATTTCTTTTACATAGAAACAAGATTATTACGGTCTAAATCTCACACTTTGATTTTTGTTCGTCAAGCTAGAGTTTAAGGAATGACCAGACTATTCCTCACACATGACTATTACTAATTTTTTTTTTAAGATTTAAATTACACATAAAATATGAAAATACTTTTTTGATTTTTCTTAACTTGCTTTAAAAAACACAATTTTTTTAATGATTTCAATTAAAAACCTTGAGTTTCCTTAAGATAAAAAAAGATCTGTTAATAAAAAAACATATCTTAATAAAAGAATTTTAAAATAATTATATTTTTAGGTTTAATAACAATATCAAAGAATTTCACAAGACTTGAATATTTTTTTTAAAGTTTACAAAATTGTGTGTCCCTATACTGTGTAGCACAAACTTACAAAACAATTCAGACTAATTCCTATATCAATTGGTTACTAATAACAAACTAGTATCTCAAGTTATTTTTCTTATTATGTCTTCTAAAAATGAAATTCTAAATGAATAACATGAGAAATACAATTACTTATAAAAAACAAGAAGAAAATAAGGATGTCACCTATCATCTAACATTAATTACTATTAATAAAATACTATAGAGTATTACTAAATTATTGTATTCAAATCCACAATGCTTTTTTTATATGTGAGGAAACTTCATCTCCTAGAAAGCACACTTTGTAGATCCAGGTGAGCGAATAAAACCAAGTTGTCCTAGACTCTTACAAGAGGTGCACAACCTGACTCGAACTTGAGACTTGCTGTATAAATCGCAAGCCCTTTGTTATCACGTTACGCCCCTTGGGAACTAAATCCACAAAACACTATTTATTATAATATTTTTTATGTTATTTTAGTTTAGTTTTTTACAATGTTACCGTTCACTAACCCAATTTCTTTCTATTTTATCCTTCAATATTAGATAGTTTTAGGAATTATGCTTCGTATCTTTTTATTATTATTTCCTTTCAATTGAGTTGTATATCAATCTCATTGATTTATTTATTTTTCTCAATTTCAACATTCAATATTAGATCTATTGAAAATGTATTTTCTTTTATTACTGTTTTGTATGAATTAATCTTGATTTCAAGACTAAATTGAAGTTTTATAGGTTGACTCTGATCATTTTTTCCCCACTATTTATAAATTAATTTTTAAAATATCCATCCTTCAAAATTAAGTTAGTTGGAAATTAGGCTTTGTATTTTTTTTATTCTCTCTTTACAAGGTTATCTTGATGTCATGATTGAGGCATGGTTTTCGGGTGTTTCCTAGATCCACTAGGTTTAGATTTTTTTAATTGAATTTCATAATTTTATTTTATTTTATTTTATAAAGTTATCCTAGTTTTATGACCTGATTGGTGGATTTGACAGGTTAACCCAAGTTGACGCGGTTCATTATTGAAGTGTTTGTTTCTCAATTTCACCATTCAATAACTCAATTTTTTATTCCTTGTTTACTTATTTGTTTTTATTCATCCTTCAATATTAGGTTATTTATAGATTGAACTTCATAATTGTTTTCTATTTTCTTTTTATGGACTCGTCCTGATTTTTATGAATTTAGTTGTTATTATTCTTGATTTCAACCTTAAACATTGAATATGTTGGAAATGGAACTTTGGAATTTTCTTTTATTTATTTTTTCTAATTTTATCCTAGTATCATAACCCACATTATAGGTTTAGCATGTTAGCTCAAGTTGACTTGGAGTTTTATTTCTTTGTTTTATTTTTTATTTCATCACTCAACATTGGGTTGGTGGGATATTTGAATTTACTTTTTTATTTTAATTTTATATTTTTATCTCGATATCATGACCTAGGCTACTAGTTTGGTAGATTGTCCAAGGTAGTTTTTTTAGTTCTTTTTTAATATTTTTTTTCAATTTCATCCTAAAAACTTAAGATGATTGGGAAATGATCTTCATAATTTATTTTGATTTTGTTTATATAGATTTATCATATTCTCATGATTAAGGTCAAAGACTTGAAAGATTAACCTAGATAAATCTAATATATTGTTGTCTCAATATTTGAAATCCAATGTCATCCAATATGTCGTTATATTAACATTTTCTAAAAGTACAAATATCATCTAATATGCATCATATTTTGAATTAATTATTAAAAATTCTTATTATAAAACTTGTTAACATGCTTGGACTTTTCTTTTACATTATGAAAAATTGACGAGACTCGCAACGTAACGCGAGCCAATAATCTAGTAAGCAATTATAGCAAAAAAAGAGTTAACTATGGTAAACTAAATAAATGAAAAGTTAAAATGCAAAGATTAGAGGATGCAAAATGTTTTTGAATAAAATATTTTTCTATTTTTTATGGGTTAATCTTACAAGAGCAATCTTTAAATTCAACTAATGAAATTGTGTAAAATATGATGCAAACTAATCCACTCACAATATCACACAAGAATTTCAACCCACCAAAACCTTCCACAACTACCTCTTTCACTATCATAATCTCTAATGTCACCACAATCATCGCTCTATCACCACCATCTATAACCACAACCATTTTCACAATTGTAACTACTCACCATCACCTTTATCCTTACCTCCATAATCCCCTTTCATCCTCTCTCATCACTTTCATCACAACCACCATCATCATTACATCAATATTGTAACACATTATTATTCCACAACCACTTTTTTTCACAACATAATTTTCCATATATCACATAAGTGATAAAATATTTTACATTTAAAATATTTTATGAAGGAAAAATTTTTAGGAAGAAAATATGATTTTTATATACTACTTGAAAAATATTTTGTAGTATTGTTTTGGTGATCATTATTACTCATAGTTGTCAAACCAGATTCTTAGACTATCTCAAAAAATGGCATGGGTTGCTAGGTCAACCCAAGCCAATCATTTATTTTAATTGAAATAACATTACTTTTTTTACTTTTTCTTGGTGTTTACCTGACCAAGTTTGGATTGGTTTTGACATGTTCAACCCTGTGACTAAAATCTGGTTCAGCCAATCAAGTTTTACCAAATCATTATCTTTTTCTATTTAACTTGAAATCCAATCTAAGTTAGGTTTTGAATCATGAATTTCCTATATCAACTTGCTAGATAAATAGGACTTTAAAAAAGTCAAGAGTTGACTTGGTTGACCCAACTGTTCAACCCCCGATTCACTTGATCCGGTAAAAATTCATTTTTTTTTTAAAAAATAAAACAATTGGGTTAACCTTCAAACCTGTGAATTGGCTTTTAATCACCCAGTATAATACATTTTCTTCTCAATCCTTAGTCCATCGGTGTGTTAGAATTGGTTGTGTTTTTCACCAAAATTAGCAACAAGCAAATGCTCTTGGCTTAATTACCCATGAAAGTAGCAATATATTGTTGAAATTAATAAATTCAAGTGGTTCTACTTATCTTGGCATCAATATGAGTCTAAACGAAGATGTTTCCTATAAATGAGTGGGAAGGGGCGTGATGATAAAGAGCTATCTGCACATCACGTCTTAAGTTCAAGACAAGGCGTGCACCTTTTATAAGAATTTTGAATAATTGGGATTTTACTTACTCATTTGGACCTATAAAATACATTTTCCAGGAGTTAGGTTTCCTCTAATAAAAAAGGTTGATGGTGATAACTCACTAAATCAATGCCAACTTGGTTGGGAGAGGGGGTATGTGTTTTAAGGTTAAGGACCCTACCAACAAGTGGAAAAGATTTAAGATTAATAAAATCTTTCTTGCAATTTTAGATTTTTTTTTCGTTTTGGTATGTTTAGAGCTCGAACAGGCTCTGTTCATGAGAAGGTTTCGTCTCATAAAGTTTTCATGTACACGAGAATGGAAAGTTGGAAGAGCAATTAATAACCAAACTAATGATGATAATGATCGACAAAACAGATCAGCGGCTGCGATTAATTCTGCATGAAGCATTAAAAGAAATCTGGGAATCTTTCCGCAGAAACAACATTTGATTTTGGATAAAGGCTATCTATCTAGGTTTTCGAAATTGCGCCATCACATGTCCTATTTTATTCAATTGACTGCCAACTACTGATATAATTGCATTAGAAATCACAATTAAGATTTTTGGGAGGTTCACGGGGTCGGTGAAGTTATAATTTATGCTTGATGTGTACAACACTCTCAAATGGAACTAATTCTCTGTGATTCAACTTTTTTCTTCTTCTTTTTTATCAATTAATCACCCATCTTGTGGGTGATTAAAAAGACTAATGTAGAAACTATCTAATAGTAGTAATAACTTGGAATTCACGAGTTTGAAACAATCCCATGATATATATATATATGAGAGTTGATTATATATATTTGAGAGTTGATTTATTTATTGTTATGCAATACCAAGAATAAATACATAGTAAAAAGTTAATACAAATTTAAATGTTTTGGCGAAATCTATTTCAGAAAAACTCTATTATCAAATAGTAAATAATAATATCATGTATAAATAATTTATTATTGAAAACTTAATTTCATGGGAGTTGCTACTTCCCTTAAAGGTAAGATTCGGTCAATTATTGACCATTTAGTTATTTTATTTGAATAACATGAATTATTGAAAACCCAATTAGGTCTCCGTTTATTGAGGTTCACCGTCAAAACTCCACTACTCTGACCACCTAATCATATCATAAAATACTATCAAATCAGCCCTTTGAGACCAGCCAGTAACATTTAAATATTCTGTGAGCTCTATTTTCCTGATTTGAAATTTTCAGACACTAAGATACTCCACTAGCATAAATGAACTTCTGTGGCTTAAACCTTACATTTGATGGCTGTTTTGATATCAATATTGATGGAAGCCTGATAGAAATTTCTATTTCAAACCATATATATTCACAAACAGGAGTGGATAAAATGAAATTGGATCTTGGCCAGAATTTGGTCTAGAAATTTGAAATGGATCGGGATTCAAAGCGAGATAAAATTTGTCTCTAGTTGTTTTGATGTTTTAAAATGATGCAAATATACCGGTCGTTCTGAATGGACAGAATAAGAATACGTGTAAATGATCATATATACTATAAAACATTATAAAACATAAATCAAACTTCGCTTTTGAAAGACCTGTAAATGATCTAAGAAGGTTTGGTGTCTAGATATTTGAAATCAAATGCACTGTTTGAGACCAGTTTGAGAACATTCTGAACTATATTTCTCGACTGCATGCTTTTCCTAGCAGCAATAAAATGTTCGAGCTACACTCTAACCTGATTAAAGACAACCTAGATATATTTGATATGATGACAGAACCATGAAGGAAGGATGGCATGCAAACCAACTTTCAATCCACTATCAGCTCGAATATTAAATTGGCTCTTCAATCCAGAGCAGTGCGATCATAATTAAAGCTATGGTAGTCACTCCTCCATGAGTCCCCTCGGATGATATCTTGCTGCAATCCAACCAGCATGGCAATAAATAAGACCCTGATACAACAATAAATACCGTACATGATGAGGGACGGTAGGAAATGGGAATTTTAAGTAATTCATATACTGAGGAATAGTGAAAAAATGGGAACTCGTGAGAACCATGAGGAGTCATAAATGAAGGGAATCACTGAGAACCATAAAGCATTCCAAAAATAGTACCGAGATTAAAAACCATTAGAATTAAATGAACAAGTACAGTAAGAAGATAGAAATTAAACGAGTAAGTACAATAAAAAGATAGAAATTAAACGAGTAAGTACAATAATAAAGTTTAGTTACAAGATAAAGTAAAGGTAGGTGAGGTCAGTATAATTCTTGATAGGTAGGAAGGAAACAACTAAGTAATTTTGGTTCTCACAATAACTCAATGGAGCATCGTGGAAATAAACTTGGACTAGAGGTTGGTCAGATGTAAGGTTACATTCAACAGGCACTTAATAATTTCCATTCCTTTTCAATGAAGTTTTTGAAATTTGAATATTAAAAATATCAAACACGCTGCCTTCAGATTTTCTATTTTGATAGAAGTAATTTCCAGCAACCTCTAAATCATCTTGTGGGTTGTTAGTCCAGTCCATCAATGGCCCAGACTGACAGCCCATTCTTACATGGGCTGGGCTGACAGTCCAACCCTGACGGGACAGACAGACAGCCCAATGTGTCTGGGCCGAGCTAAAAAACTAGGTGGGCTTTCGGCCTACTCTTGTGGACTGGACCTCCAGTCCATGTGGGTTGGAAGCCCACCTAGACTAAGCATTTGGGTAGAAGAGGTCGAGATGATGATTCCTGTCGTGGTGGCGTGGTCAATTGTGGCATGTGGTGGCTGAAGGGAGCTTCCAAAGTCGTCGGGTTTGTGTTGCTGTCGCTGCAACTGTCATCGTTGCTTCGCCTGAGAGTGGGGTTCGGTTTCTAGTATATAAGGGAGTTTTATAGTGATGTTAAGGGTGGTAATGGGTGGTTAAGCTACCGTCATTGGTGGAGAGAGAGGAGGCGTCGACTTGTTGGTTTTAGTGAGAGAGAGAACAGACTGAGAGAGATGAAGGAGAGAGAGAGCCCAGAAACGAGAGGGTGAAGATTAACCAATTTTTCACGTGAATTTTCCTCTTTATTCTCTGTTTTTTCTGTGCAATTTAAGTGATTTTTCTCTCGTCATTCTTCTCTATTTTCATGATTTTTCTCTTTGCTTTTTCTTGCTTCTCTTTGCCAAAATTTTCTGGCAATTTTCTTCTCCCTCTCTGTTCGTGTATGTCTCTTGTATTTAAAGGCGAGAGGCAACCCTTCGGTTGCCCATTGTGTGCACCGATGGGTTGCCTCTTCACCTGAAAGTGAAGAGGTAGAGGCGTGTCTGCACTTGTTCAGGTGACTGAACAGTGCAGCCATGCATGATAATTTTGGGAGAGAGTGTAAATACAATTTGGTCCCTCAATTTCTAATTGGTTCAATCGCACCCCTAATTGGTTTAAACTTTTAATTTTGTACGATTGTGTCCCAGTCAAATATTCAATGTTAGCCTTAGATTTGAAGGCCTTTTTTATTTTGATCCCTGGTTTCTGATTTATGCTATTTGACCCTCAATTGACCATTAAATTCTCAATGTCTTCAATTGGACCCATGATTTTGCACACTTGGCTTGAAAAAATTCAATTCAGTCTCCGAAAACTCCAAACTTCTCAATTGAACCCGAATTAAGCTCCCTAACTTGATTTTTTCACTAATTATGCCCTTAATAAAATTAATTTGACCAACTTAAAGTATAATTAAGTCCTTGCACTTAATTAAATCCTTTAATTGGACCCTAAATTAATTCTCAAACATAATTATACTTTTAAATTGGTTGATGATTAAATCAAATTGACTCATAAAAATATTATTATATCTCTCGACTTAATTTTTACATAGATTTATCCGATGATAAATTATTTTTGCTTTATATCTGTATTTTTCTCTATTTTTAGGGACAAAAGAGATATGGTCAGACTCGTGGAAACATCCAAAATTTCCACATTTATTTTTTTTACTAGTGTCGACCACTTTTATTTTATTTTTGTTATTTTTTGATGGATTTTAGGGAGTAACCCAGAAATTGGGTTATGACATATACCATCAAGAACATAATCATCATATACAATCTGACCAATATGCTCAAACCTTATCAAGGATAATTCCTTAAAGTCCCAAACATATACACATTTATAGTATTTTTCAATAACATTTAACATTTAAATGTTTTATTATTCATTTATATAATTCATCTTTATGTCCACACATTACATCAATATCTAAATGTTTGAACTTTACATTAACAAATTTTATTGTCCAATTGACTTAATTTTTTTTAACGATTCTCAAATGTCCAAATGATTTAATTTTTCATCAATGAATTCCAATATCCAAATGACTTCATCTTATCCTAATAAATTTAAATATCCATACTCATTTTCCAAACACACTAATTGGCATAATTTCATACAAAAATAAAAATAATTCAAGACACTTAAATCTCCTTCATTATCTATGGTTAGTCGAACATGACATTTGTAAATGTTTTTGTAGTCCACATATAAATATTTTTAGCCTGTCATTGCATGCCTTTAAATTAACATGTTTATGACTTCAATGATAGCACATATTTATACCATTTTAGGTCATTGGAATAGACCCTATATATATAAGTTCATGATTGTCACAACAACCTTTATTCATGCAGTTTTAGGGCATCATAATAGTCCTTGCATTCATAAATTTATGGTTAGCACAACAACTTTTGTTGATGCATATTTAGGGCATTAAAACAACTCTTAGACATATAAATTCCTATCCTTTGCTCATTTTATACCCATGGCTAATTCTAAAAGGGAGTGTTCTATGGTTTATCAATATAATTGCATGTTTTGATTAAGCTTCGGTTAGAAAACAAGGTCAACGACACTTCTTAGTTTTAATGATAAACTTGGAACTAACATATATTTTTAGCCTATAAAAGGTCTAAAAATACATTGACAAGTTTTTGCCAAGTTTCCATAAAGATATCATCAGGTCTTATTTGAACTCTTTAAATAGTTAAATAGATTAAATCTCTTATTTTAGAGATTAACATTAAAAAAATGATTTAGAACTTTCTTTTTTGAAAGGAATCAATGTCAAGATTTTTCTAAAATTTCTAAAAAAAATTCTTTTTAGTGATTAACATCACAATTCTTGCTTAAAAAAATGGATGAAATCTCTTATAAAGATATATTTTTTAAAAAATAGAAATATATCTTTTTTTTTAAAAAAAAAAGAATAATGTAAAAAAAATGAAATATTGTATCTTTAGTGTTGACTTCAATATTTTTCTTTGGAATTCTTCTTCGAACAAGTCCTCTATTTTTATATATTGATGTCATTTTTTGAAGTCTCGTGTTGTTTCGTGCATGACGTTGAATGACAAAGCTTCCTCTTGTAATTAAAAGGGTATTAAGATTAATCATACAATTAGAATTTTATAAGAAGTTGTCATCTAATATTATGATCACTAGAAAATGTATCATATGTGAGAGTTTGTGTAAAAGAACTAGTTATACAAGAAAAAATACATCTCTCCTATTACATCTTAAATATTGTACATTTTTGTATTGATTGATTGTTATTCCGAGTCGTGTTTTTATTGTTTGGTCTTATATAAGGTTTGTGGATTCTGTCATGAAAAAGTCTATACCTTATTAGATGAAATCTTAATTGTTCTAAGATCTAACTTTTAGCATTGCACTATATATTTAATACTAAAGGATAAATTTTACAGTGTAATTTATATCATCAAATAATACAATCTACAACTAATTATTAATTTTTATTGTTATTAACTCATTTAATTTAATACCATGAGGAAAGAAAGGGGGAAAATTCAAGTAAACCACAACCTAAAATGGTGGAAAAATAAACTTGTCGACTTTCACTTGTAAACTGTATTGGATACTTTACTACTCATAAACTCTTGTGCTTTAACTAGTCAATCATGCCTCGGTTTTGCTACCCCCCCCCCCCCCTCTCAATTGGAAGAGAAAAATATAAATGAGTATCTTTATTAAATATCCTAAGCTAGTTAGCCTAAGACTTGTCCAATAATAATACCTTTTATTGGTTTATTGATGATTACAAGAAAATTTCTTATCTCTCTCTTTATTTTTCTTATCTCTTGCTTACAAATTCACATATGCAGTCTTGTTCTCTTATCTCTTTCCTTTCCCTGTAAAGCACAAAGCAACCTTTCATTCTCTACCTCTCTTAGTTTCTTCCTTTTGAATTTCAATTTCTCCCAAGTTGTTGCTCTCTCTTGTATTTCACAACTATATGTGATTGTTATATTTTCTCAAGTCAATTTTTTTTATTGATTAGGTTATTATAAATGATATATAATTTTGCATCTTTTAAATATCTTATTGGATTCTCTTCTTTAACTATGATTTGAAATGTTTAGAAATAGCCTACTAATTTGAAAAGGAGAACTTGATTGAAAAGGAAAGTATTCTAAGTTACAAGTGTTTTCTAAAGAGAAAATGTGTGATAGCCTAGTAATTTTGACTAGAAGAAATTACTTAGTGATGTTTCAATAACATATTCTTTAAATTTTGCTTGCTCAAATAAAGACTTAGCACGTTTCAAATACTCTTGTAAATGCTACATATAATAAAGATAACAAAAAAGATTCTACAATCATTGGACGAACAATACCTAATCTTGATTCAGTTATTTGGCTGACCAAAGGGAAGTCTTTAGAACTATATTTGAAGTTTGGCACCACTTTCATTTAAATCCATGGAGTATATTTTTATTAACTGAATTTGTTTTTATTTCTTATCAAATGGATAAAAAAATCATACACACACACTTGGGTATATGTCTAGTGGCTCCATCTATAAATTGTTTCAATTTGATGAAATCGGTATTCATAAGTATAGCCAACAAATCTTGTATAAGTATACTTATAGCTATCAATAGCTATTTCACCAAATTAGCTATATTTTTTAAATAGTTTATAGATGAGCCAACAAACACATACTCTATGTGTAACATATAATTTTTCATCCACTAGATAAGAAATTAAAAAAAAATCATTTTAGTTAACAAAAGTCTAAGTGACTTGTTGCTCCCTATTTTCCCTTATTACTATATTTAATCGGAATTGATCAAACAAGTCGTTTGGTCGAGTGGTTCAAGCGCCTCCAAGCAGAGCGGGGGACGGGATTTTGAATCTCTCTATCTATAATTTTTTTAGGACAATTAAATTTCTAATTATATTATTATTATTATTATTATTATTATTATTATTATTATTATTATTATTATCCTAGAACTACACAAGGAAGATGTTTGGCCGAGCGTTTACAGTGGCGTCAGCCCAACGCGGGGCGCAAGAGTTCAAATCTTCAGAACAAAAATGATTTCTAAGTAATGAACAATGTTTTTTTTAATCGGAGTGTCCAGGTCAGCCTAAACACATCACAATAAACTCTAAACTAACTTTTATTTTTTACAATTTTCAATGTTCATTGCTGTTTGATAATATGCTTTTCCTTTTTTTTATCGAGCTTCCTTTTTTTTTGATAATTGTAGTATTCGAAGCAGTTTACACACAACACGATTTTTTCCTCACGTATACATTTTTTTTATAACCAGGGTAGCTTACACATGTTGCGAATAATCCTCGGATCCATTTGTTTTCTTTGTTTTTTCCCCACTTATAAATTTATTTTAATAACTTGGGTGTCCTAGCTAGCTTACATGAACCATAACTATTATTTTATAGATAGCTAAAGGAGATAACAATTTCAAACAATAATTAAGAGTGATTTGAACTTTGGTTTTTGTTGTTCATTATCATTTGAAAAGATGAATTGAACTGTGATTTAGGTGGGAGATGGCAGGAGTATTTGGGAATGTGTTTGAAAATCGCTTTTGAACAAATCTGGTTTTTTAAAAAATTTTAATAAAAAACATTACTGTTTTTAGATGATTTTGATATGCTAATCTCAAAAATAATTTTTTAAAAAATTAAAAAAATATATGATTTTGATGTATTTGTACATGAAAAACACTTTCAAAATAAATCTCAATCACACTCCTTAACAGGCACAACATGTGGTGGAGGTGAAAGGTACAACGCGAATTGAACATCTAGCTAATTTTTGTCCTTTAAATAACATTCAATATATATATGTTTTTCATTTTGTTCCTTATAATTTTAATCTTGGATTTTATTTTAATTCTTTTATTTTTATATACATATTTCTTAAATGGTTCTTATTTTGTCTATGTTTATATGTACATGCTCTTAGTTTTTGTTTTTTATTTTCATTATTTGCACTATTATGAAGTTTTTTTTATTTAATAATTAAATTTTAATTTGTGTTGGTGATCATTTAAAATTCGATATTTATTATTTTTCTCTTTTTTATATTTTTTCTTCAAGTCAAATAATTTTTAAAAATCTAATAATATTTTTTTTGTTTGGTCATTTTGTTTTGTTTTTTTAATTTCTTTTTTGTTAATATTTTTAGGTGTTAAAATTTCTAATTATTATGGATAAGGCTTTCAAAATAATGATAATGATTATTTTTTGTTAATATCTCAATCTTTTTTTTTTAATAATGATGATAATTTTATTCTGATTATTTCGTTGAAATCTACTAAATAGATAAATTTATATCGATTTCAAATTTATATATTTTATAGAAAACTTGCATTTAACAGGAATTCTGAACAAATTTATTATTTTGTCTAAATTTATTTTATAATAAAACAATCTCACATAATGATTTTTTTGTTTTTTTTAAATATTATATCACTTGCAATAGGGTGCAAGATGTGGCCTAATATATATATTTTTAATGTAGATTTTTTTATCAAAAACATAAATAGCAACATGAAGAAAATCGACTTCTTTGATTTCTTCTTCACTGCTCTCTTTGATAGTTGTCGGCCATATAATATCTATCGTATAACATGTGGTATATCTATGACAACTTCTAGATTTATTCTATATGTTTTTTTTCATTTTGAACCTTATACTTTTAATTTTAGATTTTATTTTAATTCCTTTATATATATATATATATATATATAGTTTTGATTTCTATCCATGTTTTTATATACATGCTCTTAATTTTTGTTTTCAATTTTTATTTATTTCTACTATTATTAAGGTTTTTTTATTTATTGTTTAAATTTTAATATGTGTTGATGGTGATTTGAAATTTAATAATTATTATGATTTCTCTTTCTTTTTTCCTTCAAGTCAAATAATTTCTTCAAATTTAATATTTTTTTTTTTAAATTGCTATTTTGTTAGTATTGTTAGGTCTTGAATTTTCTAATTATTATAGATAAGACATTCAAAATAATGATTATTTGTTAGTTTTGTTTTCTTTTAAGTATGTCAAATTAATTATATATTGGTATATTTATGTAATATTAATTTCTTAATATATATGTGTGTATACGTGTGTGTGTGTGTGACCTAGATTTTTTTGAGAAAAAAAACATATATCCTTAGTTAATATCATCGATTGTGGTTTTGCAATGTACCAATTAAATTATTATCAAATTAGTAAAAAAAAAAAAAACACTATTCAAATTGTTTGGTGCATAAAATAAATCACTCATCTATGCTGAAATTCAATAATTGTAATTTTACTATTTGCTAATTAAAGAATTCATGAAACAAATAAAACATACATAGCAATCAATCAGTATGTTACATGGAGCACATGACTCATTTCAATAGAATTTTATATCATAACTAATTGAATATTAAAATAACTAATTATAGCACACAAAAAAAATAAGTTTATTTCTTAAAAAAATTATAATATCTTTATTTATAATATTTCAGATATAATATTACGGGGGAGAAAGGCAACTAATAAAAAAAATAGGTAAAAATATTTACTTAGGTTATCTATAATTAAAAAATATACAAACTACTTTTTATTTCAATCATACTATTTCTTTTAGATGGAAAAAAATATTATTTTTAATATATGTTATCTATTATAATTGTATTAATTAAATATTAAAATAACTAACACATGTAAAAAAATCAATTAGTTTTTTATATAGAAAATAGCACCGGCATTATTATCATTAACTAAAAAAAAAATTATTCAAAGATGTAGTGCCGGCTATCACACATTTCTCTTTCGAAAAAACTTATAATAATACTTTAGTTTTCAATCAACTTCGTCTTAGTCAAAGTAGTAGGCTATATCTAAACCTTTCAAATCAGAGTGAAAGAACAGAACCCGACATTTAAAGTATGCAATTTTATATATCATTTATACTAATCTTGAAAAAAATTGACTTTAAGTCTTTAACATACAACTAAACAAGTGCAAGAAAAAATATTACGTGGAAGAAATTTAAATTTAAACGGAAAAAGGCTCGTTTAGTTTGTGAAATATTTTTTTTGTTGAAAATATATTAAAATAATCTTTTTTATTTAAAATTTTTTATAAATAGACTCTAAAAAAATTTAAAGAAGGAGAGGTTACTTTGAGCTTATCAGGGAAATGAAAGAGATGAGCGAAAAAATAATCTTCCACTAAAATAAAGAGAAAAAAATATTTTTTATACTGGATATTAGGTTACTTACAGTACTAATTATCTGTGGATTATGCAAGTTAGATGATTAGGTGTAATATATTTTATTCACCCCTATAATTAATGTTTTTCAGATTCAACTCCTCGTAAGTGATGACGAAATTGGGAGCGCAACTGTACCTAATCAATGCAGTTGTCAATCGCTATGATGAATAAAACTTGGCAAAAGAATCTAAATTTTTCTGCATTTGATGCTCTCTCTTTTTTGTGGCACTGCGAGGGCCTGTTGCTACAGTGAAATCCTGATGTGATCACGTCTGCTAACGAAGCAACAACGTCAACAAAAGAGTGCCAATGTGCTGGTGCTACGTGCAACTTCTGAAGAAATAGTTTCGTTGCCTCTGATATATGAACTTCCTGTCTTTTAAAGATCGAATCAGCAGCCTGTCAATAATTTTCCAGCACTTTTAGGAGAAAAATGGATTCGGATTCCTCGGTAACTCTAGCCTGCAGCAAGAGGTATACAGTTTATAAACTCAAATTTCATTCCATCTGAATGGTTATCTAACGAAAATTCTATAAATTTTCCTTGAAACTTGGGGAGTGAAATACCAGTCATTGGGTATGGGAAATCAAATTAACCTACTGGGAAATAAAGTTAGAAGATTTCCCGGATCGTATTTTTCTTGATTTTGTTGCTATGAATTACAGGCTAGAAGGAAAGGTTGCACTTATAACTGGCGGTGCTAGTGGCATAGGCGAGTGCACTGCAAAGCTGTTTGTTCTACATGGTGCGAAGGTTGTCATTGCGGATATTCAAGATGACCTCGGTGAAATGGTCAGCAGAAACCTAGGCTCCCAGGAAACCATCTCTTACATCCACTGTGATGTAACATGTGATTCTGATGTCAGAAACGCTGTAGACATGGCCGTCTCCAAATATGGAAAGCTAGACATCATGTTCAACAACGCTGGGGTGGTCGGAACCCGCACGGCTCCGATGATATTAGCTGTAGAAAACGAGGACTTCAAGAGAGTGCTAGATGTCAATTTGTTTGGAGCATTCTTGGGCGCTAAGCATGCTGCTAGGGTTATGATTCCTGCCAAGAAAGGGTGTATTTTGTTCACCGGAAGTGTGATTACAGCAACCTGTACAGGCGCAACTCCGCATCCTTATATTGCGTCGAAGCACGCCGTGGTAGGGCTTGCCAAGAACCTGGCTGTGGAGCTGGGACGGCATGGAATTAGGGTCAATTGCGTCTCTCCGTTTACAACAGCAACCCCAATGATCACAGAGTCTTTGGGTATCGAGAAGAGGAAGATGGAGGAGTTCATTTCCTCATCATCGGCCATCTTGAAAGAGGTGTTATTGGAACCAGAAGATATTGCAAACGCAGCAGTCTATCTTGCAAGCGATGAATCCAAGTATGTTAGTGGGATTAATTTGGTGATTGATGGAGGTTATAGTTTGGTAAATCCAACACTGTCATCGGCACTGAAAAGCCTTTTTTCTTGAGACACAGACTGCTAGTAATCATATATATATATATATATATATATGATAATTTCATATTGTTGATCAGTCTATTAATTCCAATAATTACCCTCTTGTTTCCTTCAACATTACGATGTGCCCCAGAATAAAAATCTAAAAGTTCTGTCATCTTCCATGCTATTTGAGAGTTTGTTTCTCTTAGCTTGCTTCATTCTCCACAGTTTTACAACAATAGAATTGCGACTTTAAAACAGAAGTTGAAAAAGAGTTTTAAAAGGCTAAAAGCAAATGAGGCCACCAAAGATTGAGCTTCTCAAAAAAAAGATATTATTGAAAGATTCCCTTTCAGTGTTTAAAAAGTATTTTTAAAAGTTATTTCAGTAACTTCAATAAGGCCCAAACACTACTTCTTAATTAATAAGTCACAAAGGGGAGTGGCCCGAATTGAGGAAGGCTGAACGCTACAGAAGGACCCACTTCAAGCATTTTCTTTTTTTTTTTTTTTTTTTTTTCTTTAAATTAAAAAAAAATTATGTTCTTATATTATTTTCATGTGTTAATGTCAAAATTAATTTTTTTTAAATACAAATATAATTTTAATGCATTTCTAAACGAAAAACATTTTTAAAAGCAATCTAAATCACATTCTTGAAACTATAATTGATGCATTTCTAAATGAAAAATACTTTTAAAAAAATCTCTCTAAACCATAGTTCCATCATTTTGTGTTCACAAATGATAGATATTATGGCAAAGAAGCCACATATAAAACAAAAATATGAATATGTGGTTGGGAGAAAAATACAAAAGAGAAAAACTAGAGCTATTAAAAAATACAATAAAAATAAATCTGTAAATATCTCCACCTAGTAGATTAAGTGATTGTTTTGGAGTGTGATTGAAGTTGTTTTTAAAAGTATTTTTCGTTTAGAAATGCATCAAAATGATATTTTTTAAAGATTGTTTTTGATATCAACACATGAAAATAATTTAAATACCAAAACAATTTAATTTGAAATACAATAAATCTATTTTCAAATACTTTTGAAAAATAGTACCAAATACCCATTAAGTAATGAAAAAATGGAAACGCCTAATGAACAATAAGTGTAATGAAAGCACCGAGGGCATTACTCGCCTTTTCCTTTAAAGAATTTTCAAAACACTACAATATATAAAGTCACATGTAAACAAAATTGGTAAAAGCATTAGAGCAAATTATCTATATAAAAAAAATACAAGTCACTTGCCTTGTACTTCATCGCAGCCATAATCAAATTTTTTATTTAAAAAAATGTTAAGGGTGTTAGATTTTTTTTATGATGCTATACATCTAAGGAAAATAATCAACATATTCAGAATTGTTATGAGGTAATGTCAAACAAAATAATTATAGGATAATTTTATGTGTTTAGTACTAATGTTAAAAACTATAATTTTAAAGAAATAAGGTAAAAAATTAAAGACAAGATTGAGTTACAGAATTTTTAACGAATACAATATCGAATGATAAATTACTAGATTGAAATATTATATATAAAGAAATTTTAAAAAATAATTCTTAACAAATACAACATCAAATGATAAATTATTTGAATTGTTATTCTTATGGTTAAAGGCAAAAAATATATTATCCACATAAAAAAAATATTATTTGATTTTAAGAGCAAAGGAAAATAGTTAAAAGATAAAATTAAAGGACAAAAGAATTTTTTTATTATTACCATCATGAATATAATTATTATAATTTTTTGGATTATAGTAAAATTTGTTGTTTAAAACTAATGGTAAGTCATACAATTTTAAAGAAATAAGATAAAAAATATTAAGCCACAAAAAGTTTCCATATCATTAATACATGATATTAGATTTGAAACATTAAATGTAGAAAAGTTGCATGATTTAATTCTTAATAAATACAATATTGAACAATAAATTACTTGAATTATTATTATTATTATTATTATTATGATTGAAAATGAAACCAAAAATAATGTTAGCAACATTGAATTGTTTTTTGTTTTCTGTAAATAACAAATGAAAATAACTGAAGAACAAAATTAAAAGATAAAAGCAAAATTAATATTATTATCATTATGGAATATTACCATACTATCGAACAAAATCTAAGTTAATCTGTTATTTTCTTTCCTATTTTCCAAAAAAGATTTTTTTTGTTTTTATAATCATTTTATTATGGATAAGGTGTTGAAATTAATGATAACGATATTTTTAAAATATTTTTTTCTTTAAAATATGTTAGGCTAATTATATATTTTGATATTTGTTTAATATTAACACATTAAAATATATATAAAAAAATGACTAAGATTTTATTTATCTCAAATTAATTTAATCTCAGTATTCTAAAATAATTTTAATATAATAATATCAAAAATAAATTTTAAAAAATAAAAATATTTTTTTAATTGTTTTTAAATAAAAATAAAATTAAACTACATATATACTATGTCATATGTAGACAAAACAAATGAAAAAAAAGGTTAACATATCACTAACAATAGAACATTCACTATACATGTATAAATAGAGAATTTCACTCTTATTTCACGTCACTAACGCTAAACTTACTTTGTCCTTTAGCACAAGTTGCATTTAATACAAAGATAAATGACAATAAAAATTAAAGACCAAAGCTAAGAGTATAAATATATAAATATGAACAAAAAATAAGAATTATCCAAGAAAGACCAAAAAATTAAAGGGATCAAAACTAAGAAAAAAAATAAGGACCAGAATATAAAATAATAAATTGTATATATTGAAATGAGACAAAAAAAAAACCAAAAAATCTTGTGGTGGAATGCAGGGCAAATGGCTTGTCTTGTAACTGTTTTTTAATACTGAAATGTTTTAAAGCAAATAAGTTTAGAAAATTATATTTGGTAAGAATTTTTTTATTTATGTATCTCAAATATTTTTTTAGTTTAGTTTTTTTTTTTTATTACGGTATTTGAAACCTACAAATTTTATTATTAGGTTGTTACTCAAATAATGTAGCTTAGTCTTAATCTATAAAATAGTAATTGTCAACTTGTTGTTATGTTTTTTTTAATATATATAGAGATAGATAGATAGATAGTTTGAATGACTTTTGATGTATCAATCAAAGTTATAAAAAAATGAACCAAATCAATTATTTAATGAACCAAATCAATTAGGATAATCGGTATCATATGTAGGCCGGCCATGTTAGACTACTTTTTTCTTACAAGTTGTAATTGAGTGATTGACACACAACTTTGAATATTATGTTAAAAATAATCTGCTCTCACCACTTGCTTCACCTTATTAATATCTTTGTGCTTTTTATTTCTTTAGTTTTCGAAATGTATTTTAATTGATAAATGGACTGAGTCCAAGTATAATTAATAAGATGCATCTTTGTCTATGGTCACTAAGATTTATATAATATTTAATTTTAGGATTTATAAAATTAATTAAAATATATATAAGCTGAATTGAACACTCGTATTAATAAAAATTAAAAAAACACAGGCCAGCTGATCCTTCGTTGTGCCCAGACCACATACAGTAGTTGTATTGAAATACAAAAAACTCGGGCCAGCTCAAATCAAGAAAATCGATACACGGAATCAATTTGAATGTGACAACAAGCTTTTCATTGCCAGTGCAAGTGAGGGATTGGTAAGGTTATAGCCTCCATCGATCACCAAGTTCACCCCGCTCACATACTTGGCGTCATCACTAGCTAGATATAAGGCTGCCTGGGCGACGTCTTCTGGTTCCAGCACCGCTTCTTTCAAGTTGGCTGCTGATGCAACAAATTTCTCTGCGTCCTCTTTTGTCATTCTCAGAGCATCGGTGAGCATCGGGGTGGCAACCCCAGTGGGTGAAATACTGTTAACTCTTATCCCATGCTGGCCCAAGTCCACACTCAAGTTCTTCGCCAGCCCTACAATGGCGTTCTTCGATGCTGTGTACGCGTGTGCCAGCTCACCGTATAAAACTGAAGCCACACTTGCAGTGAAGAGGATGCAACCTTTCTTAGCCGGAATCATCACCCTCGCAGCATGTTTGGCACCCAGAAATCCACCGTAGACGTTGATATTGAGGACTCTCATGAAGTCTTCGTTGTCAGAATTCAAGATGGATGATTTAGTTTTCCCTGAAATCCCGGCATTGTTGAACATGATGTCTAGCTTACCGTACCGGGAAACAGCTGTATCAACCGCATTTTGGACGTCAGAATTGACTGTCACATTGCAGTGGACATAAGAGATGATCTCCTCAGACCCGAATTCATGGCAGAGAGCTTGGCCCAGATCGTCTTGAACATCTGCAATAAGGACCTTGGCACCGTGCTGAACAAATAGCCTTGCTGTGCACTCACCTATGCCACTAGCTCCACCTGTTATCAACGCCACCTTGCCTTCTAGCCTGAAATTTATAGGTAACACTAACTATTAGAAAAAAGAAAAAAGAAAAAAGAAAAATGAACTGAATATTGAATCTTGAGCTCACGGATCATTTTACCTTTTGCTGATGGGAGATACTGAAGGATTGGAGCTCATCTTTCTGTAAAATTAGTGACAAATAAAAGGATTAAAACGTAGAGATGTCTTCCTCTTGTTTGAGCAGATTTGATACAGAAAAGAAAACAAACTAATAATCTGATAGAGTTTGAGGAGAGACGAGAGATGAAATTATTTATAGGAACTCTGTTTCCCGGTCTTCCAAGCCAACACAGTTTCTCCTTTGGCAGCTCAATGTCAAATCTGACGATTA
Organism: Salix exigua; assembly: GCA_032356905.1. Classification (NCBI taxonomy): domain Eukaryota; kingdom Viridiplantae; phylum Streptophyta; class Magnoliopsida; order Malpighiales; family Salicaceae; genus Salix; species Salix exigua. The sequence goes on from CM063603.1 coordinate 6,998,507, forward strand.
TATTTATATATTTAACCTATACGGTTCACTGTATTTGGCCACCTTCATGACTATTTAATTATTATTTTTTGGAGAGACAAAATAAAGAAGTGCCTCCTACAATTCGGTGGGCATACATTGCCGGCTTGCCGCTACTTGCTATATAATGCCGATGCCTCTCATGTTCAACACGTGGACGTTGGAAGATTGGAGCCAGTGTCGGTGTCCGGTCCAAAGATACTGCTCAATTCCTCTTGCTTCTTCTTCTTTCCCCCCCTTAACATTCACCGCCCAGTTATAACTTATATGGGAAATGAAAAAGACAGTTTTTTCTTCTATTTTATTAGCTTTTTATTTTATTTTCATCCCCTTTTAGTTTTTTTTCTTATTCAGGACTAAAAGTAGTATATGGGCCGGCACTTATCGACATAATTACAATGAAAATAATAATAAAAAGAAATATATAATTAAAATAACATGTGACTTTAACAAATACTATTACCAACGCAATCTTTTTATTGGTAAATATTGGCAAATATATATATATATATATATATATATATATATATATATATATATATATATATATATCAAGGGATGTATGGTAGAATATAAAGAGCCTAGGAAGTATGATGACGTGACACTGTTATCAATATAATTACCAATGAATTGACCAACATATATATTTTGTTAGTAAGTTCATTAATTTTTTTTAATCTATGACCTAACTATCTACTCTCATCTTTTCCTTCTATATTTCTCCTTCTTCCTTCTCTATTCTTTTCCTCTACAACTAAAAGTCACCCCTCCTCTCAATTTCAACACAATTCAACCTCTCACAACAAATTTGGCGACCATGACACTTAGTTTGTGTTTTTTGTATATTCTTAAAGTATATTGATTTTGATTGGATGTTTACTTGTTTCATAGTTTTTTCTCATAGAAATTTATTGTATGGGTTTATAATTTGTAGAGTTTGTTTTAGATTTTGAAAAATATATATTTTTAGTTAATGTATTTAATTAATACATGACTACAGAATATAGATTTGATAGGATTGTTCATAGATGTATCGAGAATCATCATAATGATTGCATAGGATGAATTATTGCAATGGGATTCAGGGTTTTATTAACTACGTAGTATCTAATTCGAGAAACATTAATGAAGGTGATATTAGATGTCCATGTAAAAAGTGTAAAAACAAAAAGTTTATTGATCCAAATGTTATCACGATTAATCTTCTACAAAAAGGAGTCATGGAGGTATACTTGTGTTGATATGCACAAAAAAAGAGTTTGTTGCTCATGAGATCATGATAAAAAGGATGGTTAAGTCAACTTCTAGTTCAAGCAACGTGCATAAAGGTGTAAATATCAACAGTAATCCTTATAAGAATATGATTATGAATACGATGAGAATGAATTAAGATGGTGTAGGTGAACGTTTAATCATAGATAAAAAAACCTAATATAAACATGGCCAAAGTTTTTTTAATCTTTTAAGAGATTGCGATGAACTATTATAGAATAATTGCACAAATCATAGTAAATTATTGATTAGGGCACTATTGGTTACCATCAAGTTAGATTATAGGTTATGTGAGGTAGGCTATGACAAAATTCTTGAATGGTCAAGAAGCATTTTACCTGAAAGGGAACAAGTTGAACGAGAACTTGTATGTTATCAAATCCATGATGAAACCTTTCGGTATAAGATACTAGAAAATTTACACATGTCCAAACTTTAACATGGTGTACTACATTAAAAATATAGAGTTAATCAAGCGCTGTAAAACATGTGGACATCGTCGATATAAACACAAAATTGGCAAGGGACAAGCTCTTTTCAAACACAAAAAACATAAATATTTCTCAATCACACTTAAACTGCAAAGATTATTCATGTCACCAAAGACTGTTGAGCACATGACATGACACATGATGTGGTTAATGAAATGATGGTGTCATTTTAATGGCCAAACCTCAAAACGCTTTAACCGTGTGTATCTTTAGTTTTTAGTGGAAACAAAGAGCATGTGTCTTAATTTATTTATAAACGGGTTCAACCCATTCGGTCATTTGTTGCTCCTTATTCATGTTGGTTGGTTAAACTCATGACTTACAACTTGCTACCAGAAATATATGACGAGGCTTAAGTTCATGTTTTTATCTATATCATACTTTGTCTTTATAGTCTAGGTCATAACATAAATGCTTTTATTTGGTCATTGATTGATGAGTTGAAGCAGTTGTGGTCATTTGAGGCTTTGACTTATGATATATTGAAGAGACATGATTTTGAGATGAATGCAACTTTAATATGAACTATCATAATTTTCTTGCTTACAAATGGTTTCTAAATAGAGCAAGCATGAAAAACTAGCATGTGTATACTATATGAAAACAACAAAGTATTCAAGCCGACAAACAACAACAAAATATTTTTTTTATTGTCGTCGACAGTTCTTTTCAACAAATCACAAGTACAACTATAACAAAAAGGGATTTTTCTTGGAAAGTTGAGATGATTATTGCACCACCACTGCATCGGGTGAAGAATTGCATGACACGGTTTGAGAGTATGCTACATTGTGTATGATTATCGCTTAAAACGTTGCGAGCGCACAAGCTGATAAAAGGTTCAAATTAATACCAAATTGCCCAAGCTCAACATGCTTGGAGCAACAATATGCCTGTGAAGTTGCCGCACCAGCATTTGAGCTAACACTAGCATTTGAGCAACAATTGCGTGCAGGGATCATGACACGGGCTGGATGTTTGATGCCAACAGATACTCCCGTAACATTAGTCTGAGGAACACGTTCAAAATCTTCCTTTTCATTGTCAATTATGCGTGCCTTGGTCTCGTCAGAAATTGTCGAGACAGCTTTGCTCACAGCATTTTCTATTTGGACCTCTTGGACAAGAGTAACAATTCACTTGCAGATCGAAAAAGAGTTAAGAGTGTCAGAAGAAGCGGTTTTTCTGATGCCCCAGGTAGTTAAACTACTAGATTCCAAAAGTAAGAACTGGCAGCTGAAACATAGAATCATAAATTCAATGTGTTTTTTATTCCTTCTATGTGACATAATGGACAGATTGTTAATCAGAATAATTTAATTAGAATAGTTCTGAGCTTTCGACGGGAAAATAATCACTAAATTAATATAACATTTATTGTGTAACCGTGATTAATTCAAGCAAATTTGGTAATAGATGCGTATGTGTGTGTACGTATGTATGTAAAAGAACAAAACCAAAATTAATCAAGACAGAAAGGCTACTTGCGGTGCTAATTAATTAAGAGGCATAAAAAAATATAAAACGATATATATATATATAATCAAGAACAGATTGATGGTTAGTTGGTAATTTTATGGTGTAAGTAGTGGTATCAGATTAAATATTATTTATGGTTCATTTTAAAAGGGAAAATATTTTTAATAACTGTGGTTCATGAATTTTACATTTGTTTTCTCATTTGTATGTTTGTTTTTCTTCTTCAAAATAAACCCTAAAAATAACTAATATGATATCACTAGATGCTTTCCGATTACCATAAAATTTTCAATGGTTAAATAAATATGTTTAATTAATGATCTAGTAGTTTAAAAGATATGTCATGAAGTTTCACCCAAAACTTCTTAATCATGAACTCAAATATAGTGAATATTTGATTATATATTTTTTTAATATTGATATATATTGAATGATATTTTTATAACAAGTAATGAGATAATAATATATTGGATTAACTCAGGTGAACTTGTTGAATTTACAATTCTTGTCATTATATGATAATCACCACATAGATAGAAAATTGAAATAGATTATGACGAGGATCGATTCCAAATAAAAAATTAGATAAGGATAATTTTTTATCCAGGTCAACTTGGATTAACTTGTTAAACCCGCAACCTAAGTAAGAAGATCAGAATAACTTCATGAAAAACAAATAAAACATTACAAAGATCTATTTCCAATACATCTAATGTTGAAGGTTGAAATAAATAAATAAAATAAAATTTATGAGACTAGGATAATTCTACAAAAAAACAAATTAAAAAATAATTACAAAGTCTAATTTCCAAACAATCTAATACTGAAAGATAAGACAAAAAAAAATTGATTAATTGTGCTATATATGCTTATATATATATATATATATATATATATATATATATATATATATATATATATATATATATATATATATATATATATAAGAGGAAATAAAAATTGATCACATCAAAAAACTAATCAAAGAGCTTGATTAATTTGTTTATTAATGTTCGAAACTAGTTCATTGAACATGGTGATCGAAACAAAATGTAAATGGATAAAAGGACCTTTCAAGAAAAATGAGAGCCTAGCTCGTTGATTTATTGCAATGAAGATGCTTAGTTAGGTTCACAAAGTTGCAGCTTGTTTCTTCTTTCAACCGTGAAGAAATAAACCAACCTATCTGGGATACAATCAAGAATCTGGGTATTGAAACATCTAGAATGTCGGGTTTTGAACGCTGAAGCCTCCATCTATAAATAAATTATGCCCACTGATATATCTAGCCTCATCACTGGCTAGATAAAGAGCTGCGTTGGCGACATCTTCTGTCTTAAGGGTCACACCCTTCAGATTCGCAAATGAATTCATGGCAGTTTCAAGCACCTCATCGTCATCAATCCCAATAAACTTTCTTGCTAAAGGAGTTGCCAGTGCTTGAGGGGACAATCAATTCACCCTAATGCCAAACTGCCCGAGCTCAGCCGCAGCATTTCTTGTCAGCCCTAACACAGCATGTTTCGAGCAACAGTAAGCATGGGAAGCTGCCGCACCAAGAAGTGAGCTCACACTAGCAGTCGAAATTATGGTGCCACCGCGTGCTGGGATCATGACGCGGGCCGCGTGCTTGATTCCGAGGAAAACTCCGGTCACGTTAGTTTTAAGAACGCGTTCAAAATCAGCCATTTCGTTGTCAATTATGCGAGCTTTACTGTCGCCGGCAATGCCGGCATTGTTGAACATTATATCTAGCTTGCCATAGGTTGAAACAGCTCTGTCAACAGCATTTTTTATCTGGGCCTCTTCGGTGACATCACATCGCACGTAGGTGGAGTTTGATGAGCCTAGGAGCTCGACAACTGAGTTGCCTAACTCGTCTTGGATATCAGCAATTACTACTTTAGCTCCATGGTGAGAGAAGACTTTCGCAGTGCATTCACCAATGCCACTGGCGCCGCCGGTGATTAAGGCTACCTTTCCTTGTAGCCTGTGCAAGAGATATAGAAGCATTGATTTTGATTAGTTAGACATGATCCCCTCTTGGCGCGCGTAACTGCTTTTTTTTATTAATCACTTAAAACTTAGAAGATTTCTTACAAGCTATTCAATTCTACTAGTAAGTCAACTCTATGACTATCAAATTAAAATTTAAGTTGATTAATCATGTTTATTATTGCATTTCAAAAATATTTTTGAAAACAAATTAAAAAAATATTTTTATTTTTATATTAAATTAATTGTGTTTGATGTTTTTAGATATTTTCATGTGCTGATATTAAAAATAATTATTAAAAAATAAAAAAAATATCATTTTGATGCATTTCTAAATGAAAAGTATTTTAAAAAACAATTTTAACCAAAATCCTAAACAATCACTATATAATCACTTAAAACTTAGAAGATTTCATAAAAATTACTCATTTCTACTATACTAAGTCAACTATGTGACTATCAACTTAAAATTTAACTAGGGCTAAATATTAAATAACATTATCTGAAATTAGATCTAGTTAAATATAAATGACTTGGCATATTCATTCATGACTTGATTGATATATTCAAAATTTAATATGAATTTGTCATAAAAAACACAGTTTTAATAACTTTATTTTAATTAATTAGTCCTATTCGCAATGTAATCGAACTTTTTTGAAAGTTATTATCGTTGCATCGATTCTTTTAGTTAACCAAGAACGACTTTTTTCTCTTCTAAATTGAGACATGTGGAATATAGTTCTTTACTATTTTCTATCTATTTATTTATCTATATATATATATATATATATATATATATATATATAAAGGCATTTTGTTGATGGAAAATTAACTGGAACTGAACATGTCTTCTATATCTCTCCCATATTAAAGAAAAATAGAAACCAGGAAATACAATTTCTTCTCGTAGTCCTAGTGTTTATACAGATACATCCATCATGCTGCTTATTAACATGAAAGTTGTAAATAAAATAAAACAAAAAACATGGCTATGGCAATGGAATACATGAGTTAAGAACTGCAATGGAATACATGAGTTTGAAACATGTAAGATAACTTCTACTTATCACAAAAGTAATGTCAAGCACTAGCATCTTACCTTTTGGCTATGGCAGATATAAACACAGGGTTTGACATTGCTTCAGAAGCGCACACGCACAAGCAGCAGGGCGGCAGAAGCAAGCGAGGGAAAGAGTGGATTATACATGTCTATTATAGACACACACTAGATATTTACTCGGGTTTTGTCATCTCAAGAATCATATTTTTGAAACGTAAAAAAATATTAATTATATAAGATTTTTTATTATAATATGAATTTTAGAAAAATAATAAATCTATATAGAATTCATGTGAAGTGCATGTTTCTATATAATATATCAATTTTAAATCAAGATAAATTTATTTGTTTAGTAGGTCTCAATGAAATCAATGATCTAAAATTATCATCATCATTAAGAACCCAAGAAGATTTGGATATCTATATTATTGAATTCACTGTATTAGAATTAGTTCATTTCATAATCCAATTTAAATTAACCACAATAAATAAAATATAAATTGTGAAAACATATGCAATAATCAAATAACAGAAATAAATAGTTAATTTTCTATCTATAAAAAGAAGAAAAATCATTGAAATTTCATCCCTATATTATCGTCATTATCATGACTATAATAGTTAAAATTATTATCAAATTTTTTGCTCAAACACTTAATATCATTAAATTGCCCCAAAGAATGACAAAAAAAATTACAAATAAAAAATAAAAAATAATCACCAAAATTATCATTATCATTGCATAAAAATAAAATAATAAAATCATATGACCGAAGAACAAATAAAAATAACATAAAACACTAAAAAAAGAACAAAGGAAAAAAAGATAAATATTAATTTTAAAATGATCACTAATATAAATTAAAATTTAAAGATTGAACCAAATAAAATTAAAAACATAATAAAAATGAAAAAAATAAAAATAAAAACTAAAACATAAGTGCATAAATACAGTACAAAAGAAACACTCGTCAAAGAAAGATCCAAAAACAAAAGGAATTAAAATCAAATAATAATTCAAAAATAAGGGTTGAAACAAAAATAATATATTTAATTAATTCCAGTCGAAGGATAAAATTGAAACAAATAAAAACCACTGGGACCGAAACAAACAATGACATTTTTAAAGGAAATTGCGAGTGTCATTTTGTTAAAACAATAAAAGTATAAGCACTGAAATGAAAAGTAGCATATATGACAATTTTCAATTGGAGGACAAAATTAAAACAAATTATAACTCTGCATACCGAAAAACATAAAGGAACCTAAAACAAATCAAAAATCAAAAGAATAAGTACTCGAAATAAAAACCAACATATATAATCGGTTTCAATTGAAGGGCACAATTGAAAAAATCAAAATTTCCATTGAAGAAATTAGGAATAAACCCAAAATCAAAAGAACAGGGACTAAATTAAAACCATCAAAAACATGAAGAACTTACCTGTAATTCCGGAGGCAAGAGATAGAAAAGGGAGAAAAACCAAAAATATTCACCGATGATTCACCGACCACCGTAAACCGACACATGTTGGACCGAGTAGGCAATGAACATGGTGGCGCATGGTAAGTTTCCATTCAAAGAGATGCCGCACACTCTGCCTAAAAGGCGTGTGTGCGTGAAACATCTGCTTGGCGCGTCCACACGATGCTCTGCAGTGTTTTAAAAACCATTTATAATAAATAGTAAATTACTAATACACTCCTGGACCCAACGATAATCATGAAAAAACTAGGGGTGAAAGTACCACAATACACCGATTCAGGTCTTTTTGTCTTTTCGAGGGTTATTTTTGTAGTTTTACTATGCACGAATTTTGAAAAATCAAAAATACCCTTACTGTTTCACATCTTTTTCTCAACACTCAAGGGTAAAATAGTAATTATATTGTGCAAAGAATTCAGAAATATCATCCATGTCCCCTATAGTAACCCAATTTTTGGTTACTCCCAAAATAAAATAAAAATGACAAAAATAAAATAAAAGGAGTCAGCATGGGTAGAAAAATCAATGTGGAAATTTTGGTTGTTTTTGTAAGTTTAATCGTATCTCTTTTGTTCAAAAAATAGAGAAAAATATAGATTTAAGGAAAAAAATAATTTATTGTTGCATAAATCTGTGTAAAAATTAAGTTGAACGACATAATTATCTTTTTATGGGTTGATTCGATTTAATCGTCAACCAATTTAAAGTTTAATTATGATCGGAAATCAATTTCAGATCCAATTGAAGGATTTAATTAAGTGTAAGGACTTAATTATACTTTAAATTGGTCAAATTAATTTTATTAGGGGCTTAATCGATGAGAAATCAAGTTCTTGAATTTAATACGGGTTCAATGGATGAGATTGGAATTTTCGGGGATCGAATTGAATTGTTTTAAGCCAATTATGCGAAATCATGGGCCAAATTGAATGAATTGAGAGTCTAATGGTCAATTGAGGGTTACATCGCGCAATTCGGAAACCAGTGACCAAAATAAAAAAGTTTAAGGTTGTTGTTGAAATTTTGAAAGGGATACAATTGCATAAAATTAAAATTTTAAAATTAATTGGGAGTGCGATAGAACCAATTAAACATTGAGGGACCAAAATTGTATTTTTCTCACACCAATTTTGCATGTCCTGCACTCTGTTCGACACCTCGACTCTGCAACGGCTCTTTGCAGCTGCCATGACCCTTGGCCCTCTGCAAAAATGCAGAGGCAACAATACGACACAACATGCATGCCTCTGCCTCTATAAATATAGCCATAGACAACTGCAGAGAGGGAAGGGGAGGGTCAAAGAGAAAAAATAGAGAAAGAAAACGAAAAGGGGAAAGAAAAGAAAAGGAAAAAAGAGAAAAAACCGGAGAAACACAGGGAAGAAGACGATAATGAGGGGAGAATTTTTAAAGAAACCATTGTGAAACACTCCCACTATGGTCGCCAACCATGGCCATCTTCCTCCGTTGACAGAGTCACCGTCGAGAGAGCAAAATCACGTTACAGTGAGGAGCAAAAACAGAGAAAAAGGAGAGATTCTGGGAAAATTTGAAAAGAATTTTGGCAAAGAGAAAAACAAGTAAAACAAACATAAAACTCATCTCTCATCCCCATTGCAGCTCCCTCTCTGCTCTGCTCTCCTCTGCCATTGCGAGTCCTCTCTCTCTCTCTCCAAAATAACCCAGTCGAACGCCCTCTCTCTCCATCGTTAAAAGCCATCCAGTCACCAAACACCACCCTTGGCACCACCGTTAACCTCCACTCAATGACAGACAACTAGACCATACTCTAAGGCGAAGCCACGACGACGATTGCGAGTGACTATAGCACAAACCCGAGTAACTTTAGAAGGTCCCTCCAACCACTACAGGCCATCGTTGACGAAGCTACCACGACAGGAATCATCACCTCGGTCTCCTCTACCCAACGGTACTTGCGAGTACGCCTTTCTTCATAGTTGAAAAATCAATTGTTCATCGTCTTCCCAGTGCATGAGAGCAGCGGGACGCAATTTGCGTCCCACTTGTTCACACGTCGGCCGAGGTGAAGCCCGCCCGCCTGTTTAAAGACATTTGGGCTTCCAACACGTGAGGACTAGAGGCCCAACCCACAAAAATCTGGGCTTCCAGCCCTTGAGGACTGAAGCCCATCCCAAACACTTTGGGCTTCCAGCCCGTGATGGTGGAAGCCCGGATGACCTATACGGGCTTGCGACCCACTCAAGGTAGGTTGTCACCACTTGTGGTGACATGATCCAACCTATAAATAAAATATAAAATAAATAAAATACAAATTGACAATAAATATTTTTATGTTTTTTAACTACTATTATTATTTCAAAAAATACAAAAATATATTTGTTTTTGTGCATACGACCAAATTCCATGATTTTTCCATATATATTTTCAGTAAAATTATGTCCCATCTTCCTCATATTATGAAACAAAAATTGGATATCAGTAATCGGTTTATAATTATCCATTGGAATTTGGCCAAAATATCAAAAATAATTTTTGTTAGATGGAACAAAAAATATGTATGAGTAAAATCTCTTTTGTTTCATCTATTAGGATGTAAATTTACATTATAAAGTACCCGATGGATAAAAAAGATTTTACTACGGTGTAAAGTTACATTGTATACTACATCCGTATATAAAAAGATTTTTACTATGGTATAAAATTTCATTGTAAAGTATATTCAGTAGATAAAAAAAAAACTTGTAATTGCGGTGTAAAATTACATTATAAAGTACACCATGAGACAAAAAAATGTATTTTTGAAAATATAGTGTAAAACATTTTAAGTTAAAAAACAATAAAATAACAATGCAGCTTACCTTAGATAGTGTGCACTCGGGGTAAGGTATTCTTTTTTTTAATTTCTTATCATATAAATAAAAAAGAAAAAAAAAGGATAATAGAATTTCATACGAGAGAAGATTGACTTAATATGCACAAGATAACAGTCGGCCTAGGAGAATCTTTCTCTCAAAAAATTGAAATACTATGTGTTGAAAAGCGTTGTTGTGTTCTTTTCCTATGAGTTCAGATCTGCTGGTGAACTTTTTTATCCTTGCCATCTCTCTTTTCCTTTAAAAGTAGAATTTGACCATCTTGGTTTGTTATATTTCAACTTAGTTTCTTTTTATTTTAATTTCTCTTTTTTCTTGAACTTCTTTTTTATTTTGTTGAAAAATATTTTATTGATTTTCAATTTTATCCTTCGATTCAAATTGATGATATTATATATTTTTTATATAATTCTTATTATCTCTCTTTTCCCTAAAAATTGGAACTTCATTATCTTGACTTGCAATATTTCAACTATGTTTCTAATTATTTTAATTTCTCATTTTTGGTCTTTTTTTCATTGGATCTTTTGAAAATATTTTATTAGTTTTCAATTTCACCCTCCAATCCAAATTGATGATATTATATTTTTTAATTTGGACCTTTTGTTTTGATTTATATTTTCTTAACCTTTCTGTAAAAGTTTTTATTCTTTTCAATCTCACCTTTCAAACTAAGCATTCTTTTTATTTTTTTATGTCAATTTTAACTCTTATTCTTGGCATTTTTTCTTTAACAAAATTGAATTTTTTTAATTTCACCATTTAATAAAATTTATTTTTATTTTAGTTTTGATCTTCATTCTTTTCATTGATATTTTTTTAATCTCTTTGTGTCATAAAAATTATGTTTTCAATTTAATCTTTTAATATTTGATTGATTGAGAATCTGATTTCATGTTTTTTTGTATAATTAGGTGTTTCGTGATTGGATATTCAGGTCTAATGACTCAAGTCATATTTTAAGAAGCTATTTTTTCATTGAAAAAATAGCTTTTATAATTCACTTTATTTTTTTATTTAGTTATTCTAATCTTTTGATTTGAGTCGTGGGTTTGGAAGGATTTCTTGGCTGGTTTGAAATAAGATTACCATGGCTATATGTTTGTCATGATTGGGTTTTTTTTTTATTTCATTTTTACTTATTTCAACAATTAATCATTTTTTGAAACATAAGGTGTAAGCATTTTTACTTATTTCAACAATTAGTATGGCCCTGTGGTGAAGTGTAAGCATTGTGGCGAGTGTTGAACAAAATAATAAGGATTGTTTTATAATTTTATTATAAAAAATAAAATATTATTGAAATTAATTATTTAAAAATAAAATCTAAAATATTAATTGATAAAGGTGTGAAAACTTTAAACTAGATTGCTTTCTAAGTGTTGCCATCTTGGGCTACTAGAAAGACTAGGCTTGCCTTTGGGATAATGGGTTAGCGAGGTAAATGTTTATAGTTTTTCTGCAAAATAAGTACCTTGTTAGGGCAGGAGATCCTTTAAAAGCAAGTTATTAGGTGCGAAATATTATATAAAAGATGAACAAAACTTATTGAGTTGTTGAATAGTTGTTTGTGGTTCTCAAGATAATTGTATGGTTGCTTGTGGTCCTAAAATTATTGTATAGTTTTTTTTGTTGCTGCTAGAATTGTTATATGGTTGTATGAACGAAATAAGGTAAGGTTGTTAAATACTTATTTAGGGTTTCTAAAATTGCTTATGGTTCTTAGAATTACTGTATACTTTCTTATAGATGTTAGAATTATTGTATGATTTCTTGTTATTGCAGGAATTATATGAAGCTATATGGTTTAGTCTAACTTGTCTTGACTAGATTAGATCCTAGTCATAATTACCTCATATAGCGTGATGTTATAACTACCTTATGGTGCATAAAGTTGTTGAAAGAAATTATAGAAGTTGTAAAAGAAAAGGATTACGGAACTATGAGATTGTTCTTACTGCATTAATGCCCAATCGAGTCGCAATATGCCATTATGTCTAAGGAATTATTAGAAGGGAAGAAAAGACCTTGTCTAGGAGCTCCTTTAAGATACCTCGGAACCTTGTACATGAATCGATAGATGCAAGTCTGTGGGATTATCCATGAATTGACTCAAAATTTGCACACTATAAGATATATCCGGCCTAGTTATAGTTAAGTATAAAAGTTGACCAACCAACTTCCTGTAATAAGTGGGATTGAGTAGAATGTCACCCTTTCCCTTGCTAAGATGCAGATTTTGGTCCATTGGCAACTTAGAAGGACTGCACCTAGGGTACTGAATTGGCTAGGATATCCAAAGCATACTTTCTTTGACATATTTGTATTCCGTGGTCTGTCCTTGTGATTTCAATTCCAAGGAAATACCGCGACTTTCCCAAGTCTTTGATTTTGAATTTGTCATTAAGAAAATCCTTAATTTTCTCAACAACAAGAGGAGAGTCACTTGCCACTATGATATCGTCAACATAAACCAATAATGTTGTGAAGGAATGAGCATCTTGTTTGATGAACAAAATGTAATCGACCTTGGATCGACAAAACCAAACTCAAGCGAGTGCAGTGGAGAATTTCGAGTACCACTTGTCTTGAGGCCTGTTTCAAACCATAAAGGCTCTTGAGAAGCTTACAAACTTTATGAGGTGATCCTTGAGTATATCCAGGTGGGGGTTTCATATATATTTCCTCCTGCAAATCCCCATGAAGGAATGCGTTGTTAACATCGAATTGGTACAAACCCCACCCTCGAACTGCAGCAATGGCCAATAGACAGCGCACTGTGACCAACTTAGCAACAGGTGAAAACGTCTCATGATAATCAATGCCCTCTTGTTGCGTGTATCCTTTGGCAACCAAACGTGCTTTAAATCTCTCAATGCTCCCATCAGAATGGTATTTTATCTTGTAAACATACTTGCAGTCAATTGGCCTCTTACCAGTAGGGAGATCAGTCATTATCCAAGTTTGGTTGGATTCCAAAGCATTCAATTCATGCTGCATGGCTGCACGCCGATGAGGCTCAAGAACAACTTGAGCATATGTTTGGGGCTCGGTGTGTGAAGAAATGGAAGCAGTGAAAACTTGAAAAGGGTGAGAAAGCTGACTATATGAAAGAAACTTATCTAAGGGAAATGATGTACCTAGAAGAACCTCATGCATTTTGGCCTTGACTGGATTGGAAGAGTTGAAGGAGGCCATCTGATAGTGGAAGTCCTGCAAATATTTGAGTCTGTTTCATTCTATCAGATTTTCAAGCGGGAAGGTGAGGATGGGGAGAAGGAGATGATGGTGAAGGAATGGAAGATTGTGAATTATCCGAAAGGGGTAGGTTGGGTGGGAGTCAACAGTGTGCATGTTGCGGGGAAGTAACTATGGCGGGGTTATATCAATTGAATTAAATGAAGTGTGGTTAATGGTTAAAGGATTTAAAGTGGGAAGCTGTCATGCAATTGTTGCACCACAAGGGGATTGTATTAAAAGATCTTTTGTAGTGGTGTTGAAGGGAAAGTGATGTTCATGAAAGACCACATTTACGGATAAAAATGTCTCCTTAGTCTCTATGTCTAACAATTTATAACCTTTTACCCCAAATGGATAACCAAGAAAAACACATCTTTTTCTCTAGGATCGAATTTTCTTCGTCCTCGACTCAAAGTACTAGCAAAACAAAGGCACCCAAAAACCTTGAAATGGTCATAAGTAGGCCTAATTTTGAAAATGGCTTCATAGGGTGTTTTATTTTTCAACAAAGGTGTGTGAATGTGATTTATTATATAAGCTGCAGTGAGGACACAATCATTCCAGAATTCAAGAGGTAATTTTGCTTGAAACCTAAGAGCTCTAGCAACATTTAAAATGTGTTGGTGTTTTCTCTCAACTATCCCATTTTGTTGTGGTGTTTCCACACAAGTCTTTTGATGAATGATGCCATAGGAATGATAGAAATCGCCATATGAAACTCTGTCCCATTATCACTTCTTAAGTACTTGATCCTAGTTTCAAATTGAGTGCGGACTAGGTTATAAAAAGTTTCTAAGGCCCTTTGTGTATCCGACTTGTTCTTGAGTAAATAAACCCAAGTGCTACGGGACATATCATCAACAATGGTTACAAAATACCTACTTCCATCATAAGCGGCAGTAAAGTATGGTCCCCATAAATCACGAGTGTATAAGTTCAAAATTATGAGAGGATTTGTGCAAGCTTTGGTCAAAGGGAGTTTGTGTTGTTTTGTCATGGGACAAATAGAACATGGAATTTCATTAATAGTAGGATAATAGTCCTTGATTACAATGGGATCGGTAATCAATCTTAATCTAGAATTGGAAATATGGCCTAAACGATAATGCCACAAATTTGGAATAGGATCGATATTGGCAGACACGCTGAATGCAGGTGATGCATGTTAAGGTATTTTGATAGTTTACACATCAAAGCATTAGGGGTACTTGAATGTGTTGAAATTGGTATAAACCATTCTTCATCTCACCCAGTCCAATCGTTGTCCATGATGTGAGGTCCTGGAAAAACAAGTGTTAGAACAAGAAAACAAAACAACAAGGGATGCCTTTTGTTAGTTTTGGTGTAGAGATAAGGTTGAAGCTAAAGAGGGACACACAAAACATTTTCAAGAGTGATCATATTCGAGAGTTTGATAGTGTCTGTGTGTGTGATTGGAACTTCTTGTCCAATTGGTAGTTTAACATTATATGACACAGTGGTTGTGATTTGTGTGAAAAATATAGTGCTACAGATCATATGATCTGTAGCCCCGTATCTATGATCCAAGGAACATTAGTGATATCAAAATGTTTTCGTGTATAGGTGGAGAGACAAGTTGTAATACCGGACATTGATGGGAGATTGGTGGAATTGACCATGGAAGAGGTTGAATCGAGGACATGCTTGATATGAGTGTTTGTTGAGTTGTGTTTGCCATGTAGTAGTTGCAAAATCTTACGATATTATGTTGAAATTAAATCCATCTTCTCAGTATGGTTCTTGGAAGGGTCTTTTGTTGCTACCATGTTGGTTTGTCGTGTATAACCATTTGGTCTCCTTACCTCGTTAAACAACTTGTGCCCGGTGGATACCCCACTAATTTGTAGCACTTCTCTACCAAGTGGCCATTCCGATTGCAGATGGTTGCATATGGGGAGTTTGGAATTGCTCGCCTTGAAACAATCCTCTAGAGTGTGCCCTTGGATCTTGATTGGAAGACTTATAGTTTGTGGACATATTTACGGAGATGAGAGCCATTGAGTCCGAGGATGATGTGTTAAGCAACATCCGATGTTGTTTTTCTTGTTGTTGAACAAGGGAGAAAACTTTGCTTACTTGGGGTATCGGGTCCATTATCATGATTTGATCCTGTATGTTTGAGTATGTCTCATTTAATCCCATGAGAAACTAGATTACACAAGCTTGCTAATAACGATCAATCAAGATCTTCATTTGCCCACAAGAGCATTCGGCAAGGGACAATGCAGGTCAAGTTCATCCCAAATGGATTTCGACTTCCCATAATAAATGTTGATCGAATCATTTCCTGTGTCGAATTTGCCAAAACCCCTTTTAGCTGAAAAATTTGTGGTCCATTTTGTTGAGTGAGCCTTTCACGAGCTCATTCCAGATTTCATGTGCATTGTCTACAAGTATGAAGGAGGATTTTATTGAAGGACTCACTGAGTTGTGAATCCAAGAGACAATCATATCATTGCATCTTTCCCAAGCTTCAAAGAGGGATCACCGGGATCTGTGGGTTTTGTGATACTTCCATCAACAAAACCAAACTTATTTTTTGCTCTAAGGACCCTTTTCATAGCTCTTGCCCAAGTGACATAGTTTTACGTGGTTAAAAGATCGGTTACTAAGCTTAGAACCGATGTATCATCTGTTGTCTAATCGGTATGGATTATTTTGGTATGATAAGTTGTGGAAGCGTGAAGTTGATTGCATGGTTGAGGTTGGTGTTTGTTGGTTTACGGTTTCCATAGCTATGTAGTGAGCGTGAGGCTCGATACCATGAAAGAAATGATAGAAGTTGTAAAAGAAAAGGATTACAGAACTACAAGATTGTTCTTCTGCATTAATTTGCAGAGCATGTTCTTTCCCTTCTTATTTCTTGTATATTTCCTTGTTAACCTTACATGCATATCAGGCATGCATATATATACCACAGGACTAACTAATCTCGTACGTACATCCCACGAGAAAGAGATGAAAATGAAAAACAAATACACAGCTGTCAAAATACTTGCATGTCAGGATTAATGACAGAAAAGCAGAATAAAAAGTATAACAGAAATGTGTGCTGTAAAGCACAGCTGAAGGACCATCATCCTTTTTCTTCTAACAGCTCATCATCCTTTTCATTCTTCAATATTTCATTCTTCAACAGATTGCATCTTATCATGAGTAGAACAATGATGGAGAGCTTTAAGGTGAGTGAAGAATATCATTAGCATGAAGAGTGGTATTGCAACACCTCATGGTTAATAGTGTTATAGGTGTCTTGATTGACATGATATTTGTGGAAAAGTCAATGATTAGTGGTTATTGGTGTTCACCTTGGATCATATATTAATATTTTTATATATTTTGATGATATTAATTAATTGAAAAATAGACTAATGATATACTTGGATGAGAATAAATTTAAATAGGTATAAAGATCACATTAGCAAACATTAAAAACTTAATGAAGAAATCTATCAACAAGTTTAAAATACAAAACACATAATAAATTATTTTTTAAGTATTCATTTTAGTGTTAAATGTAAACATCCTTATATCTTACTTGATAACACTAAAAAATAATAATACATACACATCACTTTTCATCTAAGAATTTATTATTGAAATATTGTTTATGATTCTTAGAGTTGTTGTGTGGGTGCTTGTTTTTCCTGAAATCATTGCATAATTGCTTATGATTATTAGAATTATTGTATGGTTACTTAGGGTTGTAGAAATTGTTGTATGTCCCCAGGAGGGGTAGCGTGGTGGCAACGACCTTGCTCTTGATGTTTCAAGAGCAAGGTTCGAGTCGGGGCGCGTACACTTTTCTGTAAGAGACTGGGATAACCGGGGTTTTACTCGCTCATCTGGGCCTACAAAGTGCGCTTTTTGGGGAGTTGGTTTCCTCGAATCCAAAAAAAAAAAAGAAATTGTTGTATGGTTGCTTGTTATTGTTGAATTACATGAAATTTTATGGCTTGACCTAGCTTGTCTTATCCTTCCTTAAATGTTCGATTCACGACAATTATTTGTATATTTCTATTAAAGAAATTAAAATTGTGATGAATTTATAAGAAAATTATTCAATTTCGTAGGCCCGATTAAAATGAATAAATCTTTAAATTTTAATAGACCAATATCAAAAGTTCATCGAAAAATTACAGCCATCAGATTTAGCATTATCATATTCCATAATCTTAATTATAATTATTAAATCCTACTTGATTTAATGGATTAACATATCATTATAGAATCTAAATTAATATGATTACCCTTTGATTTAAAACTTCACCAAAGATATTTATTTTGAATAATGAAAAGTTGAATCTGATCAAACCTCAAACTGGGATACCTAACTACCATTTTTTATATTTAAAATAATACTATTTTGTTTTATTTTTAAAATTATATCCAATATAATTTCCTTTACAAAATAATAATGGACCGGTCCAACTACAACGTATGACTTGAGCAGGGTTATGAGCCGGACCCGGCTCTTATAATTATAGGCCGAAAATGGCATCCGCCTGACCCTGTACTATCCCAATGTTATGCCATTTAATGTGGGACACCAAACCAATCGTCCATCCCCATCAAGATCAGCAGCCTAGTGAAGACAAAAAACGAATTCAGATGAGTTGAAGGTAGGCGTCTGTGATCTAATGGCGTGGCTTTGTTTGTTGATGATACTACCAACATGCCAGACAACATGGGCTGTAGACACTCGTTCTGAATCGAAGCTGAGTAACCTCACTCGAGTGCTGCTTGAATCAGCAAGGGAACCGGAGTTCTTTGGCTGGCTAAAACGGATTAGAAGGAGAATCCACGAGTACCCAGAGCTGGCTTTTGAAGAAGACAACACGAGTCAACTCATAAAATCGGAACTTGACTCGCTTGGGGTCGAATACAGCTGGCCTTTTGCAAAGACTGGGGTGGTGGGTTCGATTGGGTCAGGGCTGCAGCCGTGGTTCGGGCTTAGAGCAGACATGGATGCCCTCCCAATTCAGGTTTGATTTCTTTCCTTTTCCAAAAACACTGTCAACTATACAGAAGTCACGCGTTCAAACGCCATGGTATTTTCAGTTTGGTCCATAATAAATTTAAAACTAAGCAATGTCAATTTTAGAGGAGGTGGCTCATTTACTAATACAGGTTCTTCAGAAACTAAACCATTTCTGGGTTGTTTAACCATAACTTCAACATTACTCATTGAAGTTGGTTTATTAGGGTGTGAGTTATCAATATTTATTCCCTTTTCCAAAAAAAGAACAGGAATAATTCTTCTAATTTTGTTTATGGTTCAACCTAAAATCAAAACATCATAGTTCTTTTTATAAGGGGGGCAAAGATAATTGAGTTGGAAAAAGCTAAGTACAGCTAAGTATGAAGTAAAGGAATGACCCATTTATGTAAAATAAAAAATATTTTCCCACACATCTAACTACCAAAAAACAAAAATTTCTCAAATTGTATGTTTATGGAAGAATATGGAAGGACAAAAGGAATTGAAAGAAACAAAATTGTATGTTTTGACGGTGGATACTTCCCCACTCATATAAATGGAACCTCCATATAGTTATCATGTTAGGTCCCATTGTATATGAACGGCGGAGCACACACCGAGTATCTTATAATTTTTATACTTTCATTGCATGATAAAAAATTTCTGCACGGTCAAGTGGGAATATCATTTCCCCACAAAAAGTTTCCCTCTCGGGAGGCCAGTAACTAACATTGATTGTTGGTTTGAGACCTTTCCAAACCTGAAGAGACAGAATTAAGTAATCTATATCAGCCTGATCATTTGGAAGGAAATGGTAGAGTGGGAGCATAAAAGCAAGAACAATGGCAAAATGCATGCATGTGGCCATGATGCTCATGTAACAATGCTGCTTGGAGCTGCTAAGTTGCTTGAACGCATGAAGGATGAACTAAAGGTATAGGAACAATCACAAACATTCAGGATTCTCATCCTTTCTTTATTTTTCTGAGTTTTTATGCTTCTGAAATATTTTCACAAGGGGACTGTTAAGCTTGTCTTCCAACCTGGAGAAGAAAGTTACGGTGGTGCTTACCATATGCTAAAAGAAGGTGCTCTTGACAACGTTCAAGGCATTTTTGGACTGCATGTTGCCCCAGAAATCCCTGTTGGAACAGTTGATTCAAGACCCGGTCCAATGCTTGCTGCTTCGGGAAGGTTCATAGCTACAATTAATGGGAAAGGTGGACATGCTGCTCGTCCCCAGGATACAAGAGATCCCATTCTAGCTGGGTCTTTTGCCATTCTTGCACTGCAACATATAGTTTCTCGAGAAACAGACCCCCTTGATGCTATGGTAAGTTTCCCCCCCATTCTTAGGCGATTCATATGTGAATATTGATGTGCAATTGATCTGAGGGAACAAGCAATGTGGTCCTTGATGTTGATGTTGTGATAATGATCTACTGAAACTTTTTTGTTTCATTAAGCGAAGTAAAGGATAGTTACCTCATGTCAAAGTTTTTTCCATTTCCATTGCTGTATAGGTGGTCTCGGTCGGTTTCATTGAGGCTGGCCAAGCTGGGAACGTAATCCCAGAGACAATGAGATTTGGAGGCTCAATTCGGAGCATGACTACTGAAGGTCTAGTCTTCCTTCAGCAAAGGGTAAAACAGGTAACCATGCTTCAATGATTAAAGGAACATATAATCTGATTATCAAAAAGACTTAGTAAATGCGCCTTCACTGATCAAAGACTTATTAAAAATTTGTAGACAATGTCAAAGATTGACACTCACCAGCTAACTCGAGGTTTTAAAATTAAACATGGTGTAGTGCATCATTTACCAGACAAATCATACAGCAATGTAAAAAATGTTGATGACTCCTCAATACTTCAAACTTAATTTTTACTCGTTGAATTTCAGTTTGAAATCATGGAATAATTTATCTAATTCAATTCTTTATGAAATCTAGTGTCTGTACAAAATTTTGATTTAAGAAATTGATAAGACTTCTTAACTCCGTATTAGCTACTTGTTTAATTTGAGGTGAACATTGATGATAACATAACGTCACCAACAGATTGTAGAGATGCAAGCAGCTGTTCACCAGTGTACTGCTTCTTTAGATTTCATGGAAGAAAAAATGAGGCCTTATCCATCCACCGTAAATGACGAAGCCATGTACGAACATGCCAAACAAGTGGGGGAAGCTTTGCTCGGAGAATCAAACGTGCTTCTTGCCCCCATGACCATGGCAGCAGAGGATTTCAG
Source organism: Salix exigua (assembly GCA_032356905.1). NCBI lineage: Eukaryota > Viridiplantae > Streptophyta > Magnoliopsida > Malpighiales > Salicaceae > Salix > Salix exigua. The sequence goes on from CM063603.1 coordinate 7,019,660, forward strand.
CTTTTATTCACAGAAGATGAAAGCTGCGTTTTTCTTCATTGGAACAAAGAATGAAGCGGTGAAATCAGTGAAGAGAGTGCATTCCCCATACTTCGTTATTGATGAGGAGGTCCTTCCCATTGGAGCAGCTTTCCATGCTGCAGTTGCCATTTCTTACTTGGATGGCCATGCTATGGACACGCAGTAGGAACCTGTTTATGCTCACTTGTTCTTTCTTTTTTGAAAAGCTTAGCTAAAACAAACGACAAGGAAACATCTATTTAGCACCGTTTTCTCATTATGGAAAGTATATATATTTTGATATCTCGAATGGATTCAAGATAAGGCCATTTTCAAATTTTAGTTGTAAAGAAAATGATATGAAACCCGCCTCTAACGAACAATTAAGATTTATACAATATCAAAAAGATGAAAATCAAGGTTGATATTATCTGAATTAAAATATCAATGCTATTAGAATAGATCTTCACCCGAAAGAATAGTGAATCACTAATAAGAATTATAACAAAGATGTTATGAAAATAGTTGTTCTACACCTAATCAAATCTAGTGTGTTAGAGGACCAAAAAATACGAGTATCCTTGCACAATCCATCAACATGAATCAATAAATGTCAAAACTAAAATGAGTTCTTACAAAGAAGTATTTATACTTCTCAAATCATCTTAATAGATCTAAAGATTATTGGTTAATTTAGATTCATTTACAATTAATAAATAAATTAAAGAAGCCCAAACCTTAATATAAATAGTAGGTTTTATATGTAAACACAAAGTTGCACAAATTGGAACAAAATAACCTATGATAGTGTTATTACCAAACTTAAATAGTTGTATTGATGAATTTAATGTCCTAGTCTCTCTAAATGAAATTGTTTCCCCCTAGAAATCCTAAATTAGTTAGTAGAATCACATATGAATGTTTGTTTTCTTCCCTGTCTAGAATAATTTAATTATAACTTCAAATAATCATCTCTAAGTCAGGAAAATTTGTGGTTAACCATATAATCTCCTTGTAGGACTACTTCTTTGTTTTTAGAATATCATTGGTCCATTAGAAAAATAATTACCACTAACTAGAATCTTTGTAGAGCATGTAAAGAAGCCAAACAAGGTTGTCAAATCAGTTGTTAGCTCTAAGCCTATGACATGGATGAATTGGTTTTTTTTTTTCATTGAGTTAAATTAATCATGGGTTACCCCATAAGTGTTGTAGTCCCCTTAAAATCTGTATTGACTCAAATATATTGAACAAGTCCACTTAGTGTATCTTTTTAATTTCTAAGCTCTTGACCTTATAATTGACTCAATTAACACCTATAGTGGACCCCCTTTGTTAATGGTTTGATATTTGCCATCACCTTTCTCCTAAAATAAATTCAACTTTTAACCATCATTTGTATTAAGCAAAAAGAGACAAGAAATCTTGAAAATAACGCTAACATCATAGTCATTTAGTACATCCACTTTATAAGCATTGTCATTGATGCTCTCAAGGATTTGAATGGTCTATCTCCTTGTTAATACAATTTAAGTTTTGATATGCTAGAAAGCCCTCATTGAATATATGCATTCAAAGCCAATTACCTAGTTAGAAAAAAATTCATTTACAACTTTAATTTTCTTTGGATGCATATTGGTCATTCCTTTTCTCAGTATGTTTCCTTACACTTATATTGAGTGCCACATTTATTATTTTATTACCATCAAGACTAATTATTTCATCAACAACCTATATCTAATAGAGTCAATCAATTCAATTTGTAAACAATCACAAATGGTGAAAAACAGTAGTAAAATGTACATTATGATTTCAAGAAAGTTATTGAATGGAAAATAATCCTCCAAACTTTTAAGGTTCTTTTGAATTATAAGACATTAAAGTGTAGTTGAGTTTCTATTTAGTACTTTTGTTTGCCTATTCGTTTGTTGATGAGATATCATAAAAATAATAGGATGGTCCTAACTTTTCCTCTAAAACCTTCCAAAACCAGATAAGAAACTTAACATCAAGGTATGAAACTATGCTTCTAAAAAAGCCATGAAGCAATACAGAATAAAAAGATGTTAAGTTGCATCATTAGTTTTATGACATGTTATAAAATGAACTATCTTAGAAAACTTATCAATAATTATGAATATAGAGTCTTTACTTTTTCTTTACATAAGTAAACCTATAAGAAAGTCTATAGAAATATCCATCTTAGGTTTCTTAGGTATAGGCAACAACCATGCGATAAGAGACTTGGCTTTTCTATATATACACATTTATCACAAATTATTTGCATTTTTTTTTCATTTTAGGCTGGTAAAAATGTTCATATAAAACTCTCAAAATATTTGCAGCACCAAAATATCCCATTAAACCATCCCTATATGTTTCACGAAAAAGAAAATTATACATAAAACTAATAGGCATGCACAATCTATTCTCTTTAAAAATATATTTTTCAAGTCAATACTCAATTCTCACATACATGATATACATTAACATAATTGTTATCATTCATTTACAATTCATTCACATGCTTAAATCCTAACATTTTAGCATTTAAATTAAATAGAAGAACATACCTTTTGTGAGAACACATCAACCACAAATATTTTTATACCTTGCTTGTATTTGACCATGTATAAGAATATTTTAATGAATTCTAGCCATTTAAAATATTACCAATATAACTCACCTTGACCTTTCAAATCTTTTAATAATTCATTATTTGAATGAGTCACAAATTCCTTTGGAGTTATGTAATGTTGTCATATTTCTAAAGTCTTCACTAATGCATAAAAAAATCTTTATTACATGTGGTGTAATTAAAAATGAACTCATTAAGATTATTTTTTAAATTAATTTATCATTTGTGATTGAGAATAAAAGTGACTTTATCTTCATTAAAGAGAAGGTTGAATTAAGGCAATACTAGTTGCCTATGATATAGTGTTAAGGAAAATAAAGTGCATATCACGAGGAGGTTGAGCATAAGGAGTTAAGAGAAAAGGTTTAAAGTATTGTACTGTTATTAACACTAGCTTTTAGGGATCATGTATATAATTACCTTCCTTATCATGTAAACTATGGTTTTTATTTTTGGTTTGATGATGCAATAATAATTTATGAAAGAATTTAATGTTCTTGTCCCTAAGTCGGAGACCTTAAATTTTGGACTTTTGTTTGTAAAAAGATTCCTCATCTTTACAGAGTTGTATATATTAGTTAGCAAAAAGCCTCTATGTAATTCTTGAAACTATTGTTATAGGGTTTTGGCCTAACTCGATTTGAGAAGTAGTCTAATGAACTCTTGTTTGAGTTACACTTCTTATAATATGATTGGTATGATTGTGGTGGTAAGACTTTATATCATGTTTTAACACCTTCAACTTAGTGGTGAGTTAAAACATCAGATTGTCCTTTACTTTAACCTACAGATGAAGGCCATTATTGCGAGAAAATTATTTGTATCTACCTAAAAATTTAAAAACTTGAATGATAAGCCTCTTTTATGATTGTTCTTGTGTAAGGCTAAGATCATTGCACTATGGTATGAATGGCTTTTAGACAAGAAGATTGAGTGAGCTTTTGGCCTTTTGTTGAGAAGACATGGGTTGCTAAAATCTAATCCAACTTTCTAGATTATGTGATCACCAAGTTAGAGTATAATATAATCATATTATGGGGCCTCACCTACAAGCTTGAGCTTTTAGGTGAGATAGTTTCTTAGCAAAATCCCACGATCTTGTAAGAAAACTGCTCTGATACCAATTGTTGAAAAATTGTAAAAACTTTTATACCAATTGTTGGAAATCTTAAATATGTACGGTAACTGTTTAGAACAATTACCGTTGAGATTAAAAATATGGAAAAACAAGAACCTGAAAAACCCGAAAATCACAAATATTGGAATGAATCGAATGCAATATTTATGATTTTCTGAAATGAATCGAATGTGATTCATTCTAATATTTATATTTATGATTTTCTAAATGAATGAATATGATTCATTCTAATATTTATGATTTTCGGGAATGAATGAATGTGGTTCATTCCAATATTTATGATTTTAGGGAATGAATCGAAAGTGATTCATTCCAATATTTTTGATTTCCGGGTTCTTCAGGTTCTTGTTTTTCCATATTTTTAATCTCAACGGTAATTGTTCTAAACAGTTACTGTACAGATTTAAAATTTCCAACAATTGGTATAAGAGCTTTTATAATTTTCCAAAACATAGTAATGGGATTGGTGGAGAGAGCTGGATGCTATCTCTATAGTACAATGATGTTCTTTGATTCCCTGGGAAAGTGTCTGCATCGCAAGCTAATTCAAACAACATCAGAAAGTTCACTGTGGCGTTCTGGAGAGAAATCAACACTGCCAGCATATGAGACCTCAATTGGAAAAATCGGTGGCCTTATCTGTTGGGACAATAGATTGCCACTTCTGAGAGCCGAGCTATATGATAAAGGTACTCTTCTTCTCCTTGTTACTTTAAAAGTTTAGTTTCCATTTCTTTCTGTGTTACAAAGCTGACAAAATGCATTCTATATTTTGCCACACAATCATTCTTTTATGCCTTTTCCCTGCCAATTGGAGTTCTTCAATCTTTCATTAAATCTGTCTTGTACCATAAATATAGGAGTGGAAATATATTGTGCACGTACAGCTGATGCAGGAGAACTATGGAAAGCATCAATGACCCACATTGCCCTGAAAGGTAGTTGCTTTGTTCTTTCTGCAAATCAATTTTGTAAGAGGAGAGATTTTCCTTTGCCACCCGGAGATATAAATGGTGATGCATCCTGGGATGACATCACATGTGCTGGAGGTAGTGTTATCATTTCACCATCAGGGACCATCCTAGCCGGTCCTGATTACCAAGGAGAATGCTTTATCTCAGCTGATCTAGGTGTGGACTCATTTCATGTAGTACTTATTAAATAATTGTTCAATTCGTCGTGAAATGTAAATGTTTGCACCTCTGTTCCTGCAACAGATTTTAAACCTGCTTTTATTTTGAATTCATATTTTTCTTCGCTTTCTTGCCATGTTTTACGAAACTCAAATCCTTATCTTAAGCTGCAGACCTTGGACATATCGTTCTAGCAAAGACACAATTTGGCGGAATTGAGAGTGTTGTGGATAAGAACCATGTCGGTGCGGCTGCAAATGGATCAGAACCCCATTTGTTTGCAACAGAAATGAAAACTGAAGCTCTTGAAGAGCTTTAGAAATGACTTAGCAGTAAAGAACATGTTTGTTCTAGAAGAACCTTTCCTAGTCTTACTAATGGGAATGGCTAGAATTTGCTTATTGCCAGTTTTCCATGGATACGCAGTGCAGTACAAGACTTATATGCCGACCTAAATAACTAGGTTCAGAGTAACTGAATGTGTTGTGTAATAGCCTTTCTGGGCAATTTTGATTCGCAGGGTAGGTCCCGGGTTAAATTAGGCTGTAATGTTTGGCCTAGCAAGGATGAAACTATAATAACATGTAATAGAGAATTACCAAACAGCTGAATCTAGAAAGAGTTGGTTCATGATGAATGCCATGGGGACACGAAAGCTGTTTGGGAGAGGCGTGATTTCCTGCACTTCATGATTACTTGGCTATTTGTCTGCCTCAAAATTTAACAGAACTGACCGCTCTTGGCTCCTATTTGATTCAAAATAAAGTAAATTCATACTTTACCAGGTGCAAAGCCATCAGGTACATGCATCATAATTAAGCTGATGCCATGCAAATTCCATGCCGATCTCTTCCAAAGTTCCTCGCAAGAAAGTGTATTTAGGGCTATGCAAATTCTTAATAAAATGAGAAGCTAGTGTAATTTCAGAATTGGTCAAGGCAGGTTAAGAAGCTGGGAGGAGAAAAACAAAACAAAGGTTACATATCAGCAACTATATTCGATGATTCTGGCACGTCGAGGTGAGTTATGCCAGAAGTTTTTGTACGAGTCACTTGGTCGAATGACAGCCATCATTTTAATCTTTTTTTCTAAAAAACTCTATAGGCAAAAGCATTCTTAAAAATTGACAACAGCTCAGTGAATGTTGAGCAGAGATTGCTGCAACTTCAGTGATTCTAGAACACAAGCGGTGGATTCATTCTCAGCATAATATTCTTCTAGCATCAGGTTTCTAACCAGCCTTGCCTGAAAACTACTCTGCATGGCTCACCATTTGGATTTTCTTAAATTCAAGCCTTCAGCTTTGGCATCTGACAGCCTAGACTTCGAAACATTCCCTGGTATCACAGGAGGTCTCTCCTGAGCTAGAATGCCAGGCTCTCGTGATGACCGCAGCTGCCCTACTTGTCGCATGGGACTAGCATAACCTCTTGGAGAATCTGACCTAGAAACAGACAATAAGTAGTCCCTAAGACCCTTCACTGATTGATGTCCATGCATTTCATCTCCATAACCTTTTCCTTGCCCTTGCCTCTCCAGTTCAGAAAACCTCCCCCAATCTATCCCATCTCCTGTAAATGAGGCCCTCTCATTTTGGATGCCCCATTCCACTCCATCTGACACGCTTCTTTGCAGAGAAGTGCTTCTCCGCGGTAATTTGCTCGAGGTAGAATTCCTCCCTTTGATGTCTTCTTCATCCATTGCTGCCTTTCTCAAATCACGGGGAGTTCCGGAAGGATAAGTCCACTTGTAGCTTTTGTTATTGTTATCCATATTCAATTCTATAGAATGAAGATCACTTTCAGCAGAGCCTTCTTCACATACTACCCTATCATCTACTTCTCCATCCTCCTCATTTACTTCACTCTGATGGGAAACAAAACGATTTTTACTCAAGCAAGCAGCTAGATCTTCATCATTTATATGATTAGAACAGCGCCCTTTTTCTTTATTTCTTTTGGTTCCAAGAAAAGTTTCAAGCTGATTACGAAGTTTATCAACAGCTGCATTTTTCTCCTCGAGCTGATATTTAGCCTCTGAAAGTTTCATGTGGACTCTCTCCTCACGCAACACGTCAGCTAACTGCATCATCTCCCTTTCCTTTTCAACCTCTTCACAAAGTTTTGCAGACTCCCTCTTCAGTTCTTCAACTTCAGCTTTATCATCACCAAAATCCCTGGCTAGTTCATCGCATACTTGCTCCATTACAGCTCTTGCTCTCTTCTCACAATCAAGTTCTTTCACTGTCTTTGATAGAGATGCCTTAGTCTCAGCCAGTTCCTTCCCAAGCTTCTTGTTCAAGCTCTCAAACCGTCTCCTCAGTTTCTTCTCCACATCAAGTTCTCCTGCAATGGACTCAATAGCAGCTTCAACCACCTTCTGCTCCTTGTTTTTCCATGCAGCCTTTTCTTCAGCAAAGCACTTCATTAGATAGTTTATCTCATTCTGGTCAGAGCGCTGTTCTTGGATAAGGTGGTTGACCTGCATACGAGCCCTCTCAAGCTCAGCATGTAAGGCGGAGATGAGAGACATGCTTGATGAGGGCCTATCTTCATTGCCCCATACACGGTTGATGATTTTAAGTAGCTCCTTTGATGTAGTCAGAGCATTACTAACATCCTTCAGACGAGGTTTGACTCCAACAGTAGATCCACTAGGAGTTTGGACTCGAGATCTAGTCTCAATCTGCATCATAAAAGAAATGGTAACTGCAATTTCCTTGCTGTTGTGTTTTAATACAAGTAACATTTAAAACTGTACAATGCATGGGTAGATTAATGATAAATCAATACTCTCAAGTTTTGTTTAAAATAATTAATTTAAATTAATAACTCATCATATAATTCCTGACCCAAAAAAACAGTAAAAGTGTACACTCTTGCTTTCCAAGACACTTAATAACATCTCCAAAGGACTGGCATTATTAATTGGGCCTACCTCCATTAAACTGGCATTGCTAACAGAATCAAATGCTCCAATGCTGTGGTCCATAAGCCTCAGCCTCTGAGAAATCGATGGTGTTCTTCTATGGCGACTGCCAGTTCCAGATCGATCAATCCTCTGCAAAATGATGATTTCAAACAACAGCACCACATTTAAGCAAACTAGCACGGCAAAACTAGCTTAGATATAGAGGCAGCAGCTTCAAGGCCTTCAGATCACCATATCAGTTCCAGTTGTTTGCTCTATATTTAGATGTTATTGAATTACGTTTAAAATTATAAAGCCACAATTCAAAAGTAATGCAAGGTTTCAATTTGAGAAAGTTAAAAAACAAATGACATACTGCAAAACACCATCAGCATTCTAAAATTCTTATGTTCATCCACAGCAAATATAAACAACTAGCTTTTCAAACAAAGAAGTTCCAATCTTGTTATATTAAGAAATATACAATCAGCCAAGACCAAACATAAAGCTTTACATTAATTAGAGAGACCCACAACACCAAACCTAATATAATCACCTTATAAAAACCAAACTAACACATGGCTTAAGATTCCAAAGCTCAAACCTTTTCAAATTCCCCCACTTTTCTTACCTAACAATCAAATTCCACTTGAACAAATTCTTTTTAATAAAATAAAAAACCCAAACATATCCATTTTCCTCTTTTTTTTTCTTCCTCCACATCATCCAGCCTAATCAAAAGCAACATATATAAGAAACAAAGAATAAAATTTTAGACTAGCATCCCATCAGCAAAACATGAAAAATTTAATCAATAACAACATATAATCAAACAAAAACTCACCTCAGAAACAGGACTATGAGAAGGATCGGACAAATGAGGAGGCAAAGAACCTGAATGCACCGACCTCCTCTCTCTTCCTCTACCCTCTTTCCTCGACCTCCTCTCCTCCACCATTTCCTCCATTTTTGGGGACGGCATCTCATTCATCTCCCAAAGGGTAGCAGCCAGCTTCCTCGCTGACACTGGCACATGCTGCTGCTTTCCCTTTCCATTCAGTGACTTTGGTGAGGACTCCATGGCCCTTAGTGTAGATGATGGGGTCCTCTTCCCCATCAGCTTCCATGTGGGCACTGGTGTACTGGATCCACCCCTCTTACCTACCAAAATTGCTCTCTTGAATCTGTAGTTTTGAATTACTGATGAGGATGAGGAAGCTGATGAGGAACACCCTCTTTTTCTTATCTTGCCAGGCAGCAATTCCTCCATTGTGGCACCTCCTTTTTGCCTTAGCATTATCAAATGCTCCCCTTACAGATCTCACTCACCAATTTGCAATAACAGGAAGAAAAATATTTGAAGAGTCGATAGAATTAAAGAGCTTTACTCTTCATTTGGTGATTGGTAGCTAAAAAAGTTTAAAATTTTGAACTCGGTCTCTTTACAAGAGAACTAAAAAAAGTTAGAATTAAGAAATAAATTGCTGTTTTGGTTCATTGGTCTTTGGATTGCCTAATAATAATGATAAAGATTTGAAATTGAGTGACTCTAAAGATTTTGAAAGGGTGAAAAATGAACACACACACACACAGAGGTAGAGAGAGATGATGATGATCTAGTATAATGTAGTTTTGAGAGAGATTTGAATTGGGAAATGGGAAAGAATGAGAAGATGTGAGGGAGAGATTTGTGGAGGAAAAAAGAGAGCTTTCTTTTTCTTTTTTGTTTCGATGACCTGCACTATTCCTACTCCATCTTGAGTACTTTCGAGATTTCAGTACAGGGTGTCTACCATAGTTCCCTGTGGTGGTGTAAAGTGAAAGAGAAGGAGAAAAAACTATATGGACCAATTGTAACTTCGTCCTTGTATTGTTGCAAAGTCATATGTTAGTTTCCCTTGTTCAAAATGCTTCATATTCAATCCCATACTTTCATTTGTGTTTATGATTTTGATCCTTCGTTGATTAGATTATCCGTCTTCGAATCAGTGAGCTATCGTCCTGTGGGTTTGCTGAAAAGGTGACGAATCTGATGCTCATTCATAAAACAATGCTCGGAAAACTTGTATCAGGAGCGACAATACAGGAAATGGAGAATGGATACATATCATATCATCTGGATTTTTTAATATCTAATTAATTATTTTATTTAAAAATTTAAATTATTATAAAATATAATTTATATTATTCTCTAATATATGTTTAAAAATTTAAAATATTAGATTAAGTTTTATAATATAATTTATATTATTCCCTAATACATATTCTTAAATAAAATCATTGAGCTTGAAACTTTTAAACAGACATACTTAATTTTTATTTGTTTAACAAAATTATTTTCAATTATATTTAATATATTCAGCATTGCATATAATTTTGTTTTATTCAATCAATTTAATGTGTGATTCTATTTCTATTATTATTTATCAAAAAAATATTTTAGTAAATTAATTTAACAAACACAACTATATAAATATTTTATCTTGCGAGATTAAATATTTTAATTTACTATCTATTCTTAATTTTTCCAATTTTATTTTATTTTAGTTTTCGTTTATTGTTTTTTTTCATTCACAAACACCTTTTTATTTTCAATGAGATTTTTTTGAGCTATAAAAAATTGTCAAAAAATCTTGTGTATATTTTTTTTTTGTTGAGAAAATATCTCACTCACAGTAAAGCGTGAATCTAGTATGCAATATAGATTTGTTCATAGTTCTAAATTATAAATTATTTTTTTATTATTAATTTAATGATTTAGATTAGGGGAAAACAACATTTAGTGGTAAAGTCCTTGGCTTTTTTTTTTGTCATGAACTCAAATTTGAAGAATGTATCATGAATGAATTATGATTTTTAAATTAGATGGATAAATATTTTGAAAAAACACAATTTAACTTGTAATTATTTAAATTGTGGGTAGTGAGGTGAAATGTTTTTTTAGGTTAAATCATAGTTTTTTTAAACGTGAAAAATAAATTAAGTCACGGGATATTATTTGATACTATTATTAAACTCGACCTTGTAGATTAACCTTAAAATATTTTGGCATAATTTTTTATCTAGTTTGAATTTAAAATTAACTCATGTGATAGTTGTCTTGACATGAGTCAACATGGAAGATCAAAAAGCAACTTGGATAATCGGTAAAATAAACATGGTTTAACATATTTGATTGACTTACACTTTACATCTACACCTACGAAAACTCGTGACCAGAGTCATGAACTCTAATGGACTTAACATGGTTTTAATTATTTTGCACTAATGATATGATTACAAAATTAGATACTCACAAAATTAAGCATGAATCAAATATTATGATGTTTTATTTTGAGACCGGTTAACTCATAGGAAAAACATTGTAACAAATTATTAAATTATTAAGATCACTTCAGAATCAATTAAATATTAAAAGATTAAATTGAAGAGAAAAAAAAATAAGGTGATATTTAAATAGGAAAAGTAAAAGGTTTCAACCCAACGGGTCAGCCTTAAAATCTCTTAACACAACTTTTTATCTAGGTTGAATTTAAAATTAACCTACATAGTTGAGATATTGGTTCGTTTGTTTAAGACTTTTATAATACCATAAAAACAATTTGAAATAAATTATAAAGACATTTGAAATAAATAAAATATTAAAGGATTAATATGAGAAAAAAGGGTCTGATTTAAAGAAAAAAATAAGAAATAATTAAAAAAAAAACAAATAGCTGCTTTATTGTTGATTAATATTTTGATTTGATTTTTATCCAATCAAGATGACATCTTTTTGTTTTTAAATATTGAAACATTGGCATTTTCAATTGGTACAAGTCTCGTGACTCAACTTGTAAAACTCACAATGTAGTAGACCAAGTTTAATAAAAAAACTCGTAATGGTTCAAATATCGATATGTTTGTTTAAGACTCTTGTAATACCATAAAAAGTAATTTGAAATAAATTACAAATACAATTTAAAATAAATAAAATATAAAAGAATAAATATGAGAAAAAAGGGTTTCTCTTGAAGAGAAAAATAAACAATGTATTTTTTTTTAAAAAAAAAACAAGCTCCTTTATTGTTCATACAAAAGGTAAGGAACTTGGTTTTACCCCAATTCTTTTAGTATAAAAAGATAATATATTGGTGAATATATGGGGCCGGAAACAAAAAGAGACGAAGAAACCACATATCCTCCGTCTGACCACCTTTCCAATCAGAAGTCAGTCAGGTCTTTCTTGGATAAAACACGAGTAGACCCCAGCTGCCTCTTAAGGGTCGGGGCCGATTCAATAACTTTTATTAATTAACACCGGTGAAATATAATAATTGAAAACTGACCCAGTTCAACAAAATTAGAAAATAGTACATTTTAATTAGTTGCATGATACTGTTGTGCGTGACATGTATGTGCTAGACCATGCATGTAGACATCAATTGCAATGGTGGGATGTTGCTCGTCAAATATGTGCACCCTTTTAGCATGCCACTGGTTGAAAAAACCTTAATTTGATGCAGAAAATAAAATAAAATTAAATTAAAAACAACTTACCTATGACACCATCGAAAGGTGGGCTCGACAAAGTCTCTTTTATCTAGTTTAATGAGTGTAAATAAGTTCGTACATACCTCATCACTATTATATAGTCCTTTATGGGTAATAAGAGCACCATTTATTTATAATATAAATAATAAGATGATTTTTTAATATAGTATCATAATCTTGTTAACCCATCTGTCACGAGTTCAAATCTAACAACCCCTATTTTATTTGATATTAACCAAGCACAAGGTAATGTGGGTATGTGCAAGTTTCAAGCCCAAAATGCTTTCATTTGAGGAGGGCGTTAGAGTATAATATAATCATATTATGGGGACCTCACCTATAAGCTTGAGCTTTTAGGTGAGATGGTTCCTTAACACCTCTCACCCTAGGTTCAATCCTTGTCAGTCACGCATGTTATCCTCGCGGTGTCTTACTTATTCATTGGGCTTACAGGATGTTCATTGGGCTTGCATGATGTTCAATGAGCCCGAAGATTAGTTATGGTACGCACCAACTGACCTAGACATTCTGGTTGGTTATAAAAAAACAATAAAATATAAAATAATAATGTATAACATTAATGTAAAATAACAACAATATTTATATATGTTATCCACTCTACACTCTGGTAAGTTTTTGTGTATTCCCTTTTTGACTTCATATGCTAAACTTGATTTCTCTCTCCATATAATCCTCTCTTACATGCACCTCATGATGCAAATAAGTTAATTTTCTTTAATTTAACCCGTACAAGATTTGCTTCTACCTTCTACCTAGTATATCAAGTCATTGTAGGTGGTACCAGCAAGTGCATGGCCCAGCGGAGGAGTTCCCTCTCCTTCACAGCATGAACCTCGGTTCGATTCCCAGTGGCAGTGGGAGCTGGAGAGGGTACTCCTCTCTTGATCCTGGGTCTACCCTTGCATGATATTCTTGTCACCCCCGCGGTGTCTTACATGCTCCTTTGGGCTTGCAGGGTGTTCAACTGAGCCCGGGGAATAGTCGAGATGCATGTAAGCTGACCCGGACACCCCGGTAAAAAAAAAAAAAAAGTCATGGTAGGTGGTTAGGATAAGGGTGAAATTAAGGAGCATATGCATTTTGACACGTGTCAACATTAAATAAAGGGTTAAATGGTGCATGCCGCGCATTTTAGGTGGCATGCATGATCTCTCTCAAAATTTAAAAATATGATTTCATTATTTTATTTTGTTCATCACAGTGTCCTCTGTAAAGATTACAAGTGGCGCATCTAAAAATGTTGATTTATCACTGGCGATCCTTATCTTTTCTATCTCCTACCCCCGAAAAAACTTAATTGTCGCCAATATTTTTGTTAGTTTTTAGAATTCATCCTCTTGGTTTTGATTTTTATTTTCGTTTTTTTATTTTATTTTATTTTATTAAAGATTTAATCGTTTTCAATTTAGTCTTTCAATTCTGATGTGTATATGATGTTTTTTGTTTTATTCTTTCTACTTTTGATTTCTTTTCTTTTTCTTATCTTTTTTGTTAAAGTTTTTATAGTTTTTTATTTTTAATTCAATTCAAATTTATGATTTTTTTCAATAATAATAATAATTATTTCAGTATTGGTCTTTCTTCTTTTGATTGTTATCAGTACCACCATTACTATTACTAGTACTACTAGTAGAAGTTTTTTTAATAATAATAATAGTAAAGTAATAATAATAACAATACTATTAATACTACTACTACTAATGATGATAATTTTAATAATAGTGGTAACAATAAATTATCTATCTACAATTTGAGATGGAAAAAGTAAAAAAAAAAAAAAAAAAAGCCAGGCGTGAATGGGCTTGGCATGCCTTGCTTCTTCTTTTCTCTCTCTCTCTCTAAGATTGATTGACACGTCTTCCATGCGTGGTTTGATATTTGAGAAAAGAAAAGGGTACAGGCAGCCAATATTGATCTACAAAGTTTTTAATTTCCAATTAAAACCTGATCATAAAAGATTATTTTATTTTAAATTCTCTCTGCTCATAAAGATATAGTTTCATGCATATTATAACATGGATCTTTTGATCATCATCATTTAATAATCTCACGCCTTACCTCCATGCATTCATTTCTTGAAAACAGTTCCTCTTACGTTCTTTCTAAACCTATTCTCTTTTAAATTCAATTTAATAACTACCGGTGGATGACATATTTTCTGCTTATCATGTTTATATGTTTCCTTTCTTGCTGTCTTGATAAGAGTAATTAGTAGAAAAAGAAAATACAAAGAAATTCTTTATATATATATATATATATATTTGTAAAGTTGATCCTGTTATTGAGAGAGTAGATTGGTGAAACTAGTGTTGGAAAACCCGAATCTTATATGCTCCACAGAGAGAATAACCCCGAAAATTGAAGCAAGCATATAATAGAACATGTTATTCCAAGGATTCTATCAATGGTGGAAACTTGTTTTGTTTACTGCAAGCAAGGACCCACATTGAAAAAGATATTCTCATAATTAAACGTGATTGAGACACCAGAAATGAAGGAAACATCGAATGGTTTGCACAAAACACTGGATTTATGTTTGACACTGCACGCCATTTCAAAGCTCTTCCTGTTTTCATCGAGGTAGTTCAATGAATCTCGGATGGAGAATTCGTATCATGGCATATTTAGGAGTCTTCGATTGCTAGTTTTCATATCTGCTTGGTTTCTCGGCTACCAAACAAAACAAAGTGGGCCTTCTCTTACTGTTTTCCTTAATTATACAAGTTACTGTGAATTGCAGCATCGGTTCTATGGAAAATCCATGCCTCACGGGGGTGATAAAAATGTTGCCTATAGCAATTCAAGTACCATTGTCACCATCAGCATGCCAATATTGTCCATGAGTATGATTTACATGTTGTTTTTCGTAATGGATAAACTTTTTTGGGGGGTTTTCAGTGCTGGCAGCATGGTTCAGATTGAGATTTAAGATAAGGTCATGTCATAATCTGCAAAGCAGTCAAAAGTATTACTGTGGTCGAATCTTATAATAGTAGATGGACGATAATAATATTGTGATCATAATTAAAGATTATTAACAATCTGCTAAATTACGTATAGATGAGGAGACATGACTATTTTTTTTTTATAATTGGGGTGTTTGGATCAGCTTACATACACCACAACTAATTTTCAGATTCAGGGCATCTCCAGCGGCAGAAGGCATCCGGGAAGCCAAAGCCAAAAATTCAAATATTTAGCTTTTTTGGGTTAATTTTCGTCTCCAGCGGGAGGAGCAAAATGAAGAGCCAAAATGACTTCTTCATTTTCTGGAGGCATCCGGGAGCTATTCTCACATATCAAAACCTGCAGAGACAAATAAAAATGACCGTTGAAATAGATCTGTTGGCCATGCTACAATAAAAAAACCCAGCAACAAAGGAATTGAACACACAACATACAACACACAACTGATTCAACAAAGCAACATCAACCCAGAACAAAGCAATACCCATCAACACTACAACCTATGAATTCAACAATTGAACACCCATCAACACAACAACCCACAGAATTAAAAAATTGAAAAAACATTTGATTTTGCATCCAATCCAAAGAAGAAAAGTTGGCGAGAAAATACCTTCATCAAAGTTCAAAATCCAATGAGCAGATTGCATCTTCGGTTCCTGTCAAACCTTCTGCCCTAGAATCTTCGGGGTTTTTTTTCTTAACTTAATATATTTTTTGTCTGTACAATTAGGTTTGTTGATAAAAAAATAGTACCCGTATGCTAGAAACTTGACAGGGGGGGAGTGAGAGGGAGTCGAGGGAGAGGAGGAAAAGAGTAGAGTGAGAGGGGGAAGCGCCATGGGAGAGGCGTGAAGGGAGCTCTGAGGGACGGAGAAGGAGAGATGGCCATGAGAGAGGCATGAGGTGAGCTAGGAGAAGTGATGGACGAAGAATAAGAGATGGGCATGAGAGAGGCGTGGTGGGTTGCGATTGACGGAGAAGGAGAAATGGGCATGAGAGGATCTACAATTGACGGAGAAGGAGAGATGAGCATGAGAGAGGCGTGGTGGGGGGCGGCGCAAATGAGAAGTGAAAGAGGTAGGGTTTCGGGGGGTAGTATTTAGGAATATATAATAATAATATTTAGGAGGAAAAAAAAGTGTAATTAATAATAATATTTAGTAAAAAAAATAATTATGAGAAATTGAAAATTTATGATTTTGTTGATCAATTAGCTTAATTACATGTTTAAATTTACAATTAGATTTAAGAACTGTGTAAATATAGTTTTTTGAACTGTTGTGGAGGTGATTAATAATAATATTTAGGAGAGAAAAAAAGAGTAATTAATAACAATATTTAGTTAAAAAATAATTATGTGAAATTGGAAATTTACGATGTTGTTGATCAATTAGCTTAATTTATACAATGTATTTTTTATATAGATGGACTCAGATTTGCCAAATTCATTCACTGACTTTCTTATAAGTGAGTTTGTACTCAACAAAGTGATCATATTGTTCATAACTAAAAAATCTCAAAGAAGTAAAAACTTCTCGCTAGAAGAAGATTGTTTACTTGTATATGCGTGGTTAAATACTAGCAAAGATCCAATCATGAGAGTTGATCAACAAACAAGACAAATTTTGGGCTCAAGTACATGCTTACTTTGTTGAGTATGGAGCAAACCTGAATATTCGTTCTAAGATAAGCATCTCGAATAGATGGCAAGAAATAAATAGAGAAGTTGAAAAATTTGTTGGTTTTGTTACCCAAATTGAAAACCGTTAACAAAGTAAAAGGACTGAAGAATCAAGGGTAATGTTTTTTTATCATTTCCATATTTGTTTAACATATTAATTATATAACATAGTTTTATTTATTGAAATTGATTTTTCAGATTAATGATACTCGGCAAATGTATGCTTCAGTCGTTGGCAAACTATTTCAACTGGAGCATTGTTGG
Source organism: Salix exigua (assembly GCA_032356905.1). Taxonomy (NCBI): domain Eukaryota; kingdom Viridiplantae; phylum Streptophyta; class Magnoliopsida; order Malpighiales; family Salicaceae; genus Salix; species Salix exigua. The sequence goes on from CM063603.1 coordinate 7,036,948, forward strand.
GTTATCTTAAAAAATGAACCCAAGTGGCAATTTGAACGTGCATGTCTTCATCAAAAGTCAAACAAGAAACAAAAAAATCATAAAAATGCAAGTCCATCTTCTTCAAATCCATCAACCACTGATTCTGTTAGTTTAGGAGAAGACAGTGACACATTTATTTACCAAAATAGACCAATTGGTTAGAAAGTTGCAAAGGAACGACTTGCATGGAAACAAGGAAAAGAAAAGGTTGGCGAGATTTATGTATCAAATCTCTTAGATAAATTCACGAATAATATCAAAAAAATTGAGGATAAAAAATATCACCATAGAGAAAAATTGTTAGAGCAACAAGCTAAATTACTTGAACAAAATGAAGAGAGACAAAAGGATGAAATGATGAAGGTGGATACTTCTGGTATAGATCCAATGCCTGCAACCTATTTTGAAAATAGAAAACAGGGAATTATGGCAAAGAAAAGTTTAAATTTGTATTTGATTTGATTGAATTATTTGTAATGGAATGTATGTTTAATTAATTATTTTTAATTTTCTTTAAATATTTTGTATCGTGTTATGAAATTGATAGCAATTCAGTTTGTTTCTTAAAGTTCTTATAACACTCAACAACAATAAGTAGCATTAATTAACTTCAATTTTGAAATTTGAAATTTGAAAAGTTGGTGGCAAATCAAATTTTGGGGGAATTTTTTAATATTTTAGAATTTCTAATTTAAATTATTGCGGGGTTTTTAATTTTAAATTAATTTTTTTTCATATTAAATCTGAAAAATTAATAATTCTATTGTTGGAGGGTTTTTTTAAAAGTAATTATTTAATTATATAACTTACTCCTATTAATTGTATAATTAATTGCATAATTAAATTATATACAAAATAATTCCATTACATTAAAATAATAATATAAAAAAATGGCTCTCCAAAATGCTTTTTATTATTAAAGTTCACATCAACAAAAAAGTCATATATACACTATTCAAACATCCATTTTAAAGATTTGGCTCTCCAATATGTCTACTCTCATTGGAGATGCTCTCACTGAATATCCTACAAATTCAGTGAGCATATAAATTACCACGGGAATAACAGTCATACATGGTGGAGATATTACTATTTAAATGGTTGAGCGGGGGAATTAATTCAGGGTGAGAGTCTCGAAAGTCATTCAAAATATGCAAGCAAGAAACATGAACTTTTTAATCAACAACCTATCAAAAAATAATTAATTCCTTTAATTACAATATTGATGGTGTCTTCTTCGTTGGCTTTATACTGCTTGGGTCAATGCAGCCATGACAGATTATCCAACTCCTTCAAAACATTTACGCTCCATGCCTGCTTATCCGGTTAAAGAGGTACTCGTCATTGATGCTGGTCACCAAGATTAATTATAATGCTCACTGATGATTTAGTTTTCAAAACATCACTCTAAGATATTGGCAATATGATCCATTATCACTATCGACATCACTAATTATGCTTCTTATCCATGCGATAAGGTTTGCTTCCTCATTTCTTTGATTTATTGGATTTCAACTTTAAAATTAGTATAAAGAGATCGAAGGGTGTATTTTTAAATTTATTTCAATATATATATATAGTGCGGTATTTCTTATATTATAAATATTCATATATTGTAATAGAAAGTTAGCCAAGAGAGTCTATCCAACATGATTTTTAATTAATTTGCTACACAATAAAAAAGAAACTCATGTTTATAAATACTTATAAAAAATAGTTATTTTTAAAGTGAAATAGATATATTTTTTCTTTATTTATTTAGAAACTTTACCATAAATAACTCTTTGGAAACAACGAGATTAGTGTTGGGAAGTTTTGAAAATTATATTTCGTGTAAAATTAATAGTCTACCCCTTTCCAAGTGCTAATGAATTATTGAAACATGAAAGAGAGATAACACGATAACATGGAAAGGGAAACTACATTCCGTGAGTTGGAATCCAGAAAATATCTGATCTGATAGGAGTAACAGGAAGCATGAACCATAATGCCGAGAAATGCATGACCCCCTCACATGGTAAAGTTTCTTCTTGTCATGGATTATCACCATCGTTGTCAATATCGTGACAACTTATTTTCTAAAGATTTCACTATTCATTTTTTTTATTCAAAAAATATATTTTATGGATCCTGGGAGTAAAATCCTAGGTTTTCTAGGTTTTTACCAGAGATACACATTCTAATTTGAACTCGAAATCTACTATGTATATCGTAAGTTTTTTAACATCACATCATGTCAGTTACAGACTCACTAATAGGGGCTCACTAATCATCTTGCATGGCCATCAACACAAAATGAGATTTTTTGGGTGATAAAGGATAAGAAACAGCTTTAAAATAAGACTTCCACTTCGTTTATTCAAGTTCTTATTTTTCAGGTTAAGAAGTAAAAGTTAGAGCTTAGCATTGCTGTATTTTTGAGGATGTGGTTTCTCAAATCCAAAAAAAGAAGTTGGAGATGTAAAAATTTGTTTTCTAGACTGGAGAAAAAGAGGTATGTATAACTGGGATCAAGCCCATCATCGAGTTAATTTGGTGGCCATGTGAGTGCATCATTCTCTACACAGCATTGAGGGCAGGCATGCTATATTGGTGGTACTCGTAATAATATTGCATAGTAGACCTGCATAAACCCTAATCATAATAATAATCTCGATGTATCTCAAAAGGTTTAAACATTGATTACATGCATTACTGTTCTGAAACAGGATATTAAAAGGGTCTTGAAAAGATTTGTTATCTTCTTTAATGGCTTGAGAGACCCTTCGAGTGGTGGGGGGTATGATCTCTCTCCTTTTTAAATCTCTATTTTAAAGGAGCATGTGGTTATGCTGTAAGAGTATATATATATATATTGCTTCGTGGTTATGACAGGGTGCCAGAGAATATATCCAAGAGCATAGATCAGATCTTTGAAATGAAGAATTTAATATAAATTATCGAGATAATCAGTTAGTTCCTGGCTATAGCGTATCCACATATTGAAATCTACAAGTTGCATGCCCCTAATGCTCCCCCTTCTTTCTTTGATGGCATCCATGCCCCCAATTGTTTTTTTATTTTCTTATCATTCTACAATTCGCCCATGATTGGGATACTAATAGACAAATTATATTTTCTCGCAGGGGCTCACCATGTGGACCTCAGATTTGCAACCAGTGAAGATCCAAAATGGCCTCAGAATCATTGCAGAATGGCTTTCTGAATACTTCCAGGACTTGGCTCATACATGTATTCAGGAATTTCAAAAAGATTTTTCAATAAATTAACTTCTTCGATCATGCAGTCCTCTCAAGCTGGCAGTCAACAGTTTAAACTTGATTGTTTTATTAAGAATTTGAGTTCAAATCTTACAGCAGGTCGGGAAGGTATTTAAAAATGAACCAGCACCAGGAAGGCTATCTAAATTATATGTCACTTGAATAAGAAAAAATAAAAGAAAAACACTTGTTGCCACGTTCCTGAGTCCGGTTAAAATTAAATTTAGGAAGACTCTTACAGCAAGAACATCGAACCATGTAGGCCCATTGGATTGGTTAAGAACAAGGAGCATTGAATCATATGATGGTCCTGTCCAGTTGCCTAACATGTCTGCTATGTGTACAGAATATCTCAGCGTTGTCTATTTTGTTTTGATTAGTATTTTATTTTTTTAATTTAATCTAAAAAAACTAAACTAAAGAATTTTTTTGAATAAAATTATGAACTTGTATAATATTACAAGAATATTATCATCAATCTCGAAAGGGTGTTATATTTTTTTATTGTTATGAAATTTTAATATAATATATATATATATATAAAATAAGATACTCCTTATAAAATTTCATATTAATCTAATATTCGGATTAAGATATATAATTGATATTGTAAACTACTTATTATTTAAAAAAAAAACATTATTTAACCAAAATAAAACAGGCAGAATGAAATCAGATCATTCAGGGTGGAATTTCCAAAACAGATCAAGATTCTGAATGAGATAAAATTTGTTTTGATTTATTCTATTTTTTGAATTAAAATGAAATATATCAATCATTTTAGACCGAATAGAACGGAATTGACAACCTTGATATATCTTGTTTTTCAAACCTTCTATCCTAGAGATATTGTGAAACAAAAACACCTTTCTTTTCAGCAATTAGGACACTATTTTTGACACGAGAATAAAAAATAAAGTTTTCTGAATAAATAGATGATTGAATTCGCCCGTCATTTGCAAATTTACCTGTCCGGGAGGGATCGACACTTAATTTCATATGGTAACGATTGTTAGTTCACTCCACGAGCTGAATGCAAGTGAAAGATACACAAATTAATGGCGTGTTTGAAAGGACTAGCCCCTTCCTCTGCCAAACAAAAGGGGCTCACCGTTAAGACTTGATCAACCGATTTGCTTTCATGCTCGCGCTCGAGTCTCGACATTGCATATTGATACACTGAGACTTACATGGTCATTAACTTGAGACCGTGACTAGTCAAGACACGTAGTCCTACTGACTCCACGTTAATAAAAAAAGGCCTCACCTGGTTACAGGAAACGTTTGAAACGATGAAATGATGGCATCTGCTGTGAGGAGGTATGATTGATTGATGATGGACAAGAGCCCAACTGTGAAATGAATGTCCTTGTCATTTTACTTGGCAATCTTTTTCAGAGTTAGGGCAAGAATAAGACAGGTCAGTCCACGATTCAAGTTTTGGAAATGGAGGTTTAGTCACCTCGAAAGTGCAAGTTGTGGATAGATGAAGTTGACTTAAGCAGAAATCTCAGCCATTGTTACAATTACTTCTTTTTTTTTTCATACCCCCACCTCGTTTTATGGATATTCATGTACAACTATTAAAATTATGGTTATCTTAAATATTTATAAAATAAATATATTCTAACTTGAAGACGTACAAAATCATTCTTAAATCATTTGCTACCAGAACTTGCTTAAACATTTATTGTTGCAATTTACTGTGTCTAGAGTTTTTTTCAAAATTTTCATGCTCAAATTCTTTTTTTAGTTGCAGTTTTTTATATCCAAATTGTAACCAACTTATTAAGAAAAAAAATCAATAAAAAAAGATTAAAGGTTAGAATAAAAAGAAATCCCATAGCAATATGAAATTCACTAGAAAACAATTATCTTAAAGTCCACTAACTTTCCTTTTTCTTACTTATCAAGTCCCTTTAGTTTTTACAACTTTAATTTTAGATCAAAGAATTATTTTTTAATATTTTAGTTTTAAAATGGTAGAGATAAGAAAGAAAATCATCTTCAAGTAGCGAAAGAGAGAAAAAGTTCATGAATGACTATTTTCAAGAATGAAACTCATTACTCTTCGTATCAACAAGTTTTATTTGACAAGAGTTTGATGATAGTGTTTTTTTTTCTTTTCTTTATAAACATGCTTGACAATTAAATCATGTTTCATTTAAACTTTTTTTTATTTGGTTGAAATTTTTCTTTAAGTGATTTTGTACTATTTCGGGGTAATTGGTAGATAATTTATGAAGATTTTTATAATATTTTCAGGGGGAAAAGATTAAAAATAGCTTTATTGGTCACCTTTAATATTTTAGTCACCACAATGGTACCAAGATTTTAAGCAATAATGCAATCGGTAATACCTACCATTATGAAGTGACATGTTGCTTACTTAATTAAAAAAAAAGAATTAAGACCAAAGTTAAAAAAAACAAACAAACATGAGCCTAAGGTTTTTTTATTAAAGAACATGGGCATGACTCATTAATGTTTGACTATTTTTTATTCCTTTCAATTAATTGTTTATATTGAATTAGCTTTTTTATATAAAAAAATGCTAATTGATTTATTGTACATTTTCTTAGTTGTATGATATTTCAAATAATTAGTTTGATTTGTTATATATATGAAAAGAAAAGGAAAATTGGTACAAAACATTTGTATGGCATGTGTGTGTGTGTATTCCAGCATTGAGTTATTGCTCAATTTTTCAAGAACCAATTGTTTTATCATAGAATAAAAATATAGTTTAAGTAAACAAAGTTATTGAACTTAGTAGAGTTCATGATCCAGATTGCAAGTTTCAATATGTTGTATTTTCAAATTTGTTTTTTAAAGACTTCTTTTTTAAATATTTGTAAAAGTCAAACCATATTTATATTGGTTGTTTAAGTTTGCTTGGATGAGCCAAATTGATTAATCATGTTCAAGAAACTCTAAAAATATTTGATAATATTGTTGATTTTCAAAATTAATTTGATGAGTCAAGATGATAATATAAAAAAATATATCTTGTTGCCAAAATATTTTTCATAAGTTTCAAAAAAACTTTTGGGTTCACCCACAAGATAGTGTGGACTAATAATTATCTAATAAACTATACTATAACCAAATATTAATTATTGCTGCTGCTACCCTCCTGGTCAACATGATATTGATTAAACTAATACAGTGAGGAGGTGCATTAAGGAAGGTAATGCTTAAAAATTGGCATACCCAAACGATGTCGTTATCAGTTTACGCCAGTCTTGGTTCAGCGCTTGCAGCACTCCAAAGAAACATAATTCAAGTGGCATGCATATATATATATATATATTCAATTATTTGAAAATTGATAAAACAGAATTAAAATTCATTTCTTTTTTTCATACTGAATCGTTAACACCACCCATCATAATATCATATACCTGCTGCTTATTATCTCCAATACACAGTGACGAGCGACCTGTCACTATCTTCCAAAAGAAAGAAGAATACGCTCGTTTAACACTAGAACGATCAGTCGTACGCTTGAGAATGTTGACGGATTTAAAGCTGTGGAACTGCAGCGCATGCCTTTCGGCCCTTCCCATGATTGTGTTGTAGTGAAGAGGACAATTCTAATGCTCCTTTTCTGAACTGAACAGCTTGTCCTTTTCCACAGTAGCTAGCACCTGGGATTGAACGGAACCCTAGCTACTTTGCCCCACATTCCGAGCACCGCCAGCGCACATGCCACCACCACCCTCCACCGCAGCTCTACGCAGCCCAGCTGCATCATCTCCTGTCCTTCGTGTCTTGCACTTTGTACACAAAAGTAAGCGTGCAGTGAGACTCGTAGTAAACGAACAGTCGAAAGCAGAGAAAGAAAACGTACCCTAAGAGCTGATTATTCAGGTCATTGATCTAGTGAGCCCACATAGTAGAAGACAATATTGATCCCGCGGGCCCTGTAGGTGGCAGAGCCCACGCAACGCATGCCTTCCTGAAAATCGATTTCGTGAACCATTCACAGCCAGCCGACCTGCCAGAGAAAAGAGGAGACGTGGCCTCTTCTGTCCAGTTTTGGATTTACCTGTATTTTTTAAGTGATTTTTCAAAGTCAAAAACCCGAGCCCGTGGCTGTGAATCAGATGGGAAATCGTTGTTTTGTTTCGTTCAATTTATTAATTGATTTTAGCCAGATATTTGCTGGTTTAAATTCTCTGTATACAGCTGACAATTAGGGTGGAGACAGATACGAGAAAGCTGGGTTTTGGGTCCTAGAAATATATTAAACCCTGTCTGTGTGTTGGCTTATTTAGAATATCTTGGGCGAATCGTTCTGTCTAGTGGAAGATCATTTGTTCTTATTACATCACTTGACGTGTAGTGATGCTCCTGCAAAAACAAGAGGCAGCCCATATGAATTTATGACTCTTTTTTTTTTCCTATGTAGTTTTACCACACGTCAAGAGGTAATAATGCTCAGTCCTATGAAACAAATGTTTCTGTAACCACTGCACCTTACATCACCTTAACAGAGTTATCTGCAGTGGTTTTTTTCGGACATCAGAATATGTGTACGTGAGAGTGCACGACTGGAAAATATTCCTTAATTCGATGTAAGAATTGTGATTTTGTTACTGTGAAAATTACTTGTACTGTTTCTAATGGAAATGTATGGTGAGCAAATGTCAAGTGGGAAATTTTACACGCTAGCTATTTACTCGTGTTTCTCCGTTGTAATTATATTTTTTTAACACAAAAAAAAATTAAATGTAAGAATTTTTTTGTTATATTGTAAATTTAGACAAAATAGTAAATCTTTGTAGAATTCATGATTTCCAATAAATATATAAATTTTAAATCAATATAAATTTATTTATTAAAAATAATCATCAACATAGAATTATTATCCCCAATGCTTATACTTAAGGTGGTGCTTACGTTACTTTTTTTTGGCCTCTTTTATAAAAGTTAAATCTCCTGAAACTGTTCATGAGAACAGGAGCGCGGCGTTGAAGATGCAATGGATCTGCACAAAAGTGGCTGCAAAGTGATCGGACCCACCAGGATTTTGTCTAAGATACCACCTTTCCATGATTTTATGTGCGAACTGTATTTTAATGTATTGTCCATGTGCGTAATCCTCATATTATAAGGTCCCCATTTCAAAATGTTGACAATATTTTTAAAAATAAATTAAGCTTAGTACCTAAAAACATTTTAATGAATAAAAGGCATGAAGGAAATCCAATATCAGAGGTTGTATGTAGCTTTCAACCCTCAGGTTCTTATATCCATGATGTCTCTGTGATGGTCCTTCCTGTCCTTGAGTTTAATTAAAAGATAACCCTTTCTTTGCTTTTGTATTTCTGTGAAAACACAATCTTCTCTGGTCAATCTCCTCTATAATTTAAAAAAAAACGATAACATTTTGATAAATATCCTTGGTTTGATGAGCTAGCTACCATTATTATGGGTAAATTAAACATTTTTTAAATTAAAATGAATTGATAATAATAATAATAATAATAATAATAATAAGATTGTCACCCCTAAACCAGTTATAGACAAACCCATACTATCCTGAATGTATTAGATTTTTGGAAAAGGAAGATTGGAAGAAGCTTGTATGGTCTTATGTGTTTTATTATTTATTATAAAACAATTGTTAGGAATACAGAAGTGAGAATGCACACTGATGATGAGAATTGCATATCAAGTAACAATCTCATCTAAAAATTTAAATCATTTAAATGAGATCGTAGAATATAATTTATATTATACTCTAACATTACATCATCTTATTAAGTCTTTTACAAGCTCAACAAAGGAAAGAAAATAGCTCACGTTTACAACTAATTAATGTGACAAGTGCAACTAGAAATCACTAGCTATATACCTTAAGACTAGGACTTTAATGAAATTCATTGCAATAATTTATCTGAATTCCTAACTAAATTCCTAAGCTTTCTCTTCAACAATTTATAATTATAATTCATGTCCTCCTTTGCTTTGAATTTTATGTTGGCCATGAAAAAAATCAATTGCATCCTTGTATTTTATGACATGTTATAATTGACCTTAATATTTTGATTTTAAACTTTGATTCTTAGTCCTTTTATCAAAAAAAAATTTCAATTTTATCATTGGATCAATAATCGTGATTTTTTATTTCTTAAAGTTTGATCCTCATTCTCTTTTTTTTTATTTGGACTCTTGTGAATTTGATTTTTCATTTTATACTTAAATTCAAAGTTTGATGATATTTAAGGTTAGACCCTCAAGGTTTTCATTTAAAATCTTGATTCTTAATCCTTTTATAAAACTTAAAAATTTGTTTTCAATATTATCTTTAGTACCATGATCTTGGTTTTTTTTTTTTTTTTTCAAATTTGGTTCTCATTCTCATTCTCTTGATTTTATTTTTTGTTTTGGAATGTTATGTTAATTTTACTTGTCTTTTTCCAATATATCAAATTTTCAGGTTGTCCACTCATCTTTCAAGAGTCAATACGGGGAACGCATTGGGTCATGTGTCATTGAGGTTGACGAGAGCTAACCTAGTCACAATATTTTTATTTTATAAAAAAAGTATACATTATTTTGAAAAAAAGAAAATAAATAGTCAACAAGTTTTGACCTAGGTTTGACTAGGTTTGCCACGGGTTGATGGGTAACAAGTGAATCTGTATTTTTAATCATTTCACTCCAAGTCAATTCCCCCTAAATTTCTTTTGAAACTCGACCCATCCAAAGCCCTGGGTCACATGATTCACCATTTTGCATTCTATTATGTTATTTTGTTCGCATGATCTCGCTCGCGTGTTAAGGAGACCTCACTTGGATTTGTTGGTTCTTTGTTTTCTTAAACTTTTTTTTGGTAATTGATTTTTTTATTTCATCCTTAATTATACGTTTGGATTCTTGGGTGTTGACAATTCTATTTTTTTTAAGAAAAGTTTTTTTATAATATCAAGTTTTGCATTTTTTTTCTCCTCCTTTAAAGTACAATGAAAGCGATTAAGTATTGCTTTTTACAAAAATAAATTAAGTCAGACTCGTAACGAAGCAAAAACCACCCAGATATATATATATATATATATATATATATATGATTTATATTTAATTAAATAATATATCTTAAATTATATATATATATATATATTATTTAATTAAATATAAATCATAAAGCACAAAAATTGAACTAAATATGGAAGATAAAATAATGGGTTTGTTTTGTTTATTTTTTTGATTAATATTTTTTTTCATTAATTTTTGAGGGGATATCGAAAGGAATTTTCTTAGAAGTTAAAATTAAGGAGTAATTACGACACATTCATTAAAATTATTTTAACTAAATATATCTTTCTCTTTGTTAATTCATAAACTTTCAACAAACCCAGCATCATCTTTGATAAAATAAGAAAGAAAAAATGTTTGCGTAGATGCATAGTTAATGCATAAAGAGATTCAAGTGAAGAAAGGTCTACGACACCAGGTGGGCTTCGCTTGGGGACTGAGGAGTTACCATATATAGAAACTTTTAATTTTGATTTCTTTATAGCAATCAGTGACCACTTTCCTTAAATATCTCAAAAAGTTCTAATCTTATTCTCAGTCTGTGCTTGAAATAAATTATGAAGCTGTCATACGGCAACAAAAACCCTCCACGGATTTCATGGCAGATTCATCACCCCAATCAAACCTGAGCTTTCTTCATGGTCAAGGATTCCTCGACTTGGCCCGGCAACATCTTTGAGAGTGATGAAGCAAACTTCTGCTTGAGGCAATCCGATTATATTCTATGTATCATGAATGTTTTCATTGGATGAGTCTGGTTACATAATAATAATAATAATAATAATAATAATAATAATAATAATAATAATAATATATTTACAAAGTTTTCATTGTAAATTGTCCCTCACACTCTCGATCTATTCACATTCAAGGTTAAAATCACCAATACTTTAGAAACTGAAAACAAAGGGTTGAAGATGTATTTCATTATTATTGCATTTACCATGGAAAAAATGTTTTATAATGATTCGGACCGTGGTTGTCCAATGATTCCATTATTGATGTGCAAAATAATAATTTATTCATGAACAAAATAAAATATATCAATTACTCGGTAAGTGGTGCTCTATGAATAGACAATCAGTAAGTTGACAAGAGCATCTAGTTGACATTAGATAATGTATAAGACATCACAACCACCTCTATTATATGTCCCGAACATTTACTTAATAACTATACGAGGTGTTCTAGGAGCACCAGTTTGGAACTAAAAGGTGATGATCAAAATTTCATAATTATTTATTTCAAAATCTATAAAATTAATTGAGAAATCTAACCAGACATCCATGTTAATAAAAAAAACATTTACTTAAATTAACAACTAGCCTACCCTTTTGTAGGGAAGAAAAGGGTGTCTGAATCTACCTGGAAATTGAGGTGGGTTTTGTCTGAAAGTCGTAGAAAAGACACATCTAACTCAAGATAAATAATAATATACTAGGGAATTGAGGTGGGTTTTGTCTGGAAGTCGTAGAAAAGACACATCTAACTCAAGATAAATAATATACTAGGAAATAAATACGAGTGAGAGACACCCAGGGCAAGAGACGACGACCTAAGGGAGCCATTGTTTGTGTGATTAGAGAGAGAGAGAGGGGTGAGTGTGAGGAGAGGATTCAAACACGAGTGACCAAAAGAGTCTCCAAGTGGACAAATCTTATCTCATCCCTCTGCTTATTGGAAAGGGGAAGAGGATCGATCTCTGCATTTTTTTTTCTCTCCACTCTCCCTATCGTTTCTTTTTTAAAACTAGGAATGGCCACACATCAATAATGCTGCCATGCACGTGGCAAAAAATAATAATATTATCTTCTCTTGCACATTTCACATTTTAGACACGACAAGATTACTTGCCAAATAAATATTTAGGATCACACTGCTTGTTCTCCCTTCATAGAAATTCCCAAACCCTACATACTTTGTGTTATTTCCAATTTTATCATAGTAGGCTAAATTATTTTTTAAACTAGTACAGTTAAAAGAAATTATTATTATTATTCTAGTACAAAAACAGGAATCACGAATGGACTACATACATGATTTATAGTTATTCACAAAAACAGAACTTTAACTCAAGCCAGCAAGTTATTTAGCAGAATAAATTCAACACATTCATTTACCAAAATCGCCTAGTTTCATAGAAAATAATTTCATATTAAAAAAATAATTATAAATTAGTTAAACTACATAATAAACAAAACTAAAAAAATGAACACATCAATAGACTTGGACCATCAGAACCACGAGCATGTTAATGATAAACAACATCATCTACAATTTAATGCATTGTCCGAATGTTCAACATCCCTAAGCTTTGTGAGGTGCAAAAGTCACGATGAGAACATTGTGTATAGCATTATTGGAAGCATCATAAACTATAGCCACGGCTATTCGACCATTGCCTATTAAAATAATCACATAATATATGAAAATGAATATACCTCAAATTGGTTAAAATGAGTGGTGGTGATGGTGATAACAATGATGATGGCGGGGGACTGATGGTTGCTGTAGATGGATGGTTATAGAGAGAGAAATGTGAGGTCTATCGTGGTAAAGAAAGAAATATATATTTTTATGGTGAAGAAATATATTAGGTGTGTCGAGTTGAGAAAGATGTTAGGAGGAGAGACAAGGTAGGGGAAAAAAAAAGCAAGAAGATAGAAAAATAAATGGGAAATCGACCTTCAAATAGTTAATAAGGTAGTCCTGCATGTACTCCATGTGCAACTTTTAAAGACATGTGTACTACATGTACATTAGTGAGACCATTTTAAAGACATGTGTACTACATGTACATTAGTGAGCCCCGTTTCGGACCGCGTTTCAAATGTCGGTTTCAAAAAATTCATTTTTTTTATTTTAAATGAATATGTTTTGATGTTTTTAGATCATTTTAATGTGCTAATATCAAAAATAATTTTTTTTAAAAAAAATATCATTTTAATTTATTTCAACACGAAAAACACTTTGAAAAGATACCGCAACAGCTCTCCCAAACAGGCTTTAAATGTGACTAAAGGTTGCACATGTAGTACATATGCAACCTATAGACATGCATGTGGCACTTAGTTCATATATATAGTACAAGTCCAACTTCTATTTCTATGCTACAATGGAAATTAATTTTTTAACTATACTATTGTAGAAAAATAATTTGGTATACTTTGCTAATGTGGGAAAAAACTCACATATATGTATCCTATAATTCACTTATTTACTTCTAACCCAAATAATTAACATGTGATATGTACTTTTTATCTCAAGTGAAGCATTAAACATTAAATATGTATGGTTATAGTTATAACCTACATACTACTACTACTTAGTCATGTAACAAGATATATAGGATCTAAAGATATCTTTTAAAAAAAACTAAAAAGATGGTGAATCCATTGTTCCCGTAGACATTTTCCACCATGGACAACAACAATAAATTTATCATTTTACCCTTAAAGAGACTTGTTAGCTAGACGTTGAGGGCATGATTGTCTTTTCAAATAGGGTATTTTGACATTTTTTAATTGACTGGAGGCAAAACAGGTATCTAGTTTAAAATCACACAACAAATTATCATAAATACCTATAAGATTATTGCATTGTTTGGAGTCATTAAGGGGTAGATTTATATTTTTACTTTTAAAGTGCATAGTAAAATATATAAAAAAAAACTATCTTTGTATAAAAACAATTAGTAAGCTAGAAGGGGTGTTTTCATCTATTCCTTATTATTTACATTGTAAAATACCTTATTGCCCTTGGTTTTAGATTTTTATACCTTGGATTTGAGGTTATTTTGGTTATTGTGCTATTGGTATTATTTTTTTGTAATTGGGTAAAGTATAATTTTATCTTTTGATAAATTAAAAGGATTTTAAAAAATAAATACTAACACGTGTTGGACACTCGTCCACCGAAAAATCCATTATGAGGCGTCACCTACATGAAGAGGTGGTACATGTAAAGAATGGACCCATTTCTTTTTTTTTTTTCAATTTCCCCTTCAATTCTTACCCCCCCTACCTTACAATTTTTTAAATCAACCCTTCAACTACTCTTTATTTTTTTAATATTTTATTTATTTCAAATATCTAATGAAAATCAAAATTTGTTTCAATTTCATCCTCATTTGATTTTTTTTTGCACTCCACTTTGTTTTTTTTATTTATTTATTTCCTAATCTTTTGGTTGATATTTATTCTATTTGAAATAATTCATGGAAATTGAAAATCTCTTCAATTTCCATCCTTATTTTAATTTTTAGATTTGTCTTATTTAATCATCATTCTCTTAATTGCTATTTATGTCATAATTGTTATAGAGTAACTTTTTTGGTGATTTCACTTTCAATTATTTTTTCTCCTATCATATTTTTTCCTTATTCTATTGATTTTCATTGCTATTTTTTTTTTAGTTTTGTGTTTTTATATACTCAATTTTATCCTTCAACATTAAGTTTATTTAAACGTGAACTAATTGATTAACCCTATTTTGAAATTTCATGAATTCCAGTTTTGGAAATTAACCCAACTTGAAGATATTTCTAATGGGTTGCTTTTTCTTTTTATCATTAGTTTATTATTATTTTTTCTTTTGAATTTTTCTCGAAGTTAATTTTTTTTTCTTATATGATTTCTACATATCTCTTTTTATTTGGTTGGGTTATCGGGGTCTTTAATTTTTAGATACATTTTCTCAAAATACTTTTTTTTTTATAAAAAAAATTACATAGAAATGATTGATTGAATATAGGCAGATATGAAACTTCTTTTGATGTTATTCGCCACCTTTTGTAGTGCGGGTCGAGACAAGGAGCCTCCAGCAATTGTTTTCTCTCTCTCTCTCTCTATTTATGATATCGATGACTCGTCTCTTTTGTGTTATCCTTCCTAGCCATGTTTTCTTCAAAGTTAATTTTCTACTATTGCTTTTCATTTAAATCAAATTATTTAATTTAATTGAATTGAATAATCCCGGTATCAAGTTGTTCATGCATTTTTCAAAACATTATCAGCAGGCAGCGTCACACGATTCCCCAAGACTATGGCTAGTAGATATTCTTACCTGAAGGCTAACTATCCCATGTGCCCACTCAAATAAACAAAGTGCTGAGCAGGCCGTGGGATGAGACTATATATATATATATAGAACACACGCATACATGTAAAGATTGTTATTTGTTTGGGGATAGGATTGCAGTTATTTTTATAATAATTTTTATTTAAAAATATATAAAAATTGTATATTTTTTATTTTTTTAAAATGTTTTTCATACAAGTACATCATAATATTTTAACATTTTAATTTTTTTTAAAACATATTTGAAACGTAAATGCTAAACATCCTATAGTAACATGGGGGTGTTTCTAATGACACCAAAATTGACTCCCCTTGTAGCCAGAATTTTTTTTGTTTTGTTTCTCTTCGGATCAAGATCATGGAGACATCTTCTTCTGCCTGATTCTGTAAATCTTTAATTGTATTATTTACCCTACAAAGAAACAAGAACCTCAATTCCAAGACATTAAAAAAAACCCATCAAAAGCAATTATAAAAAAAAAAAAAAGGAAAGAGAAGAGTTGTAAAACAAAAGACATGTCTAGCTAGCTAGCTGGCTATTTGAGCAGAAGTATATCAAATTACACTGAAAATAATGATTGATTTATTTTTTTCCACATCACGCAAAACCTTAAAGTAGGAGTACTATCGTACTTATAAGAGTGGCTATCCCCCTCCCCCCTCTCTCTATCTCTCCCTCGTTGTCATATCCCAGCTAGCTCCATCAAATAGTTCCCACATCGATCAAATAATCTTCACGCCTCACCTTTCCTCACCACAGTCTCTCTCTCTCTCTCTCTCTCTCTCGCCATACCAAAGCACTAAAATTCTCCCACTCAATTCCTGAATGTCTATAAACGAGTTCTCCACAGACATTCAGCAAACACTCATCTGGTGGGCACAACAATCCATCATGGAACCAAACCCAAACACCTCTTCTTCTAAGCCAAACAGACCCCCAAATTCTTCTCGGCGTCCCCATCTCTACCATCACTATCAACCCTCTGCCATGTTCCCTCCTCAAAACCCAAATCTCAATTTCAATCTCAACGAAGAAGATGATGAAGAGCAGGACCATGAACAGCAGCAGCAGCCGCACGATGAAGCACAACGAGAACACGAACAGGAAGGACTGGTACTATGTAAAGAGCCCATGTTTGAGAAACCCTTAACACCAAGCGATGTAGGAAAGCTAAACCGCTTGGTAATACCAAAACAACATGCAGAGAAGTACTTTCCACTTAGTGGCGCCTCTGTGGATAAAGGGTTGCTACTGAGTTTCGAAGACGAGTCAGGCAAATATTGGAGGTTCAGGTACTCGTACTGGAATAGTAGTCAAAGCTATGTATTGACTAAAGGGTGGAGTAGGTACGTGAAAGAGAAACAGCTCGATGCAGGTGATGCCGTTTTGTTTGAACGACACCGTACGGATAGTGACAGGTTGTTCATAGGGTGGAGGAGGAGAGGCGAGATAAGTGGAAGCAGCAGTGCTAGTAACAGCGGGGTGATGGTGCAGGGCAGTGGCGGTGGGGCGTCGAGAAGAGGATTATATACTTCTCCATCATCTTCTTCTGGGCCTAATCATCATCTTTCTAGCTGTAATACGCAACATGGCCTTGGGGCGCCTAATGTGCCATTCCAGTCCGACTGTCTTCATGCAGCAGGTATATTTTATTTATTTGTTTCACATTTTGATCCTGTTTCTTCTGTACTGAAATGGGTGATTATCTAGGAAGTTCTTGTGTTTTCATCCTGCAATTTATTTACTTATTTTCTATTATTCTACCTAGTTAGAGCATTAAAGTGGGTGACGAACACCTTCCAACTAGTTTGGAGAAATGTGGATGGTTTCAGGGGCCATTTTAAGAGTGTCTTCTGATTTATCTGTCTGGTGCCTACTGCTGTTGCAGGGAGTACTGATATCAATCTTTCGTTCTATCTATAATCAAAAAATAATTTTAATATCTATCTATCTACAATCAAATGATTTTAATATTTGTTCATACTGAGAGAGAAACAAAAAAGGAAGTAAATTTAATTACTGTACCTCCTTGTGCAACTCAATCTTGATATCACTGCCTTCTCTGAACTTAGCTATTTTACTTGTAATGGCATTGCATCTGGGAAACAAGCATTTCAATAAAATAAAAACAGCCAAAAAAAAAATGAAGAGAATAATCTGTACCAAAAAAATGATCATTATTGATTCACCAATCTCAGTCTTTCTCTTTTTTCATTCTTTCTTCTTCCTGTGTGTGAAAATGGAATGTTACTGTTTCTTGCTGAACCTGAAAGTGGTGTGGCTATATTGTAATACATATATATATATATGGTTTTGTATCAGTGACTGCTGCCCAGAACCAAACTGCACAGCTAGGTAACTCGAGGAGGCTGAGGCTATTTGGGGTGAACCTGGAGTGCCAGCTGCTCGACGAGGCCGAGCCTTCAACATCCGGCGGTTCATCTTTGTCTAGCCTTCAGGGTCCAGTTCATCAGCAACTCTACTCTCATCAATCTGCTTACAGTACGCATAGTCAAATGGTAAGCCACATGATCTTAATTATAATTTAGTTGAAATAAAAAAGCTTAAGATGTGATTGCACTTATTTTCTTGCTGGTTAATTTTGATTTTAATGTTTCTTAACACGAGACAGATTCTTATATAGTAGAAAAGGGATGCATGATAAGAATCACCCTGCCTCGTCTGGCATTAGTCTATATCATGAGAATTTGTTTACGTATGACCATTACAGCCACAGGATTAGTTACTCTATACTATTTTACTAAACAAACATAATGATTGTGTTTGGAAATGAGAATACTTTTGTTTTTAGTTGTTTTTTTCTTAATAAATAAATAAATTATTTTTATCTAATATTTAACATAGTGATACAATCTTTGTACTAAAGTATTTGCTCTCTTATAATCTTTAGTTTTAATTCTCTAATTATTAATATGATAATCATTAAAAATTTATGTTTTATTATCAGTTTCAAATATCTATTTTAATAAAAAAAATTGAACAATCTGATGAATGTTGATTGGCCACAACATTTTCCAGATCAAATCCATAAATGGTATCAATGGGCCCCCGGAAAATACAAGAAGTAAATCCTATTTGTGCCTTTTCAAGCTAGAGCTGAATCATTGCACGAAAATCATGCCGACCTACTAAATTAATGACTGTGTTTTGAAATGGGTGTCTCTTGTTGCTTATAAAGTTGAAAAATATGAATCCATTATTTTTGCATGACGCACAAAAGATAAGAGAAGTCACTTCATTTATGCATTAATATTAGTTATATAAATTGCAAATTTTACAATTTTGCAAAAAGATAAGGATGTGACTGTAACAGGACAGCACTTTCTCCTCCCGAGATGTCAACCAGATGAGAAATCGCCGAGGATAAGATCTGTGGACGTGACATCCCTGGATTTGACTTAATTGAAAAACCCCACCCGCACTTGGAAGATGGACATGGAAGGTCAAAAAGTCATAAAAAAACATATGCAGTATTATTTTGGTTTTTTATATATTAAGAAGAAAACATCCCTCAATTTCTATGGGTGCACATTTCAAGCCAGGCAGTGGGGGAGGGCGAAGGAAGCAAGTCGGAGGTTATTAGAATTTCTGGTGGAGAGTAAAGGAAACTCCTACCACGATAGGAGGTAGGGCCAGAAAGGAAAAGAAAATGGGAGGAAATATGATTGTAGGGTGGAGGGGGGCTTCATCTATTTGGACACTGTTGAGATTCTGCCTGAAGATTTTTCAAAGCTGCTCGTCGTAATCATAATAATGGAAGAGGGTATGGTGGTGGGTGGTGGTGGGTGGGTTTTGAATAGATGGGTGGCAGCCCGGTAGTACTAGCTAGCCCACTCTTTTCTATCCTTCTCATCTTTTTTTTCACCTTCTCATCTGTCTATCTGTTTTCGATGCTCTACTGTGTCTTAATTAGATAATGAGATGCTGAGATAGAGAGAGAGAGAGAGAGCATGTTCTCTCTTCCGTTTCCTTTTCTTTTTAAATTTCAACGTCTGAAAATTGTAATTTATTGCAAGCCAGGGGAAATGCTAGTAAAACTCAGTTCTCTGAAACTCTGGTCTTCATTTGAACCTGAACATGTCGAAGAAAGAACCACGAGTGAGTTGACAAAAAACAAATTCTGAACTGCATGTTCGTCAGGGTTTCATTTTTTTTTAAGGTAGCAAGCAAGAATATGTTCAATTTCAGAATAATAATAGTGGAAGAGGACAGGATTAAAAAAGTAGCCAAACCCAGAGAGTTTATATATAATTAAGCTAATGAAAGATAGATTTCAATGACAATTTATTTTTCTTACAAGAGTCCTCTGTTGTCCAATAGCCGGATGATTACAGACACGGGCAACTATCTATCGATTCAAATCTGTATATATTGTTCTGGATAGGGTTTGGATTGCAGATGATAGAATTCTATTTTCTTGTGGTGACAGAATAACTTGTTTGGTGAAGTTTACAGCAAATAAGGGCCATGCCCTTACCCTAGTTAGCTTATCAGACTTTTCAACAGTTCCTACACCACTTGACGTCACTTTGTATCTACTGATAAGATCTTTCTCCCTGCGACTTCTAGAGGATATATATATATATATATATATATATATATATATATATATATCCCTTCTCTTGTGTCTCACCTAAAGTTCAGTTTAGAGACATGTTACTTCACCCAATGATGATTATGATTGTAGGAGATGTCAACGCAGCAGGTAAAACTTAACCTCGATCCAACTTCACAAGGACTGCTCAATTACTCAACACTGCAATCTCCTCGTCTCCATTTTAACCATCAGATGTTTTTATCACCATCGAGACAACCACCGAGGAAACGAAAAATTTGCCTATGCAGTTGCACAACCTACCAGAAAACCTCAACAACAAGAGAGCTGTGGTGGGTGGGGGATGAAGATATTGTTTTCTACCAGGATTGTGCTGATATTAACGGGACACGATTTTAGAGAATGATATAAATTATATTTTGAAATTTTATCTAATAACTTAAATTTTTAGGTATGGTTATTTGATATAGTATTAAAATTTTGTTGACTTAGCAGTTACCAGTTCAAATTTCACCACTCTCATTTTATTTGATAAAAATCAAGTACAAAATAATATGGACATGTGTGCAAGTTTCAAGCCTAAAAATGTTTTACTTGAGGAGGTGTGTTAGAGAATGACATAAATTATATTCTAGAATCTCATTTAATACTTCAATCTTTCAGAGAAGATGGTTCCTTGACACATGATTTGAAAAGTCAACCCTAATCTTGAGTGCTTTTGCTGGCTCATATGAGGTTAACATAAAAAATGAGAGTGACATGATATAAATAAATAAAATCTTAAAATTGTTTGACAAGACATATATAATTTAAATTAGATCATAAAATTGTAAATATATTTTTTAATTATATATAGATAATTTCAGCTAAGAGAGTTTACATGATTTGAATAAATAAGAAAGATAAATAACATAAATCATGAAAGCAATGACATGAAGAAACAAAATATCTCAAACGAAATTTTTCAATATAGACAAATTACTAAATGGTAGTAAGTATACAAGAACCCTATAAATTACTCTAGTTGTGCTCAAAACAATACATGGATGTTTAGTTTGATAGATTTGAGAAGATTCATCTAGTAACTTTGAATCTCTAAAATAATATATTTTTGAACTTTGTTTTATCTAACAATTTACCAAAATATACTTTCATTTATCTAATATCTCCCTATAATATTTTAACTATATCCAATTTACGGTTTGAAAAATATGTTTGATATCAAAAAATCATAAACAAATATTATAAGGTCAAATTCAAAACTAACTTAGTTCCCATCACAAATTTAGTAAACTCGTGATTTTACCGATTTTGCACAAATTAAATTTGATTTTTTGATTTTCAATATGTAAATAGATGTTGACTCGTAAGAACATAAGATTTTAAGAGTCTAACTCGCGAAAAATGAGGCAAATTATGAAAGTAAACAGCTTCCAAAAGGACAAAAAGAAAAGGAAAAGATGAAATAGATAAGATCAATTAATTTGGGGATAAGACCTAGTTGAGTTTTATTTTCAATAACACAAATAACACAAGGAGGGGCATGCTTACGAATGCAGGTTCCTACACCCTTAAATTTTAGTTCCAAGTGAGCCACTCCAGTTACCACGCCGCCATGGAGTGGGATCCGTTCGAGGAAATCAATTGACAAGGCCCGTGCCGGAAAAAAAGTGATTGGCTTCACGTAACCAAATCATGCAATTAATTTAACAGAAGCTCATGCGTTCTATATAGTGGTTGACTTTATCTCACCTTCGAGACTCTCATTTTGTCAACAGCATTCACAGCTCATGCTACCTTTTCCCCCTCGAAAAAGATACCTCGTGCGAGGACAACCTCATGGCAAATGATTCGAGGTCAATTTCCAGGGTCAATTCTAATATCATCGTGAAGAACTAGACCAATTACAACATAGTAAAATTCAAGACATCAGCTGTAGTAAGACTCAAACATGTATTATATCAGTGTCTGAGGCTAATCTAAGAAGATGTGACCGAAGATTTTATCATTTCAGGTACCAAAACAGAGTCTAGACTCGTTGAAAATGGATCACTGCGTGCAGAGAATGATCGACCACATGTTTTGTTTTTGTTTTAATGACCAGGTGTCGAGTCGTTCTGCACTCGACTATTTTCAGCTCACTGAACCTGCAGCCCAAATAAGAATGTAGCAGTGGTGTTGGCGTCACGAGGAAGGCCAGGAAAATAAGAGAGTACCTCCATCCGAAACTCAAACCATGAATTCAAATGTGGGAGGCAGATCTGCGCCACTAGACCACGACCCTTGATGATAAATAATTTTTTATTTAGAAACATGACCGAACTCATGTTTATGTGATGGGATGCCCAACACAATTTGTAAGAGAGAAACTACGACGATAACTGGCCAATAAATTGAGCAAGAAAAGATATGCAGAGATATGCGCGTTACCCTAGTGATTGAACAATAACGGTGTCGTATGATTATCAGGGCCCATTAAGATTCAAACAAGAGAGATATCATTGACCTCCTCTAGCGATGGTGCCAATGTTTAGTGCTGTGGGAGTGGGATGGCCCCGGAATTGGTGTTGATAGTTATCATTGGGATCCAGGCAGTGGCCTATCAAGTGAATGACGGGACTGGCCTCTATGATGAACGATTTGCCATGGATGAACGATTTAATCATGCGTGACTCAGTACAGCTCAAAATGCAGAAACATCACGTGAGTATTTCTTCGTTCCACTTGCCCTTTTTCCTTGTCAGGCTTTTGCTCTCAGAGTGTGGAGAGAAACTTAGAAATTTTATCAACTAATCACCAATAGAACACTCAGACAGCTTAGTTTTGGAGAAATAGAGGGTCCATGAAAGATATGCAGAAAGATGGCACTTCCTGGTGTGATGGACGAATTATCATATTATCATCTCGAGAAGACTTAAAGCCAGAGGCCATGTGCGTGACAAGATTTCGAAGAAAAACCTAGTCATCAAGCATGGAGATGGGGGCGTGGAACTCTACGAAAACAAAAAAGTAAGAACAAAATTCTTGTCCATTCCAAATTTTTCAGCCAAATACTGGCCGAGACATACCGGTTTCGTTCCGCCTGTTCCATTTCAGCCAAATAGTGTTTTTTTAAAAAGTGAATGATTTTAAAATATCAATTATATCTCTTAATCTGACTATTAGATTAAAATAAAATTTTACAAGGAGTCTTTTGATATATTTATATATATTATATCAAAATTTCATAGCAATCACAAAATGTAATGACCCTATGAGATTGATGATGATATTCTTGTAATATATTATACATGTTCATAATTTTGTTCAGAAAAATCATTTTACTGTGTTTTTCTTAGATTAAATCGCACAATTTTAAATAATTTTATTTTATTTTTGAATTTTTTTAAAATAGATTTAATTAAATTATATATACATAAATAGTAGAGCCTCGGTTCCAATACATTTCAAAACCAAAATATTCAATTTTAATTAAAAAAATTAGAAAACACCAACTAAAATGGTATTACCAAATCGAAACGGTAGCGATAAATTTGCAATAAAAACAGCTGACATAATAGACACTTTATAATAGAAACTCTGCCCTATCATACTACAACTATCGACGCCTCAGTATAACTATTGCACCTAATGCATTAAAACCTGTTCCATATGAGCCAAAAATCCACCCATCATATACTCCTCCAATATGATTTGACTTGAAAGTCCACCTAAAGCGACAAAAATCATTCTATCGTGTGATGAGGAATGGTCCTGACGATACCCTGTAATCGATAGCATGTTGACAAGAGGCAACACAAAAGTTCAATCATTCTATGGTGGTGCATACCGATCAAATGCATGTTCTCATGTAATAACCCACATAAGACAACCAGCAGTATTTTCTCCTACATTCTATGGTGATACAAAACTAGCTTCTCTGAGTGCTTCTGCACTCCTAGGATCTTAAGCCTGTTAGGAGAGAGAGCAGCAGATTGAAGGGCCAAAAAAGAGCTTTGAAAAGTTTCCATGCTGAGAGAAGATAGAACTGATTGAAGATCCATGCTCAGATTACATCAAGTTTCCAGGATCTTGTTTCTTGCATCCCCTTCATTGAGAAATAACACCTGTAGGTCAAAATTTGGAGTTAGACTTCAAAAGTGCGAGCTTCGAATTAACTTGATTGGTCAGCTGACCCAACATCCACTCCCCGCAATATTTCTTGCAACACATGTCCTCGACTCCATTTCAAATGCTGATCCATACCGCATGGAGCCGGCAATAACAATAGAAAGTCTGTTATAAAAGAAAAACTGCTTCCCCATATATAATCCCTTGCATGGATGTGCAGACACCAGGATGGAATATGCCTCTTAATATGTCTGTTGTTCCAGTACAGGGAAAATAAAAGATAGAATCACATCCTCCCACACCACATGCTACATGTATTTACAAACTTTTTGTCTTTCTGGCTATCCATGGAAATCAGCTGTCAGAAATGATTCAAAAAGTTAAAACGGTTAACCATCAAGAAATATACAACCATTCAATTTGATAAGCCAACTCCACAAGATAAAAAACTTCAGCAGCCAGCATTGTCTATGGGATATCAGTCTTCATATGGTACAAACACAAAAGATCCAGCATTTTCCTAGTTTTATTGTACAATAGAACCCTCAAATGGGGTAGAGCATGCTCGAAACATTTCTTACATTCTTTCACTAGGATTGCAACTTTTCAAAGTGAAGTTGTAGCAAAGCTCCATGGGTTGTGTTCATGACTGATGTTCAGGGGAAAAACTTGTTTCGCGCACTAAAATACTGGATCAAGTAGATTTCTTGGGAGCATTGCCCTCTGATTGAGTTTTAGATTCTTCTTCTTTCTTCTCCATGACCTGCTGAACACCCTCCTGGTACCCTTGTATGAAACTTTGAAGAGCATCTCTATAAGCAGAAGCTCTTGTCAAGTACACACGTTGTAAAGCTGGCCTCAATGTCTCCATACCTCCCCTTGCAGCAACCGCTGTTAATTTCATTTGCATTAAAAAAAAGATTATTAAACAATATTAGAATTTAATGCTACGAATCAGAGATTAAAAAATGGAACGAAAACAGATAGAGCAATAAAAACAGATGGAGCGATAAAAGGGACTTCATGTTAAAAACTCAACACTAAACAAAAAGCATTTGGACTTTTAATCACTATCTTAATGAAGACCGAGTAGCTGTCACAACTGGTTTTGGCAATGCTAAGAACTCCAGAGATCAACACCACAGAAAAAGCCAAAGTAAGACTTTTATGGAAGAGGATCCAAATAGCGAAGGTCCCAGACCAATAAACCACCACACACCAAAGGAGCACAGGCACTACAGCTTCCTTCTATCTGAAAAGTGTCCTGTTTCATCCTTATTAGAACCACCCCAACATGACTGCACAGCAAATCGACAATATCCCATCAGGTTCGAGGAACCTACAACTCACAAATTGAACTCCCCAAGCAGGCACTCACATAATTCTAAAGACAGAGAGAGATATTGACAAGTAGACATTTTTCCATAGAATAGGAATGCCAATTTCCAAAAAAAACAATACTTCAAACATAATACATGCATAAATCACCTGTATACCAGACAACGTGATCGCAACCAAACCCATTCAATTTGAATAACAGATTATATACGAATACTTGCTAACTGGTCCATAAATTTCCCAATTTGAGAGAGATAACTGACCAAGATCTTCAATAACAGAGGGCTCTTTCTCTGGAGCAGAAGAGGTGGTCTTAGCTTCACCATTGGCTTCATTATCCTTTGCGTAATCACTAGGCCTAAGATCAGGACCAATATCTCTCACCCAGCTAGCACAATAAAGCCTTGTTGCCTTCTTCAATATCTATTATTATTTTTGTGTTTATTACATATTTATCGACATAGAATAGAACTCAAGAATTTAAAAAAAAAAAAAAAAAAAACTTACAAAAAGATTGTCGCGCCAAGTTAATTTAGGGCGATTTTGGATATGAGGAGGATCAGGTAAAGAGGAAGGGAAAGCTATTTCTCTTAGATCGTAGCGGATGTAATCGTACACTTTTCTACACACTACTCTCACCTTCATTTCTCCTCCTCTCTCTGAACCCCACACTCCCTCACTTTCTCAACGGCAGACTCCCTGCCTCTGCTCGCTCCAATACGATGCTGTTTCGGGGGAGGATGGCTGTGATTTAAAACGACGTCGTCTCGTTTTGTATTTTAATCAATCCACCACTCAAGCTGGGTCCCGTCGGGTCGGGTGGGTCCACCCACTTAATGCTGGTTTTTATCTCCGTAAACATGAGAAGAATTACACGAGCAATACATATATAATCTGCTAAATATTTGATATATATATATATATATATATAGGCTTCTTTGATGCATCAAGAAAGGGAAGTACTTTGCATTACCATTCATTCAAGAACCGCAACCATATCTATCATCTCCGCATTACCATGACAACCTTCACAAAAGCAATAAAACTTGATAAATAAAAACACTGGCTGCTCCTCCTCTTCTTCTCTGCATGGATCATCATCACAAGCCCACAAACCAAAAACACCGCCTTCCTCTCATGATCAAGAAAGAACTTGTCTGTGCAATCTCTCTTCTGATTGTCTTGGCGTCTTCATTCTTCGTCGTCGATCTTCTTGGCCCTTTTGATCCGCGATCTGTCTTTCGCTTTGGTTTCATGATGACGAACAATATTAAAAACTCATCGCACATGGCCTGCGATTATTCTCGTGGGATATGGATTCGGGATGAAAGTTACAAGAATCTGTCTTACACCGAAAACTGCCCCTTTCTTGATCCAGGCTTTCGATGCGTTCAGAATGGAAGAAAAGACGTGGACTATCTGAATTGGCGATGGCAGCCAGAAGGATGTGATTTGCCAAGGTATATATGGACGCTTATCATGAAAGTTTAACATGCCTTGTCATGCATGCATAGATGCTTCTTTCAATAGTGGATTTTCTTTATTAGCGCTTAATTTTCATCGGTTATTATATTTACTGTTGAAATTTATTGGAAACCGCAAGTAATTAATCATGAGCAACATTATATCGATACTGCAAGTGAAATCATCAAGATAACAAGTCTTTAGAACACTCGAGTGGCTTGATTTTGGTTTCCAAATTTGAATTTCGATGAACTTCATCGTTCGACCAGTACTTAGTCAGATTCCTGTTTTGGGAGAAATTAACAAAAGCTTTGTAGCCTTTTTCATTACACGTGAAGTGCATGAGAAAAGCTCTTTAAGCATCGCTACAGTTGTACCTAAAACTCATTATTAGGATCATTTTCCACATATTTCAGCCCCATCGATTGCATGGCTTCTATACATCGCCGCACGTAAGAGCTGTCGAAAGCCACTGCAATCATAACGGGCTACGGGGAAGTAAATATTGGCAATCATTTTCTCACTTGATGCGTGATGACATTCAGCAGCTATATATTTAGTTCAAGGGGTCCGTCCAGCCTCATTCAGACAATTTGTGGCTTCTTTATGAGATTTCCCTCATCTTACTCCTTTTGTTGCTACTCAGATTTAATGCAAGTGATCTCCTCGGCAGAAGCAGAAATGGAAGGATTGTGTTTGCTGGGGACTCTGTTGGCAGAAACCAGTGGGAGTCTTTCCTGTGCATGCTTGCTCAAGGAGTTTCAAACAAGTCTTCAATATATGAAGAGAATGGGAACCCCATAACCAAACACAAAGGATTTCTCTCCATGCGCTTCAGCGAATACAATCTCACAGTTGAATACTATAGGGCACCTTTTCTGGTATTCATCGGTCGCCCACCTCAAAATTCACCAGCTGGCGTCAAAATGACAATTAAGGTCGACCAGCTGCACTGGTTTTCCAGAAACTGGGAAGGGGCCGACGTTCTCATGTTCAACTCAGGGCATTGGTGGAACGAGGACAAAACCGTCAAGATGTATGAGATTTTCTCCCTTATTTTGCAGTTTCTGTGTTCACGATGCGTGAAAGGCAATGACAATTTGGTACGTGCAGGGGTAACTATTTTGAGGACGGAGGCCAGGTGAATATGTCGTTGGATGTGATGGAAGCATTTCAAAAATCTCTTCAAACATGGAAGTCTTGGGGTGAAAATTTAAACCCTCAAAGGACTAGTGTTTTCTTCCGTGGCTACTCCCCGGTGCATTACAGGTAAATATTCTTGGCGCACGTCCAGCTAGGATTCAAGCGTCGGTCCAGATTGTGCATTGGGGTAGAATGTCAGTATACTCTTTTTTTAATATGATGAATTGCAGGAATGGTACGTGGGATGAGGGGGGCCGATGTGATGTTGATATACAACCAGAGACAAACTACACAATGCTGGAACCTGAGCCAGTGTATAACCAAATAATTTCTACTGTAATCAAAGAGATGGATTATGGAGACAGGAAGGTTCGGTTCTTAAACATGACGCACTTGTCACAGTTTAGGTACGACGGTCACCCTTCTCGCCATCGAGAGCCCGGCACTCCGGTTGATGCTCCGCAGGACTGCAGTCATTGGTGCCTACCTGGAATACCAGACGCATGGAATGAAATTCTATATGCTAATTTATTGTCAATGGGATTCAAAACCAAGTGATTAAATTGAGCGGTTTACTAGTTACCTAGTCTTGAAGGTTTTGTCACCGTCAGACTACAGAATCTGGGCTGCTTCTAATCAGGATAGTGCCTCTCCATTTTCGCTGGCATCCGGTTCACTCGTTTCCATTTCCTTCACTTTCTCAAGTTGCCTCAAGAGATCCAACCTTTCTGGTCCATATGTTGAGGGTATCTGCCAAATAACATGTTATAAGCAAGTGGTATTTGGAGATTTGACATCTGAAGGAGTAAATATAAAAAGGAGGTTATTGGATCAGAAACAACGCACCAAAGCTGGAACATATCTCTGGATAGCAGCCAGCATTGCTGCATGCCCCACAGCAGTAACCTACAATGCACAAATTACCCTTTTGAAATCAGGTCACAGTGGGAAAAACAGTGCCAATACATGTAAAATGGGGGCAGTACATCACAGATTTGGATTGAATTTTTTATGGAAATGTAGTTCAGTTTTCCATGTGTCACAAGAAACCCAATTCTGAGGACCATATATAATTAATACAAAATTCTGCACTCAAAAACATTCAAAATATCTTTGATTTGGAGGAGGTGCAGCTTCAATCAGTTGCGATAAAAGTAACTCCAGCCTCGACCCTGATCCAAAGACAAATCAGATCATGAATTTCAAATGAACCTGGCCAATTTGTGGGTTAGTTTAATGGTGCACTTGAAGCTAACCAAGCTCTTTATGATTGGAGCTTTTTAGGTATCCATCCCTGTATTGTTAAACCTGCACCAGAACTAACAATTTTTGACACAGTGCTATGCCTAAACATACCAGATAGAAGCTTGGTCAGGGTCTAGACTTGCTAAATATATCAAGGTTGACAACTGGATTTCTTAAACAGCATGACAAAGAACAGCTAAATATATCAAGCTGTGCCATAGAAAAAATACTGCTGCGATGAAGATAATTACAAGTTCTATATGTCTGGATATAAACCTACCACATAGCAAAAGGGATGAGTATTTTTAAATGAGTGGATTGTCCTAAGGCAACCTTTAGTTTACCAGAAACGATTGCACCACAAATAGAAGGAGAAGTGACAAACCAAGCATCAATGAGAAGTCATGATATTTGAAGATTAATGAGAGGATGAAAATGAAACAACTAAAATGATACACTGTTGATGAGGTTGATTTTATGATGGGACTTACAGGAAGAAGCATAAGAACACCAATAGGAACCACTGATGCCAAGTCCATCATAGTTCTTCGGAGAGTTTTTCTTTCTTTCTCTGTTAACTCATCTCCAATCAAGAGCCTTTTAAGCAACCCCATTGAAGCAGCAACGTCAATAGCTAGAAGCTGAGTCCCTTGCAACACATCCTGTACATTTTTAACCATATATGCTATCAATGAGGAGCAAACAGTCCAGGAACTGAGTTCTAAAATTGAAGACTGAATGCCATACGTCATGAAGCAGTCACATAATAGATATTAAAAATTTAAATTTGAGTGAGTTTCAAATCCTCATGATCTTTTTTCTTCTCAACAATTCAAAGAAATGAGCATTATTTTGCATTTATTTCAGCATGCCTAGCTTTCCTGCACAAACACCAATACAGGTACAAGTAGATGTTCAGTGTTCCAGCAGAAACAATGTGTTCATTTTAGGTAATATACTTGGCATACAAATAACCTGTACTTTACTCATCGAGTTTTCAATAAACCAATTAAATGTTCACTGTCATCAACCCAACCAAATCATTTTGATCACAAAACACAAAGATGCAATAAAATTAAATTACATTAAAACCAACATACCACAGAACATTAGGTAATCGTATCCACTCAACGATGAGATGAGCTTGAAAGATATACAATACTATACCAATCATGAAAGAATGGAAAGTGCTAGTCATACCTTGCTTGTTTTCTTTAGCTTAGCAATTGATTTTCTGATGATATTTTCATTCCTTGGAACATGGATTAATTGAGAGCTTGCAGCCTCAACATGATAATTAGCATCATCATCTGTAACCTTAATATCCTAAATATAAAACAAAGTTTAAGCAGTTACATAGAATGTCATAGGAATAATGTCAAGAATACATAGTTGGCAGCAGTCGTTATCTATAAACATTGTTAATACTATATAAAATAACAAAAAGAAAGGTCTCAAGGAGTCGTTGCTTGGAGCAATAATAATAATTCTGGACTTGAAACCATAGTGGTACAAATTAAGATAAGTGAGCCGGTACTTCAAAAAAGTCATCACCCACTTCACAAGGACCATAACCAGTTTACAATGTTACAAAATTTGTTTCCCACATTCCATCAGGTTTTTTAATATTTTCAGAACGGTACAAGCATGTGTATTGCATTTATTACATGGAGGGAAAAACCATAGTAACATTCAAATGTTACAAAAGAGCTGTTAACAAGCATGGAACACACACCTCTTGATTTTCATATTGATCAGTACTTTTCTGAACCCGCTTTTCAAGTTCCATCAGTTCATTCCTTAGAAGTTCAAAGCGACGAATTTCATTGGACTCTGACTCTCCAATGCCCATACTTATTGTGGTTTGCCCAATATCTGCATCTCCCTGCATTTACCAAACCAACTTTACATATTCCATTTTAATAAAAATTAATCAACTCCTGAAGGAAAACAATGTACTGCACAGCACAACATTAGCATGAAAATAGGAGAGAGCCAAAAGCCACAGCTGATAAAATTCACTTAAATAGGTAAGTAATGTTATTAATAACTTTAATTTAGAAATTAATGTCAATAATCACTATTCAAGAAAGTTAAATATTAAAGAGTCCTAATAACTGGGTTTGGCACTGTTAGTACTCTCTTCTTAGTATACTTTCACCCAACAACATCAAGATCAAGAATTCCAGCATGTAAAATGTGGAACACCGGAACTATACTATACAATGTTCTCATGAAAGAGTTGCAATTGAAATTTTGCAAATTGTATAATTAATCATTACTTTTTCCTGACAGAAGGTAGATATGAAGAAGTGCATCGAAATTTATCCACAAGGAAACAAATAAAGGTAGGTCTTTGCAAATTGTATAAATTAATCATTACTTTTTCCTGACAGAAGGTAGATATGAAGAAGTGCATCAAAATTTATCCACAAGCAAACAAATAAAGGTAGGTCTACAAAACATTTCCTGTATTTATTGGTCTGCTTTTAGCATCTACTTCATTGATAATAGGGAGCTGATAGTAGAAGGGATGTACTCTTGAACCATCTCCATTTAACTAGTAAAAAGATGGCCTTTAATTATAGGCACTACAAGTAACAAATGGTTCATAAAGAGGATAGCCTTTAATTAACCATCTAATTCTAACCAATAGACTATGTTGCGCCATTCAATTCCACAGATCATTCATCATGTACAAATAATCGTTTGCTAATAATCAAAACAGTCTAAATGTACGAATTAGTCAAGTCAGTTTATTTAATAACCAAGGGAGATATGAACCAGACTTTCTGCCTTGGCATTTCAAATTGGGAAATATAATGCTTCCAAAACCATACAATGGCCCTTATTCAAAAGGACAGCACAATAACTACCTAGCAAATTACATCCTATAGAAATATTTGCCAATGCCTTAATTTTTCTCTTTGAATGCAGCACTTCAACAAGATAACTTGAGGTCAAAGGACATCATGGAAATCAGAGGAATATAAACAGCTCAAGGTCAACTGTTTATCAAATGGATAATGAGGAGTGCGTTTATTTCACTTTCCGAAAATAAAGCTATGTATTTGATTTTGGTTTTTCTTCCAAGGATCTAGTTTTAAGCTAGTTGCAATCAAGAAGCTTTCATTGAGAAAAATTTCTTCAACTAGCTTGATACATTTGAGAGTGGAATTTCCAAAGTAGTCACAAACATATTCAATTAAAAAGACAGCCATCCACAAGCAGTTAGTACTGTAGACATATTGTGAAGGGAGGGCTTACAGATGCATCAACTGTCACATCAGGGCCAGGCTTCATGGTTGGAGGGTACACAGGGAAGTTCCACAGTCCTTGAAATTTACTGATAACTCAAGGAAAAGAAAGGAATCACTATTGAGAAGGATAAAGATCAGGCAACAGCATGAAACAAGAAACTCAAACATCTTGGGAAGAGCTTAAACCTCTAGAAAGGTTCATATTTTACTTCTATCTAACCTTACATCAGCATTCTTCTTCCCGTTTCCTTTCATGTACTGTTGCTGCTCACTACTAGAAAACTGTAGACCACTTTCATCTTCTCCCTAATGATACAATCAACAATCAAGTATTAGTAAGATACAGAAATTTTAATAAAAATGAGAACTATCTGTTAAACACGGGAATAAAGCTGCCTTTTAAGAGAGCACATGGTGAAGAGATTGTGGTGCGCCTTTTTGGAATAAAGAATGTAGCATAATCATTTGCAAGTACAGACCAGCAGTGAATCAAATGGAATGCAGTCAGTGGTCATTAATAAGCTGTAAGGTGCAAAACAACGAAACTAATTGCATACCTGCTGAAGCAAAGCTGCTTTTGCTCTGAAAGATGCCTCCAGAAATTCAGCCTCTTTCTTCAGTTTCCTTATTTTCTCAAGATCAGAGCATGCAGCTTTTATATTCTCTTTCCCAGAATTAGAGCTTGATGCAGGCAGCCCCTGATGTAATTTTTCAAGTCTCACTAGAGCTCCTTCAACACTCTCCAATGCCTGACACCAAATGAAAAGCACAATCATTCTATTGGCATATAGATCAGAACAACATGGACAACTGGTCTAAATGGAAGCTCGTCTGTACAGATTAAATATCAATTATAGGAGCAAGCAGCAACCCAACAAGAAAACAAACCAACCAATTACTTCTTTCACTTTAAGCATTATGCCATGAATGTGGCAGTTTTCACATCCTCATAAATGTTATTTCATTGATTACCCTCCTGCCAACCACAGCCTCCCTCTCTCCTCAGACCCACACCACAGGAAAACAGATCCTTGTGACATCAATGTTCACATGGAAAGTTCAGTCTTCCAAGTTCCAAAATGAACTGTGAAGAGTAGGCCACAAAGAAATGAACTAAAGGAAAGAGAAAAACCTTGTTGAATGAATCTGTCTCTTTATCAGTCATGAAATTAATTTCAGGTCTTGTTATCTCAACAGAATAACTGATATTGCTTTCTGTCATTTTCCTGCGTCACAATTTTTAAGTGTAAATTGTAATCCATAACTATGAATCATTTCTAAAAAAAGTTTCAAGTGAAACAATGGTAGAAACCATCTCCTTACATACAAAATGAATTAAAATGAAACAAATCTTTGACAAAACATGTTCAAGTCAAAATCTCAATAAAAGCTAGGATATAAACTGAAATGCCAGATAGTTCCAATGGCTGATCAGTTTTAATTTCTATCCATTCCTAGCACTTTATAGGTGTTTTAATCATGTTAATCCATTTCATTTTTTATCACAGAATAAACATCTCATACATAACTTTAGGTCGAGTTTTCTGTCTTTATGAGCATGCTTCACGTGCACATCAAAGAAAAAATTCAAGTTTTGCTCCCATTCACTTACCAAGACATTCCTAGTTCTTCCATGCACTCCATTAATTTGGTGTGCCTATACAACAAAAGTGCAAGATGTTAAATCAAAGAATTACTCTTTGTTTTGCAATAACTAGGGCAGATAAATTCAATTACCCCTTGGAAAGAAACCTCGCTGCCTTGACATTGGATGGATCCTGTAGCCATGTACTGTATTTAATAAAGCTCTGCATCCAGTGAGAGCAGACGTCTATTACTTGAGGGATTGCTTCAGCATTTGGAGGACCCTTTTGTTTGTTTTTGTGTCCATGAGACAGTTTTGTGGTACCATCGTTGCCCGGATAAAAAGGAAGCCAATCCAGCTCCTCACAAACTACCTATGGAGTTGAAAATCATGTTATTGACGAGGCAGAATGTTTAAAAATAATGTTAGTAAATATGCATGCTAACTCACCTCTACATATAACTGATAGGAGCTAATTGATGAAAGCTGAGGATAGTACAAAACACTACCCCCAATAAGGTACCTGCAGGAAAATTCATAAGATGAAAGACTTTCAAGCTAAGGAAATCTAAATCAGGTTTTATTAATTATTGTTAAATAAAAGGAAAGAGAAGAGTTTACCCAATGAATCTTTCAATAGGATCATATTGAACATCAAATCCATGGTCTGATAAAAAAGATTGTGTACTTCTTCCTAAAGCAATAAAGAATCCAAATATAGCCAAATCCTTCTCCAAAATCTGCATTCAACAACAGCTCTACATGAATAAGAGAATCTGTTCATTTATTGTTAATTTAATAAATAAATGTACATCTATAGACCATTCATATGCATGCATTCCTAAGTGTTGTCGCCAATGCCTGATCAGACTAGCTAACTGTCTCCTTTGTGAAGTGGAAGGGAAAATCACAAATATGTTCAAGGCCAAGCAACACAAGTGGAATTGAAGAGGTTTCTATGAGGAGACAGAACCATTAGTGTAAATTATCATCATAAAAAAAAGGTTAACATTAAATATTCAGAACTCAACAATTCATAAACTAGGTTTAGTTTTTATGCTGTAATTGTTTTTTTTATAAACTTTTGAAAGTGAAGCACATCTTCACAAGATTGGAGCATTTTCTTATCATCAGTAAATTGCTTCTAGGTACCCTTGTTTCTTGGAAAAACTAGCAAAATTACACAATTTACAGAATTAAACCCACAGCGAGAGAAGTTTGAATGCAGTGTACTGTATCTGTCACGTACTATGCATTTATCTTTAGTACCATATCAGACCACCTTATTTCACTGTTATCTTCCATCCCCCCTTGCTTCTATATTCCTAAACCAAAACAACACCACATGCCAATAACTATTATGGTTATCCATCCAATCCTTCTCCCAGAATACAGTACATGTTCAGAATGGGGAGCATGAGACTGACGATTGGCACTTCACACTTGAGCATAGTATAAATTAACAGGTTTCACTTGGAAGAATGAAAAGCCCCAACTATACTCTAAATTTTCACATAAGCCATTGGCACTAACCTCAATACTTTCAGAAGTAGTTAGTCTTGACCATATTCTCTCCCTATTTATAGCTTGTTGGAGCTGTTTCTGCACTAGATTAACCCAGAAAATCACCTCTTCTGATCCATGATCATTTTTTACTCTGCATGCAGCAACTCGAGGCCCAAAATGGACAAGAAATTCTCTGCGTAGACCAATATGCTTTATAGAATGATAAGCTTGGCATACAGGAATAAAATCAACCAGCATGTCCATCAATATACGAGATATATCTGCGCTCATGGAGAAGAATCGTGGGCAAGAAACTTCCGTAGTGCCAAGTTTTGTGATGGCAGCATTACATGTCAGTGCCAGTAAAAGAAGTGAAATATCACTTCCATTGCCTGAAATTGAGGACAAGCCATTGGCAAACCTGGAAGTATATCACAATAACCTTATTTTCACAAGGATATCAGAACTGCAATCATTACTGGAAACCTTGACAAGCAGTAAGAGAGAGATGATGACATACACAGCAGTGCCAGAAGTGATGCTTAGGTCCTCTTCAAGATAACTGAAAAAAGATGCCGCCACCATCGGAACTTGCTTGGACCAAAACCATTCATAAGCTTCAGGTTGTTTGGCAGATAGTTTATCCCTGATCAAGCTCTCTAGGGGAGCAGATTGCCGTAGTAAACTGCATGATAAAAGGTTCAAACAGATGTAAAAGCATAGGTATGTTGAAATCGATGCAGAAGGTCAGCACAGAAAATACACAATTAATGTTGGTTTCGAATAACACAGAAATGGAAATTGTGGAATGAAAGGTCTCCAATGCAATATGTAAAGGAGAAAAGTTATAGCCTACTGGACAAACTTCGAAATCCAAAAGTTTGATTGGATGGTTAGCAATAGTATCTATCAGGAAACAATGGGCAAGTTTTCACCAATCTGTTTAATGTAAAATTTTGTGTAAGTATGTTGTTAAAGTCAGCCATAGATGACCAACCATTCTTCTCCAAGTAATTGAAAATTCAATAACAAAAATGAACAATGATTCAAATAGGAAAGAGGTCTTGGATCCTTATTTCATAAAAAAATACGTGCAATGTGTTAGTTGCTGTATATATCTATCACACATACCAAACAATGGGTGTAAAATTTTAAATAAATCACACCAAAATTAGGCAAGATTCTGGAAGCTTTAACAAGAGTCAGCCAAACAAGAAATGATGATCTGAAATAAATATCATATATCACCTCCTTTGAACAAAAATATTCACATCTCTGTCTCTACCATCACCTTGGAAAGAAATTTCATGTGCTGCTTGTAGTAAGGAATAAACAGAAGCCTGAGAAATACATGAAACATCAGAAATGCTAAAATTATGTTCTAGACTAAAATAGTGAAGGACTTAATGGTCAAAAGATTGTTTGTAAGACTTCCAGCAAATATGTACACCTGTACACATGCCTAAATTTTCAGAGCACCATTCAGAAAAAACAATGCAATAAATGTGTCTGCTTAATAGCATACCAAAGAAGAAAGGCAACAATAACTGCAAATAGGAAGCATTTGAAAGAAATTATGAAAAATTATGAGAACTTGGAGCCAAAGTTTCTATGAGGATGAAGTAAGTATGATATTGTTTGTTGTAGAGAAACTAAATTTACATGTTGACAAAAGGTGAAAATTTTAAAAATAACAATTTTTGATGTCTTAAAGGATGATAGTCATTTGACCAAATGATTCATATCACATGACTTATCAAGTATATGCAGAGAAGTTAGTACAGATGTTTATTTGAGGATATTACCAAGAGCAGAAACATAGATGATGATAGATGTAGAGGAGAGTGTCAATAAAAGAGACTGTCAGCATAAACATTAAGAGGGTAACAATGCAATTTGGGGAGGTGGCAGCAATAGTGGTTGTGATAAAGACATAATGTTTGACAAACTAAGAATGATGAAAGTGGCACAATAATACTGTCCTCAATGATAACGTATCACAAGTTTTCTTTTTGTTAAACTGATATAGCCAAAAACCAACAAAAGATTATGTAACCCAACTGGGAACAGAGCCTAATAACATCATGGGATTAACATTAGTCAATGACCAAGCATTAATGGCCAAGTCGATATAATATAATAAAACCAGATGCATATCTTATAGCAGAGAAGGAAAGTAAAAGGGTGTGCGGGGATGAAGAATGTTATCCAACAACTTTCCTAGGGCTGAGAATAAACCTCATAGCACAGCGTTTTCACCCATGCATTCCTATCTACACCAAGCCAGGCTGTTGAAAGCCAGGAAAACTTCGATAGCGAATCCTGTTCTTTAATTGCAACCTCAAAAACCCTTGCTGCATCATGTAAGGATTGAACAAGTTTATCAGTTGAATCATCACCTAGTAGTGAATGATTGAATTTAAGTCCCATTTCCTCCACATCACTACTGGTGCTGGCAGAAGGACTACCATTGACAGTTACACCGTCATCAGCAGACACTAGGGGATATGGGCAGTCCATCTTTCTTGTCTTACGATATGCCAGGTTCAATTTCTTATATCCAACCAGATGGTAATTAAGACTCTGATTACCATTCCCTCGCAATGCAAGCTTCACAAGGCATCTTTTCCTTGAATTACCCCAATTGCTCAGTAGATAATCCAAATGTGCTACTTTTTGGCAGAAAATACTGGGAACAATAGAATTTTGTGAAAGCCATGGATTTGAAGAGCTGCAGTAGAAAACTCAACAGTAAGCTTTAACCACATTAATGTTGTAATGAAGGCACACCAGACATTAATATTTCTAACATCATCATTTATTTCCTACAAGTTCCCCAATTCCTTGTTCCCCTTTATAGATAAAGCCGAAAACCATGATATTCAAGAATTCATCTTTTTTCAAGAATAAACCGATTAACACGCCCAACAGAAAACAAAACAAAAAATCAACGCAAGACGAACCATTATAGTTGCGCAAAACCTTAATCGAACCAATCAAGCAATTTACTTCAAAAAGAAACGGTAAAACAGTGTAATTCACAGCTGGAGTTGAAAGTCTAGTTTTGGATTTTGATTTTCTTTTATTTCTCTCAGTTTCTCAGTATCCAAACAAGCAGAGATTCCAAAAAACCCTAAATACTCTATCAAGTGACGGTACTCAAAAGAAAACTTGCAATGAACAAAAACAAGAAAATAGAATTTAGAATTGTGCACCTTGAATTTAAGAAGCTATGATGCTGCAATTTAATTTCCATGTAAAAGTAAAAGTGAGAAACTCAGCGGGAAAAGTTTTTCGGTTGGCTTCTCCCAGGAAAATCGAGTTGACGTAGGGAGACGCTGAGGACGACAAGGAACGGTCTGTTGAGCTACAGGGTGGCCTAGGAAAAGAAAAGAAGGTTTTGGTGACGCGGCAGTGAGTTTTTTTTTCCGGTGACGTGGAGAAACGTACGTTCACATGAATGGTAGTAAACTGTCATGTCCGAGAGATTGGAAGCCTTTAGATCGTATTTTTCACGCCAGAGCTCTCAAAATTACTATTACTACTACTTATAATATAAAAGGCTTGGGGAAAACACTGTTCCCCACGCCAATATATATATTTATATATTAATATTATAATATATATATATATAATAATATATATATATATATATTCTTTTGGTATTTTTTTTTACAAAAATGATTTATATTTTATGTATTTGTACTTTTAGATTTTATTTTTATTTATTTTTTTGTATTTATTGTTTTGAAATTTTAATTTATGTCAATTATATTTTATTTTATTTCTAAAATTTTTATTATTATTTTCCGGTCTCATAAAACACTGTAGCAATTACTTATAATATAAAAGGCATGGGAAAACACTGTTCCCCACGCCAATATATATATATTCTTTTGGTATTTTTTTGGACAAAAATTATTCATATTTTATGTATTTGTGCTTTTAGATTTTATTTTTATTTATTTTTTTGTACTTATCGTTTTGAAATTTTAATTTATGTCGGTTATATTGTATTTTATTCCTAAAATTTTTATTATTATTTTCCGGTCTCATAAAACACTGTAGCAATATATATATATTCTTTTGGTGTTTTTGTTTTTTTGGACAAAAATAAACCATATTTTATGTATTTGTGTTTTTAGATTTTATTTTTATTTATTTATTTATTTATTATACTTATCGTTCTGAAATTTTAATTTATATCGGTTACATTGTATTTTACTTTTAAATTTTTTATTGTTATTTTCTGTTACCACAGAACACTGTAGCAATCTACAGTGTTTTTCCTGCGCCATGATATATATATATATATATATATATATATATATATATATATATATATATATATATATATATATATTAACTATACAATAAAACACGTCCTAGTTTTATTGTGCTAATCCACACTAACATCTACTATTACTATATATTTTCGTGAAAGACAAACGGTTGTTGAGGTAGCTGAGATGGTCTAAAAAGTG
The DNA here is from genome assembly GCA_032356905.1 of Salix exigua. Taxonomy (NCBI): domain Eukaryota; kingdom Viridiplantae; phylum Streptophyta; class Magnoliopsida; order Malpighiales; family Salicaceae; genus Salix; species Salix exigua. Next base: position 7,077,064 of record CM063603.1, read on the forward strand.
TTAGATTAAGGTTCCCTTCAAGGGCATGGATTCAAATCCCACTCTCAACACATTTCTTTTTAGCAAATCCACATTAAAATTAAATTTAATATATATTTTTGAGAAAGATGAACGAATGTTGAGGTGGTCGAGCGGGTTTATGAGGCGGGAGACAAAAATTCTGTTCGAAAGGTTGGGGGTTCAAGTCCCACTCTTGATAGATTTTTCTTTTACTTAAAAATATGATTAATTTTTTTTAATGATGATGATAATTTTCTTACTTTTTTAATGATGATGATAATTTTATGTTGGTTATTTCGTTGAAACCTATTAAACAGATAAATTTATATCGATTGAAAATTCATATATTTTATAGAAAACTTGCACGTCACAGGAATTCTGCACAAATATATCATTTTAACCAAAAATATATTATAAAAAAATAATTAATATTTTTTTGTATTGAAAAAATATAGTACCGCCCGCGACGAGGCACGGGGTATTGGCTAGTAGTTATATAAAGCAAATTGATAGTTCGGTTGAGTTAGTCAGCGATGATCTGTGTTTTTATCACATTACAAATTATTGAGTTAGGTAGCGATGATCTGTGTTTTTATTACATTACAAATTACATTAAATTACAAAGAAACTAAATGGTGTGGGGAAATAATTGTATCTCCCCACACAATTCACTGTGGGTTTCCACAGTGCTTCTCTTTTCTTTTCTTTTTTTTATTGTTGTTTTTTAAAGTGATTTTTTTTCAAAACAATATAGATTGTTACAGTCTTTTCACACTTATATTTTTTTGTTTTTTTATTTCACTTATATATTTTTCTATAATCAGAATCTCCAGGCAAGCTTAAGTGCACCACCGCCACTCACCGGACCAAATTTATTTTTTGATAATCAGGGTGTTCAGGCCAGCGTGGACGCACCAAGACTAATCCCCGGACCAATTTATTATTTTTTTTCCTTATACTTTCTTATGTTCACTTATATTTTTTTGTAATCGTAATCTCTGATCCAACTTAAGAGCACCACGACTAATTCCCGGATTGAATTTTTTTAAAAAAAATATGCATTGCTACTGTGCTTTCATGCTTATACTTTTTTTCACCTATATATATTTTTTTAGAATCGATGCCTCTGAGATTGTTATTCAAGGATTAAGGCAACTATACACCTAAGGGGGGGGAATTAGGTGTAAATACAATAATTATAGCAATTCTAAAATCAATTACTTTAAAGTAAAGAGATAAGAGAGAGAGATTGCTAACTCGGTTTTTAACGTGGTTCGGCAAGCCTACGTCCACGATTCAAGTATAAATCCGTACTTGAGTATTGTACTCTCTTACTAGTCCAAGTAACAAGATTACAAATCTCGCTTGATGAATCCACACCAAGACTTTTACACCACTTGAAGATATGCCCTCTTCAAGATTTTCCTTCTTCCCACTTGAAGATGTACCCTCTTCAAGATTTTTCCTTGGTGATGTTCCCTCACCAATATCAAGAGTTTTATACTCAACTCTCAAGAGTATTACAATGATTGTTTTTGTAAAACAACAATACACTCTTAATAGTGTAGATATTACAAATGAAGATCTATGATCTCTTTATCTCACTTGATAACACTTAGAATATTTGAAGGTGTTTAAGTGTAGTGAGAATGAGAAATACTCTTTGTGTTAAGATATGAAGATTTAAACACAAATATGAGTATTAATGAGGATTGATGATATGAAGGTGTTTTTGCACTCTAATTGCCTCAATATAAGATATGAAAGTTGTATCTTCTTAGTTTTGCAATTAGAAGGTCTATTTATAAGTTTCTAAAAGAAACTAGCCGTTTATAGCCGTTTTAATGCAACTGTCATATCAAGCGATCGACCGGTTCACAACGGACAAATCAAGTGGTCGACCGGTTCAGTTCAAAAGACAATTTGTCTTCAAGCGGTCGACCGGTTCAGCTCAAAAGATAATTTGTCTTCAAGCGGTCGACCGGTTTACTTGGTATACACCAAGAGGTCGACCGGTTCATGGAAAAAGACAATTGTGACAAATTATCTTTTCTGAATTTTTGAACCGATTGATTATGACTTAATCCTATAATCATCAAATCCTTTAATGCATGCAATGTGTAGTGTGTGAGTTCATTTTAAGTTGTGCTATCAAGTTAGAAATTGAGATTTACATAATTAAAGCACTAAAATGAAAACTTCTTCTTTGTCTTCACTTGCTTGCATCTTGGACTTCTTGGAATGATTTCTTCGTGTACTCCATTATGCTTGTTGATGTATTCTTTGTATAATACCTGTTTATCGCTTAATCTCATCCAAGCATATTATTAGTCCATTTTCTTTTTATTGTTATCATCAAAATATATAAAACATATAAGTGTGACATTATATGTCAACAATCTCCCCCTTTTTGATGATGACAATAAACAAAAAAACTTAGATAATAAATTGAGTCTCCCCCTAAATATTATAATGCAATATATAAGAGACATTTGAACATTTTTAGCAATTTAATCTAAGTAAAAATATCATATGCAATTTCAAGAAAAAATCATTTTTCTCCCCCTAAATATATGCATATAAATTTTTATATTCTCATATTTTATTCCCCCATTATTGATGCATTTGATATTTTCATATTTCTCTCCCCCTTTGGCATCAACAAAAAGAAGGTTAATCATTGTGGATAAATAAGAACACAATATTCAATATCATTGTACATATATCCAAAATGAAAAGCATAAATACAATATCTCTAAATAACAGCATAAATAAGATGAGATGCATGATACAAAATCACGAAGGAGGTGGGTTCCGTGAGAGAAGTGAAGCCATCATCGCCTTCATCTCCTGTATATCAGCGCGCATCTCTATGTGAGTCTCTCATGGATCGTATATCTGTCTCCATAAGCGTGAGACGACTCTCTATCCTATGTGACCAGCCACTCGCAGATGGCTCATCTAGGGAGGAAGCCGGAGGTGGTGACTCAAACAAATGTGTGAACGCATCTTCACCTTGATCCTCAGCCGCATTCTCCTCCTCTTCATGCTCTTCCTCAGCATGTGCACCTTCTTGGTGCCCTTGAATCCACTCACCATGCTCATTAAGCACATATTTCATCCTAGTTAGAGTGGTGTTATTTATCTCCGTCTTATCCGAAGTACGGCCTCTTATCCGCACTCGCCAAGCAAGATCTCAAAATGCTCAAAAATAGTAGTAAACACTTGACCATAAGGTAGAGCCTTTTGTTTTTGATCGAATGCTAAGATCATATTCCTAATCAAGATGTATGGAAGGTTTATTGGCCTTCGATGAATCATACAATCAATTAAGCATAACTCCATAAATGTAACTTCATCATAATGCCCCTTTTTGGGCAAGATATTGTGAGCAATAATTCTATGGAGTATTCTAGGTCTCAACAAAAGATCTTGACTCTTTATTTTGGCACCTGGAGCAAATCCATTATTTCCAGTGTGCAGTGCAACAGCATAATCATAGCTAAAACCTTCAATGGTCGAAATTATTTTAATATCAAACACTCTCGGACCATCATTAGATATACCCAATATCTCAGCTAATTCAGCACAATTAAATTCAATGGGATGTCCTTGAAGAGTACTCATTATTCTTGGTTCTACATTAACCCTCATGTTAGCAAAAAACATTCTCATCAATTTAGGGTATGTAGGTTTCCTATATTCATACAATGAGTACCAACCCATTTCAGCAAATAAAGTGTCTATACCTAAAGCAGATAGATCATTGCTTAAACCTCTTTCTACAATGATAGCTCTATTTGAGAAATTACTCAAAAATCTTTGAACATTATCACCTGATGAGGAAGCCGGATCATTGGCTCGTTTACTCCTTGATTCAGTCCTTCTTAATCGCTTCTGGGGTGCCATTGACTTTAATTAGGCTAAGGGTGTTTTGATTTGGAGTAGTTTTTGAGAGGATTTGGGGTTAGTGTTTTCGGATTTTTGAATGTTGTGTGTTCTGAAACCCTAGATAGTATTTATACTATCGAGCAACCGGTCGACCGGTTGCATTGGGATAAGTTCGACCGGTCGACCGGTTGACTCCCAAGTTGAGAATTTTCCAAATTTCTCTTTTGAACCGTTCTTTCCACTCACAATGTAGCCTTTTCATGTAAAAATTATGTCCAAAAGGAAAAGAAATCAAGGGGCTAGAAATGCTAATTTTAGGCAAGAGCTTAACGCTATCGTTCCTCCAGCTCAATCGGTCGACCGGTTGATCCAGATGCATGTACCGGTCGACCGGTACATGCAAAAATGGAAATTTTTGCACTTTGACTTTAAAATCATTCTTTAATATTTAAAAGTACCCTTTATGTCCAAAAATTATGTTCAGAACCATTTTCCTCCAAAATTCAAAAAATTCCAAGAGCTATCCTTCTGCTTTTTCTGTCTCAACCTGGCCAACCGGTTGATTTGTTCTTGATGAACCTGGTCGACCGGCTCATCCTGCATTTCTAAATTCTCCAATATTTGTTTTGAACAAATTTCTTATGCTCCAAGTGTATACATTTTAACATCAAATAAATCCAACTTATAACCATTGATGTATACATAATTCAAACATCATTTGCATGGATAAATTTTAGGTTCCTTCTTATTTCGCAAAAGCGATCTTTGGCTAAGGGTTTTGTAAAAATATCTGCAAGTTGATGTTCTATACCTATAAACTCAAGTACAATATCTCCTTTTTCAATGTGATCCCTTAAGAAGTGATGTCTTACTTCTATGTGTTTTGTACGAGAGTGCTGAATAGGATTTTTAGATAGGCAAATAGCACTTGTATTATCACATTTAATCGGAGTATTTTCAAACCTAAGTCTATAATCCTCTAGAGTTTGTTTCATCCATAATACTTGTGCACAACAACTCCCCGCCGCAATATATTCTGCTTCAGTTGTTGATAGGGCTACCGAGTTTTGTTTCTTACTTGCCCATGATACTAGTGAAGATCCTAGAAAGTGACAAGTTCCACTAGTACTTTTCCTATCTATTTTGCAACCCGCAAAATCTGCATCCGAGTAACTGATTAAACTCATTTCACTCCCCTTCGGATACCACAACCCTAAATTAATTGTACCATGCAAGTAACGAAAAATTCTTTTTACTGCACTAACATGGGATTCTTTTGGACATGCTTGAAATCGTGCACATAAACATACACTAAACATAATATCGGGTCTACTTGCGGTTAAATATAAAAGAGAACCGATCATACCTCGATATTTGGTGATGTCTACGGTTTTACCTTTTTCGTCCATATCAAGCTTAGTAGATGTTCCCATGGGTGTGTCGGCATCTTTGACATGTTCCATCCCAAATCTTTTTAGAAGATCCTTGGTGTACTTGCTTTGGTTGATGAAGATGCCATCTCTTGTTTGCTTAATTTGCAATCCAAGGAAGAAATTTAATTCTCCCATCATGCTCATTTCAAATTCCTCTTGCATGTATTTTGCAAATTCCTTACACAGAGATTCGTTAGTAGCACCAAAAATTATATCATCAACATAGATTTGTACAATAAGGATATCTTTTCCTTTTCTTTTCGTAAACAGGGTGGTGTCAATTTTGCCAATGTTAAAATTATTTTCAATAAGAAATGTTTTTAATCTATCATATCATGCCCTAGGTGCTTGTTTTAAACCATACAAGGCCTTTTTGAGTTTAAAAACATGATTAGGAAATTCAAAATTTTCAAAACCTTGAGGTTGTTCAACATATACTTCTTCCATTATAAAGACATTTAAAAATGCACTTTTAACATCCATTTGGAAGAGCGTAAAATTTGCATGACATGCATAGGCTAATAGCATTCTTATAGATTCAAGTCTAGCTACTGGTGCAAAGGTTTCTTCATAATCTATTCCTTCTTCTTGATGATAACCTTTAGCAACTAGTCTTGCTTTGTTTCTAACAATAGTCCCATGTTCATCAACTTTGTTTCTAAAGACCCATTTAGTACCAATTATTGATAAATCTTTTGGTCTAGGGACTAGTTCCCAAACGTCATTTCTCTCAAATTGATTTAGCTCATCTTGCATGGCTAAAATCCATTTTTCATCATTTTCAGCTTCAAGAAAGGTTTTAGGTTCTATTTGAGAAACAAATGCATAATGTCCACTAATATTTCTAAGGGATGCTCTAGTTTTAGTTCCCTCAAATGGATTGCCAATAATTAATTCTGGAGGATGAGAACTTACATACCTTAGCTCCTTTGGAGGCTCAAAGGAGTTACTTACCAACTCTTGTTGATTGCTTGAACTTGGTTGGTCCTTGTTCATATCTTCATTTGATGTTTCATTTGGATTTTTATCATGAAGATTCAAATTTTGAACACTTTTATTTAACTCATCTAGAATCTCAACAATCTTGTCATTTTGAGTTTCCTCAAAGGCGACATGCATGGATTCCTCAAGATAAAATGTTCTATTATTGTAAACTCTGTAGGCTTTGCTAGAGGAGGAGTATCCAAGAAAAATTCCAACATCGGATTTTGAATCAAATTTATCAAGATTGTCTTTAGTGTTTAGAATAAAGCATTTGAACCAAAGACTTTAAAATAAGAGATGTTGGGCTTCCTCCCTTTCCAAAGCTCATGAGTCTTTTTCAACTCAGGTCTCAAAGTAACACGATTTAAAACATAGCAAGAAGTATTTACGGCTTCCGCCCAAAAATATTTAGGGGTGTTAAATTCATTTATCATAGTTCTTGCCATTTCTTGAAGAGACCGATTTTTCCTTTCCATAATCCCATTTTGTTGGGGAGTTCTAGGAGTTGAAAAGTTGTGGTGGTATCCTTTTTCTTCACAAAACGTTTCAAATAAATCACTTGTGAATTCACCACCATGATCTCTCCTTATGTTAATTATAGAAAATCCTTTCTCATTTTCGATTTTCTTTGAAAACTTTACAAATTCATGAATTGTTTCATCTTTTGATTTCAAAAATATAACCCATGTATATCTAGTAAAGTCATCAACAATTACAAACACATATCTATTACCACTTAAACTTCTTGTTCTAGTTGGTCCAAATAGATCTATGTGAAGTAATTCTAAAAGTCTTTCAGTTGATATGTGATTCTTACTTTTAAAAGATGTTTTGAATTGTTTACCCATTTGGCAAGCGTCACACAGCTTTTCCTTTTCATATGTAATATGAGGAAGACCTTTAACTAAATCATTTTTGGCCAATTTTGAAAGAATGTCCATGCTTATGTGACCTAGTCTTCTATGCCATAGAAAACTATCATTTATACTAGCAACAAGACAACTTTCACTACTCATACATGTATCTATTTTGATCTTATAGATGTTTCCAATTCTATTACCGATAAAAATAATTTTATCATTTTCAAGTATTAAGCAACATGTATGATCAAAAATGATTTTATATCCTTTGTCACATAATTGACTTATACTAAGTAAGTTATGTTTAAGATTATCAACAAGAAATACATTTTCAATGGAGGTTGAAGACATACCTCCAATGTTGCTAATTCCAACAATTTTTCCTTTTGAGTTGTCCCCAAAAGTCACTTTTCCTCCTTTAGTTTTGGTAAGACTTGAAAAAAGGGTGTCGTCTCCGATCATGTGTCTTGAACAAGCACTATCCAAAAACCACTCCCCATGTTCCCTTGGTTCCTACAAAATAGAATCAAGATGAGGATTTTGGTACCCATACCTTCTTGGGTCCTTTTTGGTTAGGGGTGGTTCCTTTTGGAACCCAAATCATGTCAACAATTTTATTTTTCTTCATCGGACATGCATAAATCAAATGACCTAATTTTCTACAATAATTGCATGTATGACTTGGATCATAAGACTCTTTAGCTTTAACAAAGTAATTCTTTAGGAATTTTTGATTTTTATTAGGTTTATAACCTAACCCTGCTTTGTTAAATACACTTCTCTGGCTCGAAAGCATTTTCTCAAAAAAATTTGAGCCTTGTGTGGATTTTGTGATAATTATATTCAACTCATCAACTTTCTCTTTTAATGATTTATTATCTTTTTCAAGTTGATTGGTCTTGCTACTCTTGTCATTTAAATCATATACTTTCTTTTCTAATAAATCTTTTTCTTCAATTAAGCATATATGATTTCTTTTTAGAGTGCTATATTTAGAACCTAATTTCTTATATTCTACATACAAATTTTCAAGTTGTTCATGTAGTTCAATATAAGAAGGGTCAGATTCATCATCCGAAGATTGTACTTCATTTTCGCTTTCAATTGCCATAAAGCACATGTTAGCCACATGTTCTTCTTCATCATTGGAGCTTGAGTCCGAGTCATCGCTCCATGTTGCTTTCAAAGCTTTCTTTTGAAAGCGATTTTTCTTTTTCATTTGAAGAAGGGGACAATCGGTTTTGATATGTCCCACTTTGTTACATTTGTAGCATCTTGGAGTTTCTTTGCTAGATTCTCCTTTGTTTCTCCTTTCAGTAGTTCAAAACTTTCTCTTATCATTTTTCTTTCTAAGAAAGTTTCAAATTGTCTTGTGATCAGATGCTACATCTTCCACAAGATAGTTGTCACTGTCTTCATCATCGCCATTATCCTCGTCTTCAACTTGATGAACAGTTTTAAATGCCAAATTTTTCTTTGGCCTTTCTTCCTGATCTTGTTTTTCCATAGTGATCTCATGAGTCATTAGAGAACAGATGAGCTCCTCTAATGGTAATTTTGTGAGATCTTTTGCTTCTCATATTGCTGTCACTTTAGCTTCCCAAGCTTTTGGTAGAGATCTGAGAATCTTGCTTACAATCTCTGTATTTGTATAAGTTCTACCAAGAGTATGTAAACTATTTGTAATGCTAGTCATACGAGTAAACATGCTTGTTATGGATTCATTTTGTAATATTTTAAATAACTCATATTGATGAACTAACATATCAATTTTTGATTCTTTTACTTGATTAGTTCCTTCATGAGTTACTTCTAAAGTATGCCATATATCCCTAGCATTTTTACACGAAGATATTCTATTAAATTCACTTCTATTTAATGCACAGTATAAGGTGTTCATGGCTTTAGCATCCATAGAAAGTAATCTTTTATCTAAGTCTGTATATTCTATCATGCTTTTTGGAATCTCAATACCATTTTCGGTTTTGAGTGATCTATGAGGTCCATTTTCAATAGAAAGCCATAAATCAAAATCTATAGATTGAAGATATATAGTCATTCTAGCTTTCCAATATGCATAGTCATTACCATCAAAAATGGTGGTCTAGATGTTGAGGCACCTTCATTTTGGAGATTGTAACTTGTAGTTGCCATTCTACTCAAAGTCTAAGAAAACGTAATAATTGAGAACTAAGCTCGATACCAATTGTTATTCAAGGATTAAGGCAACTATACACCTACAAGGGGGGGGGAATTAGGTGTAAATACAATAATTATAGCAATTCTAAAATCAATTAATTTAAAGTAAAGAGATAAGAGAGAGAGCAAGCATACGTCCACGATTCAAGTACAAATCAGTACTTGAGTATTGTACTCTCTTACTAGTCCAAGTAACAAGATTACAAATCTCGCTTGATGAATCCACACCAAGACTTTTACACCACTTGAAGATATGCCCTCTTCAAGATTTTCCTTCTTCCCACTTGAAGATGTACCTCTTCAATATTTTTCCTTGGTGATGTTCCCTCACCAATATCAAGAGTTTTATACTCAACTCTCAAGAGTATTACAATGATTGTTTTTGTAAAACAACAATACACTCTTAATAGTGTAGATATTACAAATGAAGATCTATGATTTCTTTATCTCACTTGATAACACTTAGAATATTTGAAGGTGTTTAAGTGTAGTGAGAATGAGAAATACTCTTTGTGTTAAGATATGAATATTTAAACACAAATATGAGTATTAATGAGGATTGATGATATGAAGGTTTTTTGCACTCTAATTGCCTCAATATAAGATATGAAAGTTGTATATTCTTAGTTTTGCAATTAGAAGGCCTATTTATAAGTTTTTAAAAGAAACTAGCCGTTTATAGTCGTTTTAATGCAACTGTCATATCAAGCGGTCGACCGGTTTACAACGGACAAATCAAGTGGTCGACCGGTTCAGTTCAAAAGACAATTTGTCTTCAAACGGTCGACCGGTTCATAACGGATACACCAAGCGGTCGACCGGTTCAGCTCGAAAGACATTTCTTCAAGCGGTCGACCGGTTCACAACGGATAACCCAAGCGGTCGACCGGTTCAGCTCAAAAGACAATTTGTCTTAAAGCGGTCGACCGGTTTACTTGGTATACACCAAGAGGTCGACCGGTTCATGCAGAAAGGCAATTATGACAAATTATCTTTTCTGAGCGGTCGACCGGTTCACAAAGGATACACCAGGCGGTCGACCGGTTCGGCTCGAAAGACATTTTGTCTTAAAGCGGTCGACCGGTTCACAACGGATAACCCAAGCGGTCGACCGGTTTGGCTCGAAAGACATTTTGTCTAAAAGCGGTCGACCGGTTCACAATGGATACACCAAGCGGTCGACCACTGCAGCTCAAAAGACAATTTGTCTTCAAGCGGTCGACCACTTGATTTGTCCGTTGTGAACCGGTCGACCGCTTGATATGACAGTTGCATTAAAACGGCTATAAACGGCTAGTTTCTTTTAGAAACTTATAAATAGGCCTCCTAATTGCAAAACTAAGAAGATACAACTTTCATATCTTATATTGAGGCAATTAGAGTGCAAAAACACCTTCATATCATCAATCCTCATTAATATTCATATTTGTGTTTAAATCTTCATATCTTAACACAAAGAGTATTTCTCATTCTCACTACACTTAAACACCTTCAAATATTCTAAGTGTTATCAAGTGAGATAAAGAGATCATAGATCTTCATTTGTAATATCTACACTATTAAGAGTGTATTGTTGTTTTACAAAAACAATCATTGTAATACTCTTGAGAGTTGAGTATAAAACTCTTGATATTGGTGAGGGAACATCACCAAGGAAAAATCTTGAAGAGGGTACATCTTCAAGTGGGAAGAAGGAAAATCTTGAAGAGGGCATATCTTCAAGTGGTGTAAAAGTCTTGGTGTGGATTCATCAAGCGAGATTTATAATCTTGTTACTTGGACTAGTAAGAGAGTACAATACTCAAGTACGGATTTGTACTTGAATCGTGGACGTAGGCTTGCCGAACCACGTTAAAAACCGAGTTAGCAATCTCTCTCTCTTATCTCTTTACTTTAAAGTAATTGATTTTAGAATTGCTATAATTATTGTATTTACACCTAATTCCCCCCCAGGTGTATAGTTGTCTTAATCCTTGAATAACAGAGACAACTTAAGCTTTTGTTTTTTTATTTTTTTTCACTTATATATTTTCTTATAATCGGGGTCTCTGTGTGAGCTTAAGCGTACCATAACTAATCCTTGGACTCTTTTTTTTTGTAATTGGGGTGTCCAGGTCAGCTGATGCTCACCACGAGTTGTATAAGTACGTATATACCCCTATAAGACAAAATTCAAGAGTTGGTTATAGGGGTGTATTGGTAATTTACCAATTTTAATTATATTTTTTTCGGGTGTTATAGGCACGACATCAATTTCAGAGTTCATGCACATTTGAGATGACGTGTGCGTTGTCGTAGAACTTTTTAAAATATATATTAGTTTTTTATATATTAATTTTATTATGTAAAATGTGTTTAAAATAATGTCATGGTATCAAAGGTATTTTTATTTTTTTTCATTTATGTGATTAGTACAATAATCATAATATCTTCAAATAAGGCAAAAACCAAAAATTATTAGTGGGGTGTCTTAGTAATTTTACTTTTTTTAGAAACTAAACTAAAAAATAAAAAAATAAAAACCAAAATACAAAATAAAAAACTTATATGTATTAAAACTAGAAAAAAAATAATGAAATAACATCATTTAAGCGCCTGTTTATGGCTCGTATAGATTTATTTAACGTTGTTTTTAAACAAGGTAAGGAGAAAGTCTATTTTGTACGAGTAATGTGATTAATGAAATTTGAAGTCATTAATATCTATAAATCAATATTCAATTTAATATCTCAAATAAAAACAATGTTGAAAGACTATTCTAAATCTTGAAATAACATCATTTAAGCGCCTGTTTGGCATTGCGATCCCACCGGTTTTTGGCTGAAATTTGAAGGGAAAAAAATTCATTTTAAATGAATATGTTTTTGTGTGTTTTAGATCATTTTGATGTGCTAATTTCAAAAATAATTTTTAAAAAATAAAAAAACATCATTTTGATGTATTTTGGCAGGATAAGCATTTTGAAAAGCTACCGTCACCACACTCCCAAACAAGCCCTAAAACACTGATTGATTGACTTATGACAAAACTTGTCACATACATGTGAAGTTAGAGCACAAAACATGTTGTGGGTCACGATGATCTTGCATTCATGGATAAAATTCTACATGGTTGCCTACGAGAATGGAAGATTTTGTAAAGAATGAACTTAGAAATGTTATGAAAATCACATTAAAAGGCAAAGAATTTATGGATGGATGTAGTGAGGGAAACTACACCAAATCAGCTTAACATTCACTTGGCAAATTTCCAGCAACAATCAACAACATCACTCAAGCTTTTGTTTCCATTTTTAGCAATTCTAGCTGTTACAAATCTTCTCATTATTTGTACAAATCTTATTAATTAATTGTACATTCATTTGGCAAACATTATTGCCTAGTATAGACTTGGTTTGTGATATATATAGTTCAATCATGGTATTTTTCATTGAAATCCTGTGAAAGCAAATCTTTTATATGGTATCAAAAGAGCCTATCTCTTACGAGTAAAAAGATCCTCTCCCTTACAATTAAAACACAATGTCTTCCCCTACAGAGCAAATTGTAGAACAAGTATCAACATCTACTCCAATTTCCAAACCCACCTCTTCACCTGACAATGTCCTCATCGCACTAAGCATCACCTCACAGATCATTGAGAAACTAAAGCCATCTACATTTCCCCAATGGAGAGCACAATTTGAAGCACTCCTCATTGGCTAGAACCTCCTTGACTATGTTCAAGGTGTGTCACAATGCCCCTCTCCGGTGGGCACTTCCAGTATTGAGCTAAACAAAACTCATTCGGTTAGACAAGACAAACTCATCCTAAGTGCCATCTTGGCCTCAACATCCACCACCATCACACCCATCATTGCTACTACCAAGACCTCCCATAAAGCTTGGGAGAAACTTCATCACATGTATGCCAACAAATCAATAACCACAGTCATACAATTAAAGGAGGAACTTACCTTAATTCAACGCAAAAACCATTTGTCCCTGATTATCTGCATGTCATGAAGGCCCTTGCAGATGAAATTTCCCTAATTGATCATCCTATCTCCGATGATGATCTCACTTTTTATATACTTAATGTCCTAGGTTCTGATTTCAGGTACATTGCTGCCTCCATACGAACAAGGCCAACATCTTTGGCCTTTGAAGAGTTGCACGACCTCCTTGTTGGCCATGACTACCTGCGCTGGTTAGATTCCTCCACACAGTAGCTCCTTTCATCTACCAATTATACCCATCGCCATCGCCAACCCACTTATAATTCAAGTGGGTCTTCACGGAGAAGCAACTGCAGGCTGAATGGGCCTCCTCAAAAAATAGGCCCACCAAGTGAACATGCCTACAATGTCAACAGGCACATTGGCCCATTCAAAACTCATTGACAGTATCCAGTCGTTCAGCCCAACCAGAGACATTTCAATCCAAAGTGTCAATTTTGTGATCAAATGAGACACACAACAAAGATTGTTCACAACTACGTCAAACTTCAATCACGACAAATTTTGCTAATACAAACACTACACAAGATCAGAAATGGCTCATTGACTCTACTGCTTCGCATAACATTACTGGTGACTTGGCAAATTTATCCATTCATTCTGAGTATGATAGCACCGACAAAGTCATCATAGATGATGGGACAGGTTTGGCTGTGTCACATGTTGGCTCTTTGACCTTAGAACCACCATTACGAACCTTTGTTCTTAATGACACTCTTTGTGTTCCTAATATCTCCAAAAATTTAATCTTTGTTCATCATTTCTTTTCCTAAAATAATATCTTTATTGAACTCCATCCATCTTATTTTCTTGTGAATGACCAAACTTTGAGGGCGATTTTGCTAAAAGGTGCATGTGAGGATGGTGTATATCAGTTCCTGAATTCACTGGTGGGCTCAACTTCAAAAATTATTGCAAATATGCATGAACGAACCTTGTTTGATGGCTGGCATAAGCGTCTTGGACATCCAGCCTCTAGAGTAGTTCAGAGTCTTGTCAAATTTTTTTCTTTACCCATTCAAAAACCAAAAAAAAAATATAATTCTCTTTGTTATTATTGCTCCATTAATAAAGCCCATCAACTTTCGTTTTGGTGTACGTGTGTTCAAAGTCACGCACCACTTGATATTATTTATATTGATGTATGGGGTCTTGCTCATTGCTCTAGTTTAGATGGTTCTTGATATTACATAATATTTGTGGATCACTACACCAAATATATATGGTTTTATCCCATACCAGCCAAATATCATATAAAGACTATTTTTCCTGAGTTTAAAACACTTGTCAAAAAACTATTCCAGACAAGCATCAAAAGTCTTTACTCTAATAACGGTGGTGAATTCATCAGCCTCAAACCATTTTTTTTCCACTCATGGGATCAGTCATTACATAATTGCTCCTTACACACCCCAACAAAATTGTGTTCTGAATGTTGTCACTGTCATTTAGTTGAAACTGGACTCACCTTACTTATTGATGCCAAATTACCCCTCTCATACTGGCCTCATACCTTCCATACCGCCACCTACCTTATAATTGAAGCTCTTTTTGGACAAAAACCTAACTGCTTAAAATTTAAAACCTTTGGGTGCATTTGCTACCCTTTCACCCGCCCCTACACAACCCATAAACTATAGCCCAAATCAATTCCATGCATTTTTATTAGGTGTTCTCTAACCCAAAATGCATAAAAGTGTCTAAAGCCCAAACCCAACGACTATCTCTCTCGATATGTCCTTTTTGATGAATCAAAAACCTTAGCATTTATCAAGTCAATCTCATCTCCTTTGTTTGATGTCCAAATCGCCTTTATTCCCTTGCCTCCGTCTACTCCACTAGTGCCTTTGGGGTCTGCTAACAATGTGCTTTCATCTCCTCCAGATGATTGCCTCTCTTCCCTCTCCAATTTCTTCCAATTCCCTGCATTCGTTTGAGTCATTATGTTTTGATCCATGTTCATCTGCACACGATCATGCATCCAGTCATCAATCTCATCCTCACTTATAAGCCTATCAAGTAGTCACGACATCATCTCCTTCCCCTTAGCATACTTCTCTCTCTTCACCATCAACCATTCCATCATCACCCACTCACATAACACACCCCATGACCACCCGATCCATGAATAACATCTATAAACCCAAACAAATGCATGATGTGACTAAGCACCCCTTTCCTCACGATCTCGAACCAACATGTGTGAGTCAAGCTTTATCCCTGCCTCGATGGCATGCAGCCAAGTTTGATGAGCTTATTGCTCTCATGAAACATGGTACTTGGGAATTAGTCCCCCCGCCTGTTGATTGCAACCCCGTAAGTTATAAATGAGTCTTTCATGTCAAGTGAAAGGCTAATGGCTCCATTGATAGTTTCAAATCCAGATTGGTTGCCAAAGGTTTTCTTCAAAGACCTGGAATTGATTACACTGAAAATTTTAGCCCCATGATCAAACCAACCACCATTCGAGTCATTCTTATAATAGTTGTCATCCGAGGCTGGTCCTTACGGCAAATGGATGTCCATAATGCATTCTTGCATGGTCAGCTTGATGAGGACACTTACATGAACCAACCCCCAGGATTCAAAGATCCCTCTAAACCATATCATATTTACAGGTTATGAAAAGCCATTTATAGTCTTAAACAGGCTCCTAGGACTTGGTATCCAACTATTAAGAATGCTCTTCTCACCCTCAGTTTTCTCATTTCCAGAGATGATTCATCCTTATTTATTTATCGCAATGGTCATACTATCTGCTATTGATGGTGAATGATATTGTGATTACTGAGAATGATTCAACATTTATGTGCTCCATTGTTTAGCAGATAAGTTCTAGATTTTTATTGAAAGACATGGGTACACTTCATTATTTTCTAGGGGTGGAAGTTCTTCTTATATATATTCAATGAAATTCAACCAATATACAATCATTTTACAATTCTCAAATCTTTTGCTTTGCATATTTAAATTGATGATTTTTTTTAAAATACAATTAGATGAGTGAAATGAGAGGGATAAAAAGAAAGAGGGATTGGAATAAAGTTTAGAAGGTTAGAAGAGTTATTAAAAAGATTTAAACTTCAAGTTTAAAAATAAAAAGGATTTAAATTTAGGTTTCAGAATAAAAATAAAATAAAATAAAATTTGAATTTCAAAATATAAAAATATATATTTTAAAGTAATTATGTTTTTTAGAGGTGTTGGAAAATCATATTATGTTTTTTTTAATCTAAAAGGTCATTTATCAACCTAATTTCAATAAAATACTTAAAAGAAGTATCCTTGTAATGCTAATAAATCAACTCCAAACACTCCTTGTCTAGAAATCCAAAATTGAACAAACACCTAATCTACCTTCCCCAATGAGATTAAGGGCAAAAAACACTTAGAATGATTTTTTTTCTCAAAACTTATTAACACTAAAAATAATGTTTTTTATGGTAAGAATATGGCAAATTGATGATTTTCTCACTAAAAATAATATTTTTTTATGAATTTTTTTTCTTTCACCGTATTGATACAATTCTCTCTCTCATCTTTCAAACCATTAATAAAAAAATAAAAAATATCAATAAAATAAAAAAGGAATTGTGATAGAAAAAACATATATGGATTAAAATAAACTCTTATGTGTGAATTTAATATTGGACACACTATTTTGTTATGATTTACATTTTAGTGTTTTTAATTGTTTTTTTATATAACAAATGAAAGAGTGGTCATTAATTTCACGACAAAAGAATGCAATCCAATAAAAAAAAATTAATGAAAATATTATTATTATTATTATTATTATTATTATTATTATTATTATTATTATTATTATTATTATTATTATTATTATTATTATTATTATTATTATTATTAAGGTTTGCCTAATCTTTAATCATTCTGTAACTCGGCTACTGCCACAACACCAACCATGCCTTGGTGTGAGCTTCACTACCAAAACTTTTAACTTTTTTTTTCTTACAAAACCCTTGGTTTCCTATATCAGAGCCTGTTAATGGCTATAGGTGTTAGAAGAATTAGAGGAGAAAAAAGTTGGTTTTGTCACCTCCACCATTTTTTCTCTACAAGCACAGAGAACGCTGCCTCCTCTATCTCTGATATTGAAGGAGAATTCAAAAGCCTTTGCTCTACAGGACGCATAAAAGAAGCCTTTAACGCTTACTATGCAGAAATATGGACGGACCAACATCTATTCTCTTATCTCATCCAATCTCTCATACCCAAGAAGTCCCTCTTTATAGCAAAACAGCTCCATTCCTTAGTTATCACTTCTGGGTATTACTTCAAAGACAAGTTTGTTAGAAATCACCTACTAAACATGTACATCAAAATGGGAGAAATACATGAAGCTATAGCATTCTTCAATGCAATGCCAATGAGAAACATTATGTCTCATAACATTTTGATAAATGGTCATGTGCAGCATGGTGATTTAGAGAGTGCGATTAACGTGTTTGATGAAATGCCTGAAAGAAACGTTGCTACTTGGAATGCAATGATTTCTGGGTTGGTTCATTTTGAATGTAACGAAAATGGGTTGTTTCTGTTTAGAGAAATGCATGGGTTGGGGTTTTTGCCTGACGAGTTCACTTTAGGTAGTGTACTTAGAGGTTGTGCAGGTTTGAGAGCTTCATATGCAGGAAAGCAGGTTCATGCTTATGTGTTGAAATATGGGTATGAATTCAATTTGGTTGTTGGGAGTTCTTTGGCTCATATGTATATGAAAAGCAGTAGCTTGGGAGAAGGAGAGAGAGTAATCAAAGTTATGCCGATGCGCAATGTGGTTGCTTGGAATACACTTATAGCAGGTAATGCTCAGAATGGGCACTCTGAGGGAGTTTTGGATTTATATAATATGATGAAAATGTCTGGCCTTAGGCCAGATAAGATTACGCTGGTGAGTGTAATCAGTTCTTGTGCTGAATTGGCAACGCTTTTTCAGGGTCAGCAGATTCATGCTGAAGCAATCAAAGCTGGGGCTAATTCTGCTGTTGCAGTGCTTAGTTCATTGATCAGTATGTATTCAAAGTGTGGGTGTTTGGAAGATTCTATGAAAGCTTTGTCCAACTGTGAACATCTGGATGCTGTTTTGTGGAGCTCGATGATTGCTGCTTATGGATTTCATGGGCGAGGAGAGGAAGCTGTTCATTTATTTGAGCAGATGGAGCAAGAAGGTGTGGAGGGAAATGATGTTACTTTCTTAAGCTTGCTTTATGCTTGTAGTCATAACGGATTGAAGGAAAAAGGGATGGGATTTTTCAAGTTGATGGTAGAGAAATATGGATTGAAGCCTAGACTAGAACATTACACTTGTGTGGTTGATCTACTTGGTAGGTCGGGATGTTTGGATGAGGCAGAGGCCATGATAAGATCAATGCCTCTTGAAGCAGATGTTGTGATTTGGAAAACTTTGTTATCTGCGTGTAAAATCCACAGAAATGCAGACATGGCAACAAGGACTGCTGAAGAAATTCTTAGGCTTAATCCTCAGGATTCAGCAACTTATGTCCTGCTGTCAAACATTCATGCTTCTGCTAAGAGGTGGAAGGATGTCTCCAAAGTAAGGACAACAATGAGAGATAGGAATGTTAAGAAGGAACCAGGACTAAGCTGGTTGGAAGTAAAGAATAGGGTTTTCCAGTTCTCTATGGGTGACAAATCTCTCCCAGTGTCAGAGGAGATTGATTTATATTTGAAAGAACTAATGGAAGAGATGAAGTCACGGGGTTATGTGCCAGATACTGCCACTATTTTTCATGATACGGACAGTGAAGAGAAAGAAAATAGCTTGGTCAACCACAGTGAGAAGTTGGCTATTGCTTTTGGTCTAATGAACATTCCACCGGGTTTGCCTATAAGAGTAATGAAGAACTTGCGTATCTGCAGTGACTGCCATGTTGCTATCAAGCTCATATCCGACATAAAAAACAGAGAAATTATTGTTAGAGATACTAGCAGATTTCACCATTTCAAACATGGGAAATGTTCTTGTGGGGATTACTGGTAGTACACATTGCTAATGTGGTGGTGACATCATCATTGCTCAAATCTGTGAGAACTAAAACCCATTATGCTTTAAGAACCATGTGTTCCATCATAGTGTTGCCCCTTTCGTTCCTTGGTTGATGTTATTCCAACTCTCATATCACTAGATCCACAGTTCTCATTTGTTTGACTGGGAAGCCTCAAGTTTTTGTATGGACTTGCAGGTCAAGTAGCGATCTTGTTGCATATGGCCTCATTCATTTCCAAATATGTTGGATGATATCCTTTTTTACCAAGCTTATTAGCTTTAGTTGAGGATCAACTTGTCCAGGTTTTTGTATGTTGCAACGCCGTCCCTTTGGTGTCCATTTTGTGGATGACAGCGTACTTGTCGTGAAGTGAAACACCTATCTTAACCTTCAGATAAAAGGAGCATTCGAGTTTTCTTTGAATTTTTTTCTCTCCTCATCTTGGTAAGTATATACATGGATGTAGTATTTATTTTGCATGCAGAAAACGGAAAAAAACTTGAAACTTGATTGTTCTTATTGACTTTCTTATAGTTCTCATTGTCTTTATAAGAATCTGGATGATGGATTATCTTCTGTACAGTAGGTCCACATGGCGCCAAAAATGCTCTTGGAAAACGCTGTAAGAAGATGTTTAATATGAACCATGTAAGCTTCTGCTCCTCTGAGTTTGTGTGGACACCTTGTACTTCTCCCTTCTTTCCTAGCAATTGATGTCAATGTGGCAAGCCATGATGTTAATAACTTTTCATGCCTATAATTCTTCAGGTCAGATTGCATGTTCTGGTGAACGCATTGAGATTGATATTGAAGACAACAATAACAAAGAATAGTGTATAAGAAGCAATATTAGAACAAATTCTTACAGAAGCAATATTTAAGCTATACATGGATAGTTAACTGGATCTCAATATATCATAGATGCTTGATATGGCTGGCTTCTTTTATAGTATTTTCTAGGACGCTCATTACTGCTTCACAAGTTGGGTTTACCACCTTGTTTCCTTGTAACAGATATGGTAGACCATGTGTTTCTTATGTTAATGGTTGAATAATTTTGCTGTGCTTTTTTTTGTTTTAGAAAGATGTGATTGACTACATATTGGTAATTGCGATGAGTTAAGAAAGCTAAATTATTATGAAATTGGTTATCCAAAAAAAAAACAGGAAGCAAAAGTGGAGATAAGAAAACAAAATTAAGGCTCATACTATTGTTGATGGCATTTTTCCTCTTGGTGCACAGGTTTCACAAATTAAGTCCCCATCAAATTGTATAACTCTTTCAATTTGATTGATGAAGAAGTGGAAGGCTTGATGGACACAGCACCAGCAGGATGCAGAGCAAGAAACCAAGGATACAGCGGTGTTGGTGCTTAATTTGCATCGAAGAAAGGTAAAGGAGTTTACGGCATGTTATTCTTTTGCCCCTCTTTCTTCAACGCCCCTTGTGTAGTCCATGTATCATCTTCATCAGTGTTTTTTTTTCTCCCTCCCTCTGCTTCAGTTCCTATGAAAATGTCATAAAATTTAAATTTCGGTATGAAAATCCCTAGATCCTTCTGTTTGAAGACTAGCTTTTTTGGCCTCTGATATCAGGCCATAAAGTTCATCAAATTGGGCTGCTGTCAATGAACAGAAAAACAAGCTTATGTCACTGACTCTTTTGGTGGTGAGAACACTGAGGGAACGAACAGGAAGTGAAAGTAGATAGAATATAAAAAGATATTATAATTTATTTATTTTCCTGTTATTTGGACGTTTGAAAATTAGAGGAAAGAGGATTTATTGAAAATTTTCTAGTCCAAGTATTGAAAACAAACCAAAACAATGAGAAGAGTTGCAAGTCCATTAAATGATGTGGCCGAATTTCCTTCCCTGTTCTCTCCTCTTTTGGAGATGGTTTTGCTGTTGGATGGGCCAGGAAGGAGATATATCCTCCGTTGTTGATTGTGCCTTCCATTTGCTTTTCTCCCAAGGAGAAAATTAGTTTCCATGCACGTTTTATCCCCATCTCAATTATTCCTACATTTCTCCCCTCCCAAACACTGTGAGCATGCCACGCTCAGCACTGATTTTTTTCCATAACAGTAATGATGTTTCTCTTATTCTTTTTTTGAATGTCATTCAGGAGTACTTTCTGATGTTATTCAGACAACATGCTAATAAAACTTGTTTTGCAGGGGAGAGGTATGGGCAGCCAGAGAGATCATGGTTGTATAAAACTTGCTTTGCAGATGACATGATGAAATAGCGGATTTGTTCTTCAGGATAGATGGAGGGATCTTTATGTTGCTGTCCAATCCTAAAAGCATATGATCATGGTTGTATGTTGATTAGATGGATTTGGAATCGAGCTTTACCCCACTATCCACTAGAAGTGGAAACTGATAAGAGCGATATAACTGATTCAAGTTTTGTACGATTCGCGATCAGTGCAATTTCATGGCTGCAAAATGGTGGATTTTTATGGTTGACTGGAAGCATTTGCAAGTGCTTTGAACTGATTAGTGGTCACCACTTTCAGCTGCCACTTTGAACTGACTGCAAAATTTGGGGTGCCATGGAACATAGAACTTATGCTGCAGATTCGCCCCTCTCTATCTCCACCACGAAACCATATAATTTGCTTATCTATCAATTGGTTCAATCTTTAGTTTTAGACCAGCAACACTCTACCAATTTCCCAGCTCTTTTTTATTGAAGTAGCAACACAGACAGATTTATTTTATGGTTGGGGCTTTTATACAAACGGTCTTTCAACTGCAAGCTAGCGGAGATCATTGATGGTAAGGAAATATTTACAACTTTTCTTATGAAAAGACCACTCCTTACTATGGCATCAACCATATTATTATATGGTTTATGAAAGAATCTTTGTGACAGGGTTGGTTTAGTACTTTCTGTTGTCTAAATTGGCATGTGGAGAGGACAAGCTTTGCTGCAATTAATGATTTTTTCAAGGATGTTCTTAGATAGTGGGAAATGAGGCTATGCAAAAAGGCTATTGTAAATTAATAATGTCTTGAAGGCAAGTTGTTTGGGCATAAAACAAATTCAACCAACCCAATCCCAGGTGGATCGGTTAGCTTTGGTTGGTTTATTATATGGCAACTAGATTGAGTGTGCATCCTAGTTATTGTTTGAATTTCCTATTGTTAGATTGAGTAGAATTATCTTGGAAAATTCTCACTATGGACACCAAACCCACATGAATTTTGGCTGATTTAGGGGAGATTTGCCGATGATGATAAACAAATTCAAACTAAAGATTAGTCTCATAGGAATTTATTTAAACATAAACCAAACATCCAATATCAACTAAGTCATTTGAAACCTTAAATATTTGTTGAGCCTATTTCTCTTCTTTCATAAACATGTGTCTTAGTTTATATTACATGTCTTTACAAACCCTTTTCTACTACAAAGATGGGATATTAGGATTGATAAGTTGCAACCTCAAAAGGGAAAAAATTGTTTTGAAAGGATTATGATTTTTTAATCTTTTATATGTTATTTTCTTAATGGTAAAGGTATTTTTTTAAATACTTGTGGCAAGTATATTTTCGGCAAACCTTATGTATATGTGTTTTTCTCTAAGCCAAAATAGGTTTAATTTTTATCCTGTAATAAATCTTTCCAATAATTAGAAAAATCATTCAACTGATAAAAGTTCCAACAAAGGATCATCAAATGAAGTATGTTAATATGCATACTCAATTAGTGGAGAAGAAATACAACACAAAAAAAGGATTGTCAAATGAGAAAGGTGTTAGTGTTATCTTTTTAGATTGATAAAAGAGTTTAAGTGTCTATTTGAGAGTGTGGTTGAGATTGTTTTTAAATGTTTTTTTCGTTCAGCACATCAAAATGATCTAAAAACAAAATTAAAGTAAAAATAAAAGTTCAAAATTTTCATTTTTTCCAAAAATGCTTTTGAAATGTAGTGTCAAACACCCCCAGGTCCATGTTAAATATTGCGATTGTATAACTATATTTTTAAAGTATTTTTGGCTTGAAAAAACATTAAATTAATGTTTCTATCAGTGGTTTTTGGTAGTTTTGATACATTAATATATTTTTTTAAAATAAAAATCTAATTTCATTAATGAATTTTTAAGTGAAAATACTTTTAAATAAAAAATATAAGTTGTCAAGTCTCAAACAAGCACTAAGAAAGAAGGGAAAGGCCAATCAATTCTACCAAGGCAATGAAAACGAAAGTAGTAAGAGAAAGAATGAATGAAATAGATGTTACGCTTCCAAGTATTCATGACTAAGTGAGTGTAATTATAATGATAATAAAGCACCGACAGTATTTTACTACATACTTTACTCTTCTTGATCAAATATTTTGTTTTCAAATAAAAAAATATGCACAAGGTTTTTCAAAATATTTTTGTTTAAAGCACAAATATGTAAAAATCAAAAAGTTTATGAATAAATATGATTAAATAAATAGAGAGCTAAGTGTGTTACTAAATAAATTTTAAAAAAATTACAATTAAATAAAATATAAAATTAATAAAAATATAGATCAAGATATTTAATCTTACAAGTTGAGATATTTACCTATTTGAGCTCGTTTAACATGATATAAAATAATTATTTTTTTCAAGCAAGATAATAGAGATAGAAACACAAATTAAATTAAACGGAACAAAAAAGACATGGAAGAATTAACATATTAGAAATATTATTTGAAAATAAAAATAATATAAAGTTCTTCAAAAAATAAATTATAGATGAATAAAAAAACTCTTTAAAATATAAATGCACAACAAACAAATAATCATCATTTAAAGCTCTTTAAATAAAATTAAAGAGAGAAGAGATATTGATTTAAATATATATAAAAAAGCAATTAGATAAAAATGATATAAAAATAATTAAAAAAAAATACAACTCACATGAAAAGGAGAGCAAAAGGTAGACATTGTTGAGCCTAGCAAGCTAGCCCAACTTGTTTAGCCTAGCAAGCCTATGTGTGAAATATTGATTGTATTTGGTGATCTAAATGGTGTCGACGATATTTTCTCTCTCTACAACTATAATGTGATCACCTATCTCTCTCATTTCTTAATTAGATACTAAAAAAATAATAAAAATGATTTTTTATACTAAAACTGGATTTTAAAAAAAATGAGGCACCATAATCATATAATTTGTGTTATTTTAAAGTTAGAGGACTAAAGTGTATCTTTTCCAAAACTTTTGGCACGCCACCCTCGTTTGTTGCATTTTTTTTTTCATTTCAATATCTAATTTTTCAATTCCACAATTTATTAAGACATCCAAATCAATTGACTTATATTTAGGATCATATTGTCCATAATAAAACTTTGAGGACCAAAATAAATTTTAAAAAATAAAGAGTGCATTTACAATGTTTTGTAAGAGGGTGAACAATGTCGTTTGCACAGTGTTCACCCCACGCATTTTAGTTTACAGGCTAATAATGTTTGAGTTTTGTGATGTTAACACGTGTATTAAGAAATAAAGTGAGTAGTGAAAGTTATTTCAGGCATGGTGATTAAGAAACCAGGGAGGGAGTACCAAATATTAGATAATAATTAAGATAGAATGACAAATCAAAATAAAACAAAACAAGATAGATAGTAAAAGCAACATTAGTTAATAGAATGAAAGGAAATGAAACATAAAAAGCATTAATTAAATAAAATAATTAGAGTAATCCTCTAATATAAAATATAAAGATAAAAAAACATATTCTTGTATCCTCTTGATAAATCATATCTCTAAGCACTTTATTTTTTTTTCTCATGGAAACAACTCAACAAAAATAAACATAATTCTTATTTACTAGTGGAGATCTTTTGTACCAAAAAAGGAAATGTATAGTCTGTATTTTCTTTTATATATATATAAAAACTCAACAAATCAAGAATGTAGGGTAATTCTAATTTTAGCTACCACTTTAAACATGAAAATCCTTGAAATATTGATGAAATAACTTCTAAAGTTGAATATTCATGTTGACCAAAAAACATAAATTCATCATGCTTATCTCAAAGTCATAAAAAAAATTAAAAATCATTTTGTTATAATTATTGAAATGGATTTTTATTATATATTTTTTTTTACTTATATCTCGGTCCAATCCCCAAGCTAGAATTTACAAGTTCACTTATAAATATAAATGATAAACCAACAACAAATTTTTTTAAAAAAAAATAAAACACAAAAATAAACATCTAAAGTAATCCATCAAATCATAATTGAATAAACATCCTAACTCATAAGTCAAGTGGGTCTCTTGGATCAAACAATTGTTTTTATAAACAGTTGATGAAATTAATCAATAATAAAATAAAAAGTTGCTCAACTTATTCAATTTGATGTTTTATAATATAGACAATCATATAAATAAATGTAAGGTTTGAACAGGATAGTGTAATCATCAAGTAGAATAAAAGATTACTTTTAATAAAAAAAAAAAAACAATTGATGATTATACCTCGTTACCAAGAGAGAAAAGTAGTCGAGGGAGCAACAAATTTAGTATATGCAATGTAAGAATAGATTTTAATTTTTTAAAATGTAAAAAATAAATATTCAGTTTTGATTTTTTTATCAAAATAAAATTGTCTATTTATGTATTTTGTTTATCTTAGACAATACATTACTTTTACTAGCAACATTGTCCCAAATTAAAAACAAAATACACTTTAATTATTAAAACAAGTTAACAAAAAAAATTCAAAATAGTATGCAATGTTTTGTGTCCAATATCCATTGTTCTTGGTCATTATTATTGAATACTCATTATTGGTCTACTATAGCAAGTGTTTGTTTCTAACTATAAGGGCAATAGTATTAGGTTTTGGGTATGATAATCTTTTCTTGGTTTTTTTCATTTGATTTTAATTGTGTTATATATATATATTGATGTTTAATCAATGCTCAATTTTACAAAAAAAAATTTAAGGTTTTTTATTTTTTTGTTTGCAGAAAAAAATCCAAGGACCGAACTTGACATTGAGGGGAAAAAAATCAATCTTCATTATTTTGGGTCACTATATATAAGGTAGCTTTTACCATTTTTGCCTTAAAAGTTTTACAAGTTATATTTTTTATCCTTTTAATATGAAACCTTTTTATTTTATTTAGATAGCTTGACATGTTTTTGTTTTAGTTTAGAGATTTATTTTAGTTTTTATTCTCTAGATTTTAAAAAAATCTAGAGAAAATTTTTGTATGGCCACATTCCAACAACCAAGAAAAATATTGTTGGTGTCCACGAGTATAGTTTGAAAAGAAGAGTTTTGTTGAGGTGTTATTACCCCTTGTATTATCAATAAAAGTAAATCATGGTTTAGAAAGAAGTTTTTATGGTGTTTTTTATGTAAAAATAACTTTTTGGGTTGTGTTTACAATACCCATCATGTTTCTCTTAATTGATGGGCTCATATGAGATCAACTCGAACCTGGTTTAGTTTAAAACTCAAGTCAGGCTAAGATTTGGCTTAATGAGTCTAGGGTCTTAATTGAAATTCACTAAAACATTAATAGAATCTACAAAAATACTTTTTTTGCATTAGAAATTAACTTTTGATTCAGTCCATCAACATGATACATGCAAGTCGAATGTGGATTTTTAATGGTAATTCTCTTTTTTTTCTTTTTGGTCCTTTATGTTTTTTTTTTATACTTGGGTCATCTAATTATTTCTTATTTCATCATTTAATGTTACCTTAATTGAAGATTGGACTTGATGATTTGTTACCATTTTTTTTCTATTAGGTTATCTTAATGTAAGAAAATCTCAACATTGAGTTGGTGTTATTTGATTTTATTGTTTTAAAAAAAATAAGGTAGCCGAAATTGAAAGTGATGGGAAATAAAGCCTGTCCCCAAATTCTATTTTGGTCCCTTTAATTATTTTGTTCACATTTAAATCCTCTGTGATAGAAAAGGAAAAGTCATTGAAAAATAAAAATGAAATGAAGAAAAAAGGTCATGGTTCACATTCCAATAATGAAAAAAATACATGATATTAATATCAATAAATTCCATCCAATGAAAAGAATTGCATCGAGGCGTTTTCCACCATTTATTTACTTGAAAAAGGGATACAAATTTAGAGAAGAATTTATTTGAGCATTTCTTTTGTTTTTTATGTTAAAATAGGTTGGCAATTGGTTTTTAAAAATTAAAAAAAAAAAATGACTCCCCCTAGCTTCTAGTTGACATTTCTATTATATTTAAATTTTACTTTTACGTTCACAATTATTATTTTTTTTCCCTCGCTTATATCTTTTTTACTCAAATCTGAATAGAGTGGAGAGTCTGTGGAAGTCAGAAACTTCTTTTCTCACATTTTGTCCTTGGCTTATTAGTAAACAACAAAACATAACCAGCAGTGCCCTACCACAGAACCCAAATAAGCTGAGACATCACCTGATCAACCTCCGAGGCTGCTTCTATTCCTACTGTTACAACACTACAATGAACCAACCAAGAGCTATACCCCACATAATTTCCATGGACCAAGAGCTGTACAGAGAACTCATGTTACTACCATTCTGTATCTGCGAAATCTGTCCTTTTAATACTTCATGGATGGTGCACCTTCAGCAGTGTTTGGTGGAACATGTCGATGAATTGATCATCCTGGCATAAGAACAAATCAGCAAATCAATCATTTTGTTGCAGATGCTCACCTCTCTTTCTTTTCTATTCTTTTTTTCTCAGAAGCAGTTAATAATTTGAAAATCGCTGAGCATGGAAGCAAGTATCGCCCATTTTATTTTAGTTTATTTATTTCTTTTACAGAAAGACACAGGGTTGTAGTTCTACCCTGTACAAATACTAAAAATACAATCTAGCATTAAATGAGCGAGCAAAGGGAGATGCGAGGATAAGACAGAAATAAAGTACCTGGGCAAGCATTAGAAGTGCATCACGGACTTTGTCTCTGCTAATAAGAGGTGGAGTAGAAGCAGAACTAGGAGTAAGAGATGGTGGTGGTGCAGGAGGTGGGAAGGGTTGAAGCATTGGGGTGCCATATGGTCGTTGCAGATTTAGTGGAGGTTGGAGTGAAGGAGCACTAGGCAGTGGCGAGGAGAGGAGGGGTGGCATCAATGCAGATGAGGAAGAAGGGGGCGCAAAAAAAGATGAGGGCTTCACAAGATTAGTTACATGACCGCCACTGCTGATAGGATCAGGAGTGCCATGGATGGTTTTTGAGGTAGTTAAAGAAGAAAGAGGGAGAGATGGTATTTGTGGAATTAGTGGAGAAGGCATGACCACATTAGGCGTATGGGAGGATAACAGAATGTTGGGAGTAGGCTGATATTGTTGTCTTGAGTTTGTTGCAGTAGAAGCAGTACTTCCAATATTCATGGCAGTCTGGAAGAATAATATTCAAAAACTTCTTAGGCATGTCAGAAATAAAGGGCAAGGTAGAGAAAATTTAACAAAATCAGAAAAGAAAAGCATAAAAAGCAAGCAAGTGGGTCTGACGGCTTAATTACATAAGACTGGAAGCTTCCAAAATATATTTTTCCTGTATAATCATAAACTTCCGGTTTTTCATGGCCTAGTCAGCTAACTCAATCTTTTGCCTTAGTTTGAGTTAGGGTGACCAAAATTCTTATAACTCCTACGTAATTATCTTTCTTTTTCTAGGCAAGGCTGCACCCAAATATCATTGATTTATTAAGCAACAGCATCACTTCTGCAAGAAGATGGTGCAGTGCCTAATATCATTTATTTGCATCATATCCAAGTTCCCTGAGTCCATGGCACAATTGATGGGACACGACAATTAACTTGCTTCCTATTTTCTGAGAAACCCAAACAAGCCCTTATGATTACATCTAGAAGTATCAGATCCGGCAATCATTCATGGCTAGGGGACATGTTTTGAGGAAAACAAATTAGATCAAGAAACACGAACATTGGTTCCAAAATAGTGCTAAATAATAATAATTACTATGATTCTGACAGCAACAGAAACTGCATAAACAAAATGGGATCACAAATTAGGCAACAGACAATAATGCGAGTGTATTTTCAGGCATTGGATCGATAGTTTTCTGTAGGAAAACATATAATTTTGAGATAAGCCAACCATGTACAGTATCTCACTTCCAAAATGACACAAATGGCAGACTTTACTAATATATAATTGGCAAACAATCAAGTATAAAATCTGAATAGCAGCTTTCTTGTACTTGAAAATTGACTCCCAAGTATAAGCATGGAATAAGGCACTTACACTAAAAAAGCTTTCAAATGTAGAATCTTCAACACTATCATTGGCAGCAGAGGCAGTCAATGAAGGTTCCAAGGGACCTTCAAACACTGTCATATTTGGGACTGCTTCAAGCTCCTCAAATTCACTAAGTAATACACAGTTTGTGCAAGCAGTAAATTAGGCGCAGTCCTAAAAAGCTCAATTTTATCAATCAACAAAAGTAAACATCATATTGATGATGAAACATCTGCAATTACACAAATGCAGTTATATTGAGATTTTTAAATTCCAGAGGAAAATTATGCAAATGCGCCATCAACTTTTATGTCATGTAACCATGATGACAAAACAAACTGAAAAGATATCAGATAGGTTATCATAGTGATACACTGCCATTTATGTTCATAGAAGATAATTTTCTATACAAAAGCTTGAGGTATAAAGTCAAAGTAAATGAACATATCATTTCCTTATTTTACCAACACATGATATTTCTTAATTATAAAAAAAATAACCTTAAAAGATATCCAGGAAGTGATCATGTCTATGTTTTTTTTTTCATAATCAACTATGTTAAATTGCAATTTCCAATTCCGATCAATTTAGGGTTGACTCTTAGTTGAGTTGAATTAAAGGCATTATTATTCCCATAGAAATGAACATTCTAACAGCAGTCAACAGGTCATGCATGTAATTTAAAAAAATCAACCATACAAGATATCCAATGAATAATTCTAGATAACTCAATTATAAGTGAACAAAATACCTTTTGCCTGAAGCTACATTTGGCTTTGCAGGAACCTTAGAGTAAGCATTAAGTATCCTGTAAAAATAATGAAACTAATTATTAGATCCAACAAGCTACTAATAATGCAAAAACCTAATCATGAACTCACAACCCGAGCTCTAAAGCTTGTCAAGGAATTCACAATAATTAAATAGGTTTTTCAAGTAAAATTAAATATTATATACCTAGTAAAGAGGTTGGCAACATCCTCACATTCTCGAGGATTGTAAAACCAAATACCATTAACTTCTTGGGACGCATTCCGATACAACAAATAAGGAGCTTGAACTTCATACTCGAAATCCCCTAACAAATTCTCCACTAGGTTTTCTGTTTACACAAATGAAAACCAAAAAGATTCAAAAAAACCCTCCACAAACTCATCAGCAACAGCCAAAATGCTCATGAAAATAAACAAGCTGAAACCTGTGTTTCGCCGATTCATTACAATAAACTGAAACCGCGGTTGAGTATTCCTAAATAATAATAATAATAAAAGAATTAATATTATAATCAAAATATATGTAACAAAAAGCAATTATTAAAAAATAAAATACCGCACCTCTTGACTACAAAGAGAGATCCTTCAACATCCTTGCGGCTCTGAAATCAGAAATAAGTAAATGAAAAAAGAAAACAAAAAACCAAGCATTTGAAAGTAGTAAGAAGTAAGCAAGTACATACCCACTGATTGGTTTCGATATTGAAAGCGTAGAAAGTGACATGCGCTGCTGTGATTAGAATCTCTTCGATGAAAGGATCCATTCGCTGGAGCACAGTGAGATTGAGCATCTTAGTGCTCTGTTGATCTAGATTTGGCGTCAATTTCCTTGTCTGTGACATTTCCTTTAAACAAAACCTAATTGAAAGGATCAGATTTTCCTCTCGATTTTCCCGGGAAAAGTTGTTCTAGTTTTCAAACAGTGAGAGAGAGGAGGAGGCGTGTGAAGCCGGGCTGTGACTTTTGGCAGTGAAGAAAAGAGAGAGGAAGATACACTCTACTGTCTAGTTTGTTTTTGCTGCTAATCTCTTGCCTTGAGTGGCGCCGTATATATATTTTTTAGGGCTGAATTACAAAGATAGCCTTAAGGGATTGGGCTGTTTGCTTCAACCCTGGCTCGGTTGCCAGGAAATATGGGGGGTAGAAGGGTGAGTTGCTTAAAAGAGGCTACGTCATGTGAGTATAATTTATTTTTGAAATCTTCTTAAAAATGTTTCAATGAGATTTTATTTTAATTGTTTTTAGTATTAAGAACTAATTTTTAAAAATAAAGATAATATAAAAAACAAAACAGAATAAATTTTATATTTTTATAAAATCAATTTATTTATCAATTGAATTTAAATTAAATATTATAATTAATTAAATTACCGTAGAGTAAGGAATTGGTTCCAAACAACTTCTAAGTTAAGGTCTTGTAGGGGAAGAAAACTACTTGCAAGTCAAGGCATAACGAAAAGAGGTTTTTATTATTTTAATTTTGAATCCTTAACAAAAAAGTTGTTCATGAACATGATATATATCTCTTTATCAAATTCTTTTGAAATAAATTTGAAAATCTTATTTTTATTTTTATTTTAAATTAAAAATAATTTATGTTTTTAGATCATTTTCATGTGTTAATGTCAAAAATAATTTTTTTAATATATATATATATCATTTTAATATATTTTTGAAGAAAAAACATTTTCAAATATAATTTCAACCACACTTACTAACCTACTTTGATGTGTTTCAAGAGATTTATAATGTTATAGTTTATAAAAGGTGTTTAGAGTTTTTCAAAAAAAAATATTTTTTTTAAATTTACTTTTTTAATATTTATAGATTATTGTATTAATGTAAAAAATATTTTTTAAAAATTCCATTAAGTAATTATTTTGTCATTTTAATGAAATTGTTTTAATGATGTTGTCCCATGAAGCTAAACAAAATGATCTTTCTTCATTTCAAATTGTCCCAATACAATAAAAAGTGCATACAATTTCATCAAATATCCAAGAAAAAAAAAGGTTCATCGGTCAATCATCAATCATAACAAGCCAAAAGCAAGATCAAGAAAACAGGATTAGTTCCTGATCTGTCAATGCTTTCGGAGAGCTAAAGCAGAAATCACAATTAAAACCAAGAGCACGACAGCTGCAATGAAGGACGCCACCACAGCCCCGCTGGATTTTTGGCAAAAATCACCAAATTGGTTGCAGATAGCAAGCCAATTTGCATCTGAGTTGCCATTGTGAGCCAAGTAGACGATGGCGGTAGCAGCCCCTGCGGCAGCCATGTTTAGAGTCAGGGCGACCTGTAAACACAGTTTTTCACGTCAACAATCTGAAGGGGAAGCAAAAAACGATAATAATTTATTCAACAGGCGCAAGGAATTACAGTGTCCAGGATGATGAGGAGGAGCCTTGGTGCAGTGGCGCGTGGACGAATGATGGCGACGATGGAGAACGGAAGGGAAAGGACTAGATAACCAGAAACTATCGCCATCGCAATCACAAAAAACCTGCATGCAGCCATTAACAGACGGTTTCGATGATTAATTTGAAACAACAAATTTATCGCAAAATTAGTAAGAGATTGACGTACTGAAACGTGGGAAGATCATCATAGCTTGCTTCAAATTGAAAGAACTGGGTGAAGAAGGGAAGGGTCTGGTCACTGGTTCCCATGATGGCAGCGGCAGCTAGAGTAGCCGCTACAGCACCTAATCTCAAAACGACGTCGAAGATAGCAAGCCCCCTCTTGTATCCTCCCTTTCCATGGCCGGAAACTGCTATCAGAGGTGCTGTTCCTTTAGCAGCAGCGCTTGTATCAGCAGGAATTTCAACTCTGGTTGACATTTTAGCTTAAAAGACAGAGAGAAGAAGAAAGATTTCGAGCTTGAGATGAGAATGGCTAAACTGGATGGACTCAGAAGCTTGTGATGATGGAATAGACTCTAGCGCAGGGCCTTATATATGGAGAACTAGAGGATCAGTTGGCTAGGTGCAGTTTGTGCCGAGGAAAAACAGTATTTTTTTTTTTTACAGGAATAAGGAGTTGTTGCTAAATGCTAACCATTTCCATTTTATTTAAAGCTTGCTTTTTCATCACTTTTGAATTAAAAAAAAAAAAAGTTGTGAGAGCAGAGGAACATAAATTGGTAAGTTGACCAAATAATATCAACTACTCAATTAGTACTTTAGCATAAGACTTTCTCATTATAATTTTCTTATTAAACACATTATTTTTATACAAGAAAACCCCACACCTTAAAAAACATATTTTGTAATCCTAAATGAACGAGTAAAATTCTAATTGTCTCGGACTCTTACAAGAGATACACGTCCTGACTCAAATTCGAGAGATGTTGCACAAATCAAAAATTCTCTATCATCATATCATGTCTCATATACACTTATTATTGAACACATTGTGTATACCTTTGACCACCAGATATATAAATGTTGCAAAAGAAGAAAAGGTCTACAGTGATTTTAAATCTCAAAAGCTTATAGTTTCTTAATAGATAACTTCTTAAAAAAAATAAAGGTAGTTGGTTGCTTTATGAATTTGAAAATATAATAATTGCGTATTAATTTTATGTAATGTTTTTTTCTCGATTCTCATTTACTGAAAACACTAGTTAGTATGATCGTGCGATATCGTAGCACCTTTTGAAATTTATTTTTATGGTAATAATAAAAATCATAAAAATACATGTATTTCTTAACTAGGATTTCCTTTTCTTATATATATATATATATATAACAGTAATTTTGATAATAATTAAAATGCAATAAAAATAAATATTTATAAAAACTTACAGTGATTTGAATTACGAAGAAAAGAATGTATCTCATAAATAAAAAAAATATTTTC
Source organism: Salix exigua (assembly GCA_032356905.1). Classification (NCBI taxonomy): domain Eukaryota; kingdom Viridiplantae; phylum Streptophyta; class Magnoliopsida; order Malpighiales; family Salicaceae; genus Salix; species Salix exigua. The sequence goes on from CM063603.1 coordinate 7,111,328, forward strand.
CCTATTTCATTTTTTATCATAAGCACGCACCATTATATTTTCAAATAAAAATATATCATGATCTAAAATATAAGTTTCAATCAAATATAAAACAAAATCTTGATTCCATGAATTTTAAGAAATTATATGAAAAAAATAAAAGAATAATTAATTTGATAAGAGTATAAAAAAAGAGCAATAAAAAAATAAAAAGATAAATATTTTATTTTTAGTGAATATTCATGAGAAATTTTTTTAAAAACATTCTTCATATTATGATTGTATTCATAAAATATTTTTAATATTGTCGTTCAGAGGTATAATATTATTTGAAAAATATGACAGAAACTATTAAATATAATATAAAACTTTTATTTATAGGGAATTTTTATAATAAAAAAGATGAATGACCATTAAAAAAAAAAAACAGGCTAGAAAGATAGGCCTACGTATTTGACATCAAAGAAAAAAAATTCCTTTCCTCTCAACTCTTATGAATTAAAAAATTAGAAAAATAATATTTAAGATCAAAATATAAATACCTAAAACTATAAGGATTAAATATAAACATTTAAAAAATCAATTTATATAGTTTAGTCAATCTATTTCACAATCAAAAATCTTAAAATTAAAATTTTAAAAAGAGATGCTCTGTTAGCTGCCAAAAACCCTAATAGTCATTAGACTTTTAATTCTAAAACCAATTATATATTACAAAATTATGTAGTTGTAATTTTAATGGCAACACATAAAAAATTAGGAACATTATGGTTAGCCAACTCCTCTTACTCAATGACACAATGAGTTAGGAACATGTTGTGGAGAGACATGATGACAAAAAACAGAGACATTTTCGAGCTTTGCTCTATATTTAACCCTATATTTAAATATATCAATTCTTAACCAAATTAGTGAGCATATATTTAATTGTTTTTAATGCAAAAAAAATTTGTCCCGAAAAGTGTATTTTGTGGGTTCAGGTGAGCGAGTAAACCTGGGTTGTCCCAAATTCTTACAAAGAATGCATGCTCTGACTCGAACTCGAGGTCTATTATGCAAATCGTAAACCATCTACCATCACGCTCCTAGGAGACATAATCACGTGAATGGTCATTAAACAACTTTTTTTTTAATAAAAACTATTTCTAGTTGAAAATTCATTAAACCATCTACCATCACGCTCCTAGGAGACATAATCACGTGAATGGTCATTAAACAACTTTTTTTTTAATAAAAACTATTTCTAGTTGAAAATTCATTAAACCATTTATATTTTTATTATTTTGTTGTTACACATTGCTTATACCTTTATTTTAATTTGATAATACATTCAAAATTACTTATGAAGAACAAGTGCTTTAAAATTATAATTATGAGGGTGGGATTTGTCACGTCACGGGTGTTTAGTATCTAATAAGACAGTTATATTTTGATGACTAAATTAAAAGAATTATATTTAAGATATGTCAAGGAAGTGGAGGCTAGCTACAGGAGTTGCTCATCTCACTATCCTGGGCATGGCCATATATTATTTAGCAGTTCTGTTTAGTGTTTATGCAGATGGACAGGTCGACGATTATCCAAGTTCTTGGTTAGATATTGAATTCATTTTATTTATTTTCTTTTTTTGATCTCGTGTTTTCAAGAGTTAGGTAATCTGAATAGTTTTTATATCAAGCCAAGATTCAACCAAGTGACACTACCCAAATGTATAAAACACTTTAAATTTCATTGCATTGTTCTTCAACAGCACTGTAAATCACATGACTGTAAATCACATGATTAATCTCACCATTACACACACAACACTTCCGTTGACAATGACAACGATAATAAACAACATAAACACCAAACAAGTTCTGCTCTTTTTTCTGTCAATGCCTTCCCAGAGCCAAAGCTGACAGCACGACCAAGAACACCAAGATGACAACGGTGATGAACGATGCCACCACAGATCCACTCACTTTCTGGCAGAAATCACCAAACTGCTGGCAGATAGCAAGCCAGTTTGCGCTCGCGTTGCCATTGTGGGCCAAGTAGACTATGGCAGCAGCTGCAGCACCAGCGGCAGTGTTTAGAGTCAGAGCTACCTGCGAAAAGAGGGTAGAGATAGATTTTTTTTGTCAAAATGAGTTGAGAATATGAGATCTCACTGTGAGATGTTAATTTCACAACATTAAGAGAGCTTACAGTGTCCAGAATTAGCAGCAGGAGCCTTGGTCCAGCGGCGTGCGGGCGGACAATAGCTACTATAGAGAATGGAAGAGAAAGGACAAGGTAGCCAGCAACTATTGCCATTGCAATGACGAAAAACCTGCAACCATAGATGCCTTAGAATTCCTATAGAAATCTCCATACCTTCTAAATGTGTTACCATGTTGATTTCATGCTATGGCTTTGTGTTTTCTAAGCAAATTGTACTAAAATTACACTATCCCCTGATTTATATTTGTTATAAAATAATATAAATCATACTCTGGATTTCATCTAACAAGTTAAGTTTTTAGGTGAGATGGTTTCTTGACATGGTATCAGAATCTTATTGACTCAGTGGTCACGAGTTCGAATCTCACCATCCCTATTTTATTTGATAAAAATTAAGCACAAGGTAGTTTTTTGAGCCGTGCAAGTTTCAAGTCCAAAGAGATTTCACTTGAGAGGGTGTGTTAGAGAATAATATAAATCATATTTTAAAATATAATAACAAAACATACTGAAAAGTGGGAAGATCGTCATAGCTAGCTTGGAACTGGAAGAATTGAGTGAAGAATGGAAGGGTTTCATCACTAGTTCCCATGGAAGCGGCAGCAGCTAGAGCAGTCACGATAGCAGCCAGCCTTAGAATGAAGTCGAATATGGCGACTCCCTTCTTGTATCCTCCCTTTTTATTCATGGGAGCAGCTATGAGAGGTGCTTTTCCTTTAGAAACAGAGCTTGACTCTGGCATATCAACTGCTGTTGACTCACTCATCATTCTTTTTTCTCAAGTCTTTAGAGAGTGAAGGACTGATCAAGGTTGAGATATGAGAAATTAGTGAATGAGAGACTCGAAGCTGTTGTGATGGAAATGGCTGAATGAATGAAGCTTATATAGAGAACTCGACAAAAGGTTGATACCTAAAACGTTTATAATTGCATTTCAAAAACATTTCTGAAAAAAATTAGATTTATTTTTATTTTATACTTTAAATTATTTTTCTTTATAGTTTTTAGATCATTTTCTTATACTAGTATTAAAAATAATTTTTTTAAAAATATATATTTTAAAGTATTTTAAAAAAAAAATATTTTTAAAAACAATAACAATCACACTAAAAACAGGGACCAAGAGGAGTTGTTGATGACTATATTCCACTTCATCAGGTTCTATAAGAAAGCAAGTAGAAAGGTGATGCATGGGCATGGGCATCAAGATCTTAGCTCTACTTCGAAATATGAAAGTCAACCGAACAAATAATACCAACAACTCAATTAACACTTCTTTATTAAAATTCTTCATTAAGTGCCTGCTTGTCATTGTGGCCAGTGAATTGGTGTTTTTCCTTTTTTAATTTAAAAATTGATGGTTTGGTGTTTTTAGTATATTTTGATGTGCTGATGTCAAAAATAATTTTTTTTAAAAAAAATATTTTGATATATTTCGACACGAAAAACACTTTCAAAAATTATCGTAACCGCACTCCCAAATAGATCCTAAGTTGACGAATAGCTAGTCTAAGAAATTCCAACTTGAAATAGATTTGTTTAGTTGTTGGATCCAATATATTTGGGTTTGATTATGCGGTGAATCAAAGTAAATAAAAGTTTGACAAGTTGAAATTATAAATACTTTTGAATTGTTTTGATAAAGGGTTCATAATTTCTTTTATTCTGTCATTTATACTTCAATTTTCAGAGCAATTGTCATGCCAGAATAAATATTAGGTAATTCTTTAAATCACTCAACCAAACCACATATGCAGCAACCTTTTGATTTGAAGGTACAGACCTTTGCCACCCGCTTCACATCATTATTCCTTTTGCTGTACCAGATTTTGCAAAAAGTAGGATAAAATTAATTGTGGTGATAGGTCAAATAATGAGCCATTTTTTGCTGAAAATTAGGTCATCGTCTTGCCAATAATACCGTGAGCCATGTCAGGCCACTAGCCGGGAATGGTATGGTGACATGAATCTAACCCATTTCCATCTGAAACTCTACATTTTCAGAACAATGAGAAAGTGTCTAAATGCTTCTGATATATTAAAATCTCTGCTGTGCTCCATAATTTCACTGCATGAACGCTACCCTAAATTCACCTTCTGCTCTCCTGTGCTTCACATACCTGTGATGGATATTGTTCGAAGTTTAGCAATGAACTGTGATGGGGTGGTAATATCAGGTTCACTATCAACCATCCAGAGTGGTAGATTTGATTTTATAGCAGTGAAAAACTTGTATTCTTTATCTTCTTTTAATTACAATGTGGTAGAATTGATCTGGGACTGTTTTTGTATTTCATGCAGCATTTCTCTACTGCAATAATAACATTAGCCACTTGTACGGCTCTTCAGAAAACTAAAACCTATCAGACAAAGGTAGAGTAAAATCAGCTGAAAGAATTAGTAAATTATCTGTGAATGTAGCCTGTTGTATCTAAACAAGCAGTTCAAAGATTGAGCAAGTGTGGACTGCGTCGGCAATTCTATGCACTGTGTGAACTTCATCATGATGCTCATGCCTGAGACTAGGAAACCCATCAAGCATGTGTGATCCATCCGCGCTTGGCAGCTGCCTCAATCACCCGATTTGCAGCCTCCGCAGAGTCATTCAGTGGAGGGTAGCTCCAGGTCTCGGATATCTGTAAAATGATAGATCAGTAAAATTATGTCAACTTTGTTCAACATTAGTGTGGTGTGATTTACAAGCGTTTGTGCAGCAGCCATGATGGCTCACTCTAACGAAAATGATTCGCCACCTTATGATACATGATTTTGCATTCATTACTAATGGAATGTATATGCAATTTAGCTTTGTGAACAGAATATGTAAGGAAGTATGGATATCAGGTTAACAAAATTCAAAGAAAAAACACGATTTTCTTTGAGTGATATGATTGTTTTTTTCACCAAGTGAAACGGCAGCAAAGAGCATGGTCATTATGAGACAGCTGGCTACATACATCTTCTTTGCCAGTGAATGGTCTAACCACTCCCCTTTCATGTAAACTCTTTTGGAATTCAGCAAACTTCCATGTACACCGTTCAGCTCCTACGACATAGACTGGTTTCCTGCAGCACAAACCAAAATTATAAGAGCACATGAACTTCAATATAAAACAGTGCTATAAGCAATGCCTATACATTCATCCACATCCATTACCCAGTGCTGCAAGCCTCACTCAACATGCTTACTGAATCAGCCGTGATAACAAAAGCATCAGCCCAAGCTAGATGCCCCATATGTGGATTTGAGCCTAAGCAGTTATCATTGGATGAGTAATTCTTGCCTACTTTCATAACGGCACCAAGTGTAAGAAGACTGAAGATATCCTCTCAGGTTATAGCCACGTCTTACCTCTACCATCCCAAATGTAAACCTTAGGGTTTGCACTAAATTCTTTCATTAGAATCTTGGCCACCTGGCATACATGCCAAGATATACCAACTTAGTTAGCACTAATCAAACGAATCAGCAAAAGAAATTGCTAAAAGAATTTAAACCTTCTCAGGGGTTCTTCTAGAAAAAGATATTCTAAGGCTCCCACAACTCCAAAGAACATTTCGCAGCATTTCTGTCAATTGCTTTGCAAGATCTTCACCATACTGACAGTTTCCTGTTAATTAAAGAAGAAACTGAGATAAAGAACTTTTAGATAATCAGGTAAGAACTTGAATCAACCAATCCATGGTGAAGAAAATATAGTTCACTCAAACAAACAAGTGACTCTAGATATCAAAGTTCCCATGATATCAAAAATTTAGTTTTTAAGTGTCACATGATGTCACAGTAATAGACATTCCTAACAAATTCAATGACTTAATGTATGAGGATAAAATTGCGCAACAATGGACAAATAAAAAATTCTGTAGCAGACTATCATTCCCAAACAAACCTTCATGTGCTCACATAACTCTCTTTCTACACCACCAAACCCCCCTTTCTATGCAGTATATCACCCATCTATCCAAACAAGCTCCGCTCAAATTCTAACTACTGTAAGTTACATCAGATGTAATGATATGAATTGGGTTGCTCACCCAGGTTTGAATGTGTAATATTTAACCAGGATAGAGTTGAACAAAGAATCATCATCCTTAGTTCCACTTATTCCAATTATCTCAAAGTTCTTGATATACTGAAGAAACGCCTAAATCAGTTGTTTACAGCAAGTATTAGTAAAGCACCACGATTTGCATTGAAAGTAGAAAAAAGATATAATCTCATAGCACAAGTCCCTCTTCTATCATGTACATAAGGACGTTTTGGGTCAGACAGCAACAAGAAAACTGCAGTTTTGACCACAACAACGCATTTTTCTGATCACTGTTGCAGTTGAATGGTATTTTCCTCCTTTTGATCTCTTTATTGGTTCAACAAGAATAACAACAACAACATCTAACAAGAGGTGGTCAGGAATGCCAAATCAATAATATTTTCAAAATAAGGCACCTACAGATAACTTTACTAAGGTGAAAATTAGTCTTCCACATATAAAGAAGTCAACCATTCTCTTAATTGATGTCATGTCATTTCTGGATATATTAACATACAGTAAACAAAATTTATCTGAAGAAATTGACAAAAAATGAGGAATTCCAAGAGAATGTTCCAAAAATGAGAGCATGCAAATAATAAACACATATGCTCAGCATTTTACTAGTAGGCCCTCCAATGTTGACAACAAGCAAGGGCTTCAAAAGCGGTGCCAATTCATCATGCCAGAGCGAAGCAGCAATCCTCAGTGCAGCTGAATCAGCCTGATGAAGAGCTCCAACAGTGAGAACCTGAGAGATTCAAAATTCCAAATCCATAAGTTTCATATAGCATTTTAAAAACTAATACAAAAGTAACTTAACAGTCCAAAGCTATCCAGTTTTATTTTCATGTGCTGAACTCATCTAAGCAAGCATTTTAGTAACCAGAACAAATACCACATTGCTGTCTGGAGGTTCCCGTGGAGTTATCCAGCTGCGAAGAAACCAGGGGATTTGATCCTGAGCTTCTGGAGTCAATGGATAATAATCATGACAAGGGGTGATCACCAAATCGAACCTATTCAGATTCGACCTTGGATGTTGTATCTGTTGCATTTCGGTGAAAATTTAAATAAGACATCACAGCAAATACATAGAAAAGAGAACCCTTTGAATATTTTAACCAGATAGAACAGTAAAATGGAAAAGCGATCCATTAAATCAATTCCTCTTACACCAAACAGTATGGCTCTATTTCAAGACAAATATCATCGGATGCAAAATATAATACAACTATAAAGACCCATGATGGATAAATTAAGCTACAACCTGAACCACAAAAACACTCTCTGGAGCTAACTGTCTTATAGAGCTTGCAACAGAAATGGTGTCCCTTCCAGACGCAACCACCAATAATGGACCATCCCTGAATTAAAAAAAAAAAAAAACAATAAGGAATCATTAAATGATGAGCTACCATTTCTAGAACCTATAATCACTAAAAACACCAACACAGCATATTAATCACATAAATATTACAATAATTAATATTCTGTGTATACAAAATCCATTCCCTTCATGGGTTTCCTTAAAACGATCAAATATACTGATTTCAAGTGCATTGCTACTTAAAAATCTAAGATAAATTAAGGATTCCAAGAAAATTATATACATACATACCTATCAAATGTCTCACGAGCCATTTTGGCAATCTGATTTGCATCAGCTTCCAATACACCTAACAACCCTGCATTCTTCCCATCATTTTCAACCAAAACAGGCATCACCTTTTTCCCTAGAATACACCTCGAGTCATCACAGATTTTTCTTATAACATTGTCCACTTTCTTGTGCACAGAAACTGGCAGCCAATGCAACCACTCATTAACTGCCCCTCGTGGCCTCATAACTCGCTGCACAAATTATAGATGTTAGTTGTTTGCCATGAGGATTCGTACAAGAAGGAATCAAAGGAGTGAGGGGATTGGAGCTTTACGTGTAGAGAATAGCGAGAGGAGAGGCCAAGAGCGCGAAGAAGGCCGATGCATTGGTTCTCGGCGCCTGCGAATCCATTTCCAATTACAACTGCGCTTTTTATGAAGACGTGGAACCCGGTTTCGAACATTGCAGGCTTGCCTGAATAACCCACCTGAGCTTGGCGGGTTTTATGTAGCCTGATTATTCCTCTCCTCATCGACAAATTACACCACCACCTTCGAGCTGCTTCGGCTGCCCATTTCGTGAAAGGCAACAATCACAATTTGTTGGTAATTTTAGTTTAGTCCCTCAAGTTCATATAAGTGTTGATATAAATCCTTTATTATGTTTTTTTGTTGCAATTGCGTTTTTCCATTTGTAATTTTTGAAAGTGATAGGTTGTGGATGATAATTTTAAAAGTCAAACGAGTAATTTTACAATTTTTACTAGATAGCTATATTACCCAAAATGATTTTTTTAAATAGTTATATTAATTAAATGTATCAGAATAAAAGAAATTTTAATAGTAGTTATTTATTTTGATAAGTATTAAATAGAAAAATTTCCTTATTTAAATCAAGTTATTGTTTTTTTTGCTACAAAAAATGAGTATTTTTTATAACAATTTCTTTATTTAAATCATGTTTTTTTTTATATTGAATGGTTGATAAATCATATTTTTTAAATAAATATATTTTATATTGGAAAATGTTTTTTATTAAACAATTTCAAAAAAATTATAATAGTTATACCAGGTAAATCTGAGTAAGGCTATTAGGAAAAAAATATCCTCGTGAAAAAACAAAAAATAATTGGAGAGACCAGCCTTTCTTGGGCCCAAATCGGAGTGCTGGTCCCCTTACGGCTTAGCCCGTTAATTAATTTATAGCCCGAACCCGAACAATGATGCCCGGTTTAAGAGCTGGATAACCGAGTAAGGACTAAAAAACTCCGGTCTCTCCATCTCTCTGAGAATCTCGTGCGGCAAGATGACGGCGAATGAAGAAGGTGGAGCTCCAGAGGTTACATTGGAGACATCAATGGGTTCCTTCACTGTTGAGGTGCTTCTCTCTCTCCGTACCCTTTTTATTTTGTTATTGTATCATACCACTTTTTAATTTATTCTTTTTGGTGATTGACAGTTATACTACAAGCACGCACCAAGAACTTGCAGGAACTTTCTTGAATTATCTCGTCGAGGTTATTATGACAACGTTAAATTTCACCGCATTATTAAGGTACTATAAATATAACATCTGACTCATGTTTTGTTTTGTTTAATTCTATTTTTATTGAAATTAAGAGGCCATTGTGTCTTTTTTGTGCTTCTAGTTTTTTTAATTCTTGTTGGGTTTTTGGAGTAGGATTTTATAGTGCAAGGTGGGGATCCAACAGGAACTGGAAGAGGTGGAAAATCCATTTATGGGTTAGTTTGATTTTCTAGGGCTTTGTTTGGTTATAATGTGCTTGCTTGCTTCTTCTTCTTTCTTGTTTTATCCTCTACTCCTTTTTACAATTGCCTAAAAAGAATGGATTATTATGTTGTGAATTATAGTGATAAGTTTGAGGATGAGATAAACCCCGAGTTAAAGCATACTGGAGCTGGGATCTTATCTATGGCAAACGCTGGTCCAAATACTAATGGAAGCCAATTTTTCATCACTTTGTCGCCGACTCCATCTCTAGATGGTAATATTATTCCTCTGTTTGTTACAATGGTTTTATATGTATATTGTTTTTTTTTTTTTTTAGAAAATTGTAGACACATGTGGACTTTGGTGGATTGGCCTGTAATCTACACAATAATATGACAAATGAATAGTTTTGAGAATAGTGAAACTTAGATCCCAGATCCAACAGTTGTGGACTCGGATTGTAGTGAAATCAACACCCGTCATCCCTTTCATGTCATGGTCAAATTTTGAGGATGCTAATCAGAGAATGTGAATCTTAATTGGAATTCTATACATGTTCTTGTACCAATTTCGGGTCACTATTATATCCTTCAATGATTTGCATCGGCAATGCAGAAGAGTTTCTAAGCTTGTGTAGGAAAGCAAAGATCCCAGAAACTAAACAATGGCATCATTCTTGTATTTGAAAGTGTTTTGAAGCTCCATTTATTGTCACCAAGAATCCTGAATGGTCCAAAGTTCAAGTTAGCAACAATGAGTTGTGGTTTGGCTGAAATCAGATTTCAATTGAAGTATTTTGAACATTGAAGTGGTCACATTGTTTATTTTTCCATTGTTTATTTCCTATTTGTCCAGGCTTAAATTTCCTACTGTTGTTATAATTCTTCGTCTGCTTTATATCATTATCCAGGAAAACACACCATTTTTGGAAGAGTATGCAGGGGAATCGAAATAATCAAGAGACTCGGTAGTATCCAAACTGACAATAATGATAGGTAAAAACTTTCTTTGTTATTATTTTTTAATATTTCCCTGGTAATTCCATCTTTATTGGTGTAATTGCTACATTAACTTGTATATACTATACCTATCAAACTGATCAGGTCCACTGCAACTGCCAATTTAAACTGGGTCTTTCGTTGCTGATCAATTGACTGGTTTGGTCTACGTAGACCACCTCTATATGTAAAAAAAAAATTCTTCGTTGCTTTGGGACTGTAGATGGTCACACTCCACTTTATGTTTGAATTACTCCATGTATGATACTTTCCTAATACAGGCCCATCCATGATGTGAAGATTTTGCGGGCATCTGTCCAGGATTAGTACTGCATGGCAATTATCAAGGCAGATGGTCTGTTTCCAACATCAGAAGCCTGCAGCAATTGGTTCTTTTCAGTACCTTTTGTATAGATAAAAAAATATGACGAAACGGAGCAACTGGATTGTTTACATTAGAAGAAGAGATAGTGATGAAAGAAAGCTGGGAAGCAGAAATGTGATGAAATGTAGGTCCTGGAGTACCTTTTATTTTCCTTTTGTTTACTTGCCCCTTATAACACTATCTGCTGCCATTTTTCTGCAAAACTAATGATGTTAAGCTTACAACAATGTACCATTTTATAAGCTTTAGCAAAGTCCCTGTTAGTCACTAGCCGGATCATTTCTTGCTTTCCTTTTCATGCACAGAGATCCTAAATTTTGTGGTGGGTATACTGAGAGACCAGTAAAATGAAACTAGGCACCCTTTCATTGATTTATGTTCTGATTCACTAGCATTCATCAACATGGAATTGCAGACCGAAAATGGAAAGGATTAGAACTGTAGACAAGACTGCAGTATAGAGTAGAAAGCTGAAACTTTTTATAGGCTAATCCGTCGACTGCTAACAGCTGAACGGGAGAGTATGCGAGTTATTTTTCTTATGTGTCACCGATTTCTTCGCATGTGCCAAGAAAGCTGAAACTCATTTGCAAACTATTTGTGTTTCTTAAGTGAAAAAAAAATACTGGAGGTAGTAATAGTTCTCAAGCTAGATGGAGTGTTGCAGCTTATTGGGAGAGATGGAGTGTTGCAGCTTATTGGGAGTACTCGATTGGGCTGGCAAAGTTAACCGTACGAGTAGACTCATTTAGTGACAGTGTAGGAGTGAGTGTAGCTGAGATTGTTTTTAAAGTGTTTTGTTTAGAAATATATTAAAATGAGATTTTTTATTTTTAAAAATTATCTTTAACATCAATCCATTTAAAATAATCTAAAAACACTAAAAATATTTAATTTAAAATATTTAAAAGTCAGTGTCTAACACCCCTTCAAAGATTATTTGCGAAGCCGCTCCCAGGGAAGGACCTACAGGATCTGGGAAAAACATTCAGCTTCTACTCTGCATAATCACCAAAACAACTAAAAGACATCTCGTCGGTTTCACTGTTCAGAATAGTGTAACAGTTTTCTTTCTTCTTTTTCTTTACGTTCTAAGTTTTTTTTTTTCAATCATACCTTTTAAAACTTATTCAGAAAAAAAGACTTGATAAAAATACTTTTTTTTTTGTAAAACAAGAAAAAAAATATATGGCTAGCTGCGTATTAAAACAAGTCCAATAGTAAAAGTCATTTTAGAGAGCTAAATCTCTAAAATTGGTTTTTTGAATAGTGTAAATATAGTTTTTTATTTATTTATATCTACTCCAATGGTAAAAATCATTTAGAAAAGGTATTTTTTATATATCATTTTAAATATAATACAATTATTTTGTACATAATTTAATTATATAATTAATTATACAATTAATAAGAGTAAGTTATATAATTAAATAATTACTTTTAAAAAATCCTGCAACATTATAATTTTTAGTTTTTTAGTTTTATTTAAATAAAAAAAATCAAACTTGAAATAAAAAAACTCGTCAACATTTTAAATTTTAAAATATTGAAAAAATCAACCAAAAATTCAATTTTATTAATCCAACCAAACATGCTCATGGAGATAAAAGTATCTCAACAAACACAAGATAAAATTAAACACTAGACACCCAATCAACATACCAATATTTGTTTATACCCACATAAACCTCCTATTTATCTTTAGCTCCCCACCCCCCAACCCCCACCTAGGGTTTCTTCTTGGTTTTGGTTTCAAAGAGAAGAAATAGTTCTGCAAGAAATTTTCAAGAAATTCTCAAAATGTGTAGGAATAGTTATCTAGTGAATAAAAAGTCATTTTAACTATCGGGATGGCTACTGCGTTGGAGACATTAAAAGCAAACATAAGGTAAAAGGACATTTATTTAGTTTTGCCAACGCAGAAGGCAGATGGCTTATGCGTTGGACTTGCTCTTAATGGACAATTTTTATTTTGATTTTTTTTTTTTCATTTTCAGTCTTTAAACTAAAAACATGCAAGATAAACTCCGTGAAAATATTCAGAAGAGAGAAAACAGTCCGTTAAACCATTTTTGGTGAAGAAATTTATCGTTCTTGGTGTCCACATGTTCCATGAGAGTTTAATGGTGGTGATTTTTTTCTTTAAATATCCTTGGAAAAAGATTGAGCAGTTTAAAATTTTATCGCTTGATTTTTGGTTTTAGTGATTTGGGGTATTTAGATCATAGTGGTTTGTGGAGGGTTTTATGACGAGTAAGGTGTTTTAAGACAAATGGTTAAGAAATTGAATTCTCAACTCAATCAAACTTCAATCCTTGTTTTTTTTAAACATCATAGTAATCTGGATCGATACTCAAAACACATGACATCTTTTTTGTAACGATTGTTATTTAGGCCTATATATATATATATATATATATATGGGTGGTTTGTCTGTTATGTGTAAAGAAGAGAGACAAGTAAAAGAAGAGGAAGAATGAGACAAGAGATTGAATTGTTGCTTAAAGGATAATTCATTCCTATTCAGTAGCTCCTTTTATAGATTACAATAATGAAACGTGCCTCTAATAATCGACTCGAAATAAAAGAACCATTACGAGATCATGCGGTACAGATTATCCTTAATTGATAAACTACTACCCACGATCGGACATACACTCGGACATGCATACTTAATTGAAGCGTGCAAGCTAAATCGTGCAAGTGTAGTGTCCCCACTTCTCACGTGCACTCCTAATGCATTGACTCATCTATGGACTTATCACATATACTGACTTAATACATATCATTCCCCCCCACTGGAAATATCCTTGTCCGCAAGGATGAAATTAGGATAAGCCTTCGCGAAGCGCCACTTGTTCTCCCACGTGGCATCCTCTGCTGGTGCTCCTTTCCACTTAACTAAGATCTCTGTTCGTGGTCGGTATTTTCCCTTGGTGATTGCTTGACCGCTATTTATGATCGGCTTGTTTTAACTCACAAGTGCATGAGTGTGCGATGTAGCAATTAACTCGGTAAGATCGAGGTCATATCCACAGAGAGCTAGATTTATAAATTAAGCTAGGTAACAACAAAAATATTTTAGGAGAATGATGAATGAATTTGTTTTCTAAGATAAAAGAGAGTAATTAGATTTAAATGATAAGAAAAG
>CM063603.1:7125910-7175910 GCA_032356905.1 Salix exigua
TTTGGGAGTCCTTCGATGAAATCCATGGAGATATCGAGACCACACCTTGTTGGGAATGGGAAGTGGTCGGAGGAGTCCTCGCGGTAACAAACACTCGGTTTTGCAACGTTGGCACACATCACAATTACGCACAAATTCCTTTACCATGAGCTGCATGTTCGGCCAGAAGAAGCAGGATTTGATACGTGCAAGAGTTTTGTGATACCCAAAGTGCCCACCGGTGGGAGTGGAATGATGTTCCGAAATAATAGTAGTAAGGAGAGATGAAGTTGGGCTTAGGTAAATCTTGCCTTTGAAAAACCATACCCCATCACGCTGGAAATAAGCCTGTGAATGCACCCTTGATGACCGAGCAGTGAGGTTGGAATAAAAGGGGTCTTGTGTGACTTCTTGCCGCAGGAGGTCCCACCAATTGGCAATAGGAATAGATATAGCTGCCAACTCACATTCTGCAATTCTTGAAAGAGCATCTGCACCTTTATTATCAGCCCCTTTTTTATATTGAATAATGTAATCATACCCCATAATCTTGGGTAACCACCGAGACTGTACAGGAGTTGTAATCCGTTGCTCCAATAAATATTTCAAGCTTTTTTGGTCAGTCCTGACAATGAAGGGCTTCCCCAGTAAGTAAGGACGTCACTTGCGAATGGCCTTCACTATCGCTAGCATCTCCTTTTCGTAGGTCGAAAGGGCCAAAGCTGAGTTTTTCAACGCCTCACTAAAATAAGCCACTGGTCGCTGCTCTTGCATCAAAATTGCGCCAATTCCAACCCCACATGCATCACACTCGATTATGAAGGGTCGGGAGAAGTCGCGGCACTGCAATACTGGAGGTGAGGTGAGGTGAGAGCAGATTTGAGATTTTGGAAGGCCACGTCTACCTCCTTTGTCCAATTAAATCCATCTTTGGTGAGGAGGCGGGTTAAAGGGGCCGCCAAGGTTCCAAATCCACGAATGACCTTGCGATAATATCCAGCTAACCCAAGGAATCCACGCAAGGATTTGAGTGTTGTGGGCAGCGGCCATTCCATTAGGCATTGTATTTTTGAGGGATCAACAGCCACTCCCTCCTGCGAAATCATATGGCCAAGATAATCAACTCGCAATACTCGAATCGACATTTTGACATCTTAGCAAAGAGTTGGTTAGCAAGTAAAATCTCCAAGACAGTTTGCAAATGACAAAGGTGCTCCTCCCAATTGCGACTATAAATTAGGATGTCATCGAAGAAAACAAGAATGAACTTCGTAGGTATGGACGGAATAAGTCGTTCATTAGACTCGAAAAGTGGACTGACGCATTTGTTAAGCCAAATGGCATAACAACAAATTTGTAATGGCCTTCGTGAGTACGAAAGGTCTGTCTTGTGAATGTCTTCATCTTTCACCCGAATCCGGTGATAACCTGAGCGCAAATCTAGCTTTGAGAAGAATTTAGCACCATATAATTCATCAAGCAATTCATCAATAACCCGAATCTGGTGATAACCTGAGCGCAAATCCAGCTTTGAGAAGAATTTAGCACCATATAATTCATCAAGCAATTCATCAATAACGAGGAATTGGGTATTTATCCTTCACGATGATGTTGTTTAGAGCCCGATAATCCACACAAAATCGCCATCCCCCATCTGATTTTCTGACTAGTAAAACCGGTGAAGAGAAGGGGCTGGTGCTCGGTCTGATCAACCCCGATGTGAGCAACTCCTGGACCATCTTTTCTATCTCAGTCTTTTGATAATACGGGTAGCGATAAGGTCGAACACTCACTGGACCGGATTGATCTAGCAGAGGAATGGCATGGTCATGGTTGCGGCAAGGAGGTAGACTAGAGGGTTCATCGAAGACACCTTTGTATTGCTGCAATAGGACCTCAATCTCGGCTGCTTGTTTAGAATGGATATTGACAACTTTTTGCGCGACATTGGATTTGATCCCAGCACACAACATGATCTGCAAAAAATACCCCACTCCTTCCAAGTTATGAATGTGCTTGTCATTCAAGGCTTCCAATTCCGACCTCTGTAATCCTTGAAACATGTATTTCTGTCCATTTTTGGTGAAACGCATAGTCAGCTCCTTGTAGTTGGTCTCGATCGTCCCCAATGTCTCCAACCAATGCACACCCAGCACTGCTTGACAAGCCACAACTGGTAGCACATAAAAATCCGCCGTAAGAACATGACCTTGCACCATCATTGTTAGAGCGAGACAACGCCCAACACATTCAATTCGTTCTCGGTTTGCTACCATCACCTGAAAAGATTGATCTTGCACCACAGGTAAATTGTGTTTGGACACAAAACCTTGGTCAATAAAGTTGTGTGTGCTACCCCCATCAACAAGGATAGTGATGTTGTTGTGTTGTATTGTTCCCAGGACTCTAATTGTTTGCGGGTGGGCTGAACCAGTGATGGCGTGGAGAGAAATTTCGGGGCAAAAATCAGTTTGGGGATGAAATTGGTCTTGTGGCAGAGAGATGTCGGTGGGCATATCCTCAATCATATATAATTGAGGTTTTTGACAGCGGTGACCGGGAATAAACTTCTCATCACAATAGAAGCAGAGCCCCTTCTCTCACGCTCTCTTGCTTCCTGGTCGGTCAATTTTTGAATGGGAATGGAGGATTGTTGGGTCTTGTGTGCGACGCAGTGGGAGACGAACCAGGATACCCATTCATTTAGGTGCAGCTAGCGGTGGGAAATCGAGGAAAGGGATTCAATTTCTTAAGGATTGCATTCCGTTCCTCCACCAATCGAGCGACCCCCATGGCTTCTGGCAAGGTACGTGGTTTCTTGATCTTAACATCCAGGCGGATTTCATCCTTCAGCCCTGCGATGAAACACCCAATCAAGTACGTACCCGGTAGGTTATCAATCAACTGTGATAGGCGTTCAAATTCATCTTGGTAGACTTCCACTGAGGACGTTTGCTTGAGGCGGGTAAGGGCCTCGACGGGTTGTCGAATTCGGTGGGGCCGAACCGATGCAGCAATGCTTGGGTGAGGTCTTCCCACAACATTGGTCCTTTGAACTTGGTCAGCCACCGGTGCCATTGTAAGGCAATTCCTTCCAGATGGAAGGATGCAATTTGAACCCGTTGATGAGATGCCACATTCTGAAATTCAAAGTATTGTTCCGCACGGTATACCCATCCAGTAGGGTCTTCACCATTGAACTTTGGAAAGTTGAGCTTAAGATTGGAATTTTGGGTAATGGGTTGCTGTGAAGGGGTGGAGGTTGTTCTGGGGTCTGTGGGTGATTTGTGGGTGGCTGTCGGGGATGATTCTCCAGTGGCAAAGGGGTTCACATTGCTCATATCATGAACGTGAGTTTGGTTGTGAGTGGTTGTTCTTAGAGCTTGAAGCTCTGTAAGGACAGTTTGAAGGGTGGAATGTACTTGGTCAAAACTAGACTCATGGCGGGCCAATATTTCACTGACTTCGTTGCGAAATTCAGTGTTGGTTTTGCCACGTGTGTCCATAGGACCGCGCTCTGATACCACTGATATGTGTAAAGACGAGAGACAGTAAAAGAAGAGGAAGAATGAGACAGGAGATTGAATTGCTGCTTAAAGGATAATTCATTCCTATTCAGTAGCTCCTTTTATAGATTACAATAATGAAACGTGCCTCTAATAATCGACTCGAAATAAAAGAACCACTACAGATCATGCGGTACAGATTATCCTTAATTGATAAACTACTACCCACGACTGGACATACACTGGACATGCATACTTAATTGAAACGTGCAAGCTAAATCGTGCAAGTGTAGTGTCCCCACTTCTCACGTGCACTCCTAATGCATTGACTCATCTATGGACTTATCACATATACTTGACTTAATACATATCATTTGCCCCTAAAACAAGAAAAACAAACGGGTCAAAGCATGCAGGTTTGTTTGATTTGTTTGAACGAACTTATTTTTTAAAGTGTTTTTAGTTTAAAAATATATAAAAATAATATTTTTAATTATAAAAAAATATATTTTTTATATAAACACATGAAAAAAATCTAAAAATATCTAAAATATTTAATTTAAAATAAAAAAATAATTTTTTTCAAAAATATTTTTAAAATACAATGTTAAAAAGAGCCCCGAACCCGCGTACACAAACTTCTTTGAAAAATGCAGAAATACATTGAAGCACTCATGAATGTATGTTTGACTTTTGGTTTTAGCTTTTTCCACTTTGTTTTGTTTTTTAGTATTTTTTTATCATTTAATGTTGTTGTTTTTTTATTTTTTGTAATTTTATCCTTAATGATTTTTTTCAATTATAAATTAATTTCTTAATCATATAATAAAAAAAATAGAATCAAATGAAACTTATAAATCAAGTTATGAATTTAGAAAGTTAACAAGAATTATAAATAGAATTGACGAGTTGACCACGACTCCCTGTTGTATGGTGATCAGCTCAGCACAGGGGTTAGAGGAGATATGGGAGTGCGGGAGTGCGGTCAAGTCTAAGGGTTAAGAAGCCAGGCCACCATTAATTTCTATGATTGAAGGTTCAAAAAAAATGGGATACAAGTACCCCCATAATCATCTCTTCCCAATTGCCTATATTTCTTTCTGGTCCAAAGAAATGAAGAAATGCCAAACAAAAGCCACTTTTTTTCCAAAAAATATTGAGCCTCTGCAAAGGAACGGGTGATTGCCACCTCAGTCAATACCATCTTCAAATCCCAGCAGATGCAGATGCAGTTACAGAAATTATGCTGATGTTTTTATCCATCATGCAGCACTGCAATCCAGGCGGTCTTGGCACTTGTTTCGCCATATAATTTATTTTCAGCTCATCTTGCCTGAGTTTATAGTAGTATCGATCGGGCTCCCATTTTCGCCACAAGAATGATCGACCTTGAGCAGCGGGACTGCACTAAATCCATTTGCTTTGATAGATTCTGGAGAGCCATCTTTTGAAGATGAAATCCTAGTTGAATCAGTGTTCTTGATTGGTACCTCCTTGGGAATCCCCTGCTGTTGTAGCAATTCTATTCGCCTTAAAGATGGCACATCACCCTTGCAGTATCTGTGCCATATGTTCCGGTATGTCGTCTCTAAACCAAGCGTAAAATTCGGTCCATCACAAACAGGAGATTTAGACATAAGATCCCGGAGACTCATCCTCAACTTCGAGAGAGCTGCAATGTCTGAAGCCAGCTGCAGTGCCAATTGAACATATTCCTCTTCATTTTTTGCAACCAGATGTCCTAACCCTGCATTACAATCAGTCACGGTAATTAAAAACAGGTTGAACACCCTCAATCAAAGCTAAAAGTGGCTATAAAAGAGCATTTTCAATGGGCATAAGTATGCACAAAAACGTTTCAGTTCATTTCAAATAATTATGCTTCAGAGTATAGAAGCTAGTAAAATTTCCAAACCAGTGGCTTCAATCTTAATCTTGACAGTTTCAATATCAGAAAACAGCATAGATGAAATTTGTAGGTGAACAGTGAAAACTTAAAAAACAACACAGATGCAGTGAGAGATGCATACTGTGACGCCATTAGAATCACAACAGTGCAAAAGGTGACATTGGATTCTCATTCCAGCAGAGTTTATCCCGGAAATTTTCATAAAACTCTGAAAGTTATGTTTCAATTGTATAGCAAGGGCAATGGGTTTTTCCTTTTTGATTTAACAGGCACACATGCTGATGACCTTTTTTTCCCTTTCTGTTAATGGCTCTGTTAAGGATTTGAGTTTTCAAGCATCAAATCATAGCTCTTACAAAACCATGGTTTCAAGTGTATTGAGATTACAAAATCATGGTTTTAAAAAGGTTATCGACAGTCACAAGGAAGATTTTTTACTCAAAACCTACTTTTGTACTATCGATCACAAAACAAAAGTAATCTGTAAACAGAAAAATCAAGGGCACCAAATGCAATGAGGCATAAAAAACAATAGTAATTTAAGATACGCTTGATATGAAAGGTCCTCACCTACATTGCTGAGAAGACTAACGCCAACATTGTGAGCATGTACAGCACCAGCCATGGTAACACAAGGAACTCCCATGTACAAAGATTCACATGTTGTTGTTGTACCAGCATATGGAAAAGTATCCAAGCTATATCATATCAATAAAATAAGACAGGACCCTAAAGAAGATTTACATGCCAAAACAGAAATGTACTAGAAAAGTATGTATATCTAAACAATTCAAATAAATCCCAGAAGTCAGGTGATAGAATTAGAGGCATCAACTTAACATTTATAGAGCGTACTGGATCATTGACTTGTGCTACACTGTGAGTCGGATTAAATATTTCTTGAATGAAAAAAATATATAGATGTTGTTAATGTTTTTCCTAGAGAGAAAAAAACAATTAATCATGTCAGGGTTGACTCTATATAACCTAATTGACTTTACCGGTCCAAAAGCAACTAATACAAACCGTAAAAACATAGTTTGAATAAAAAATATTAAGATATCTTTTTTTTTAATATTAAGAAAACATCATATTGAATTGACTTGGATCATCCAAGGTTAACATGTTAAATTTGCAACCTGAGTTATGAGACTGATAATCTCATATAAAGCAAATTAAACTTAATGTTGATGACTTAAATTGAAAAAAAAAATCAATTTGAAAAAGGATCTTAAAAATCATCCAGAATTAACCTATCAAACTCGCAACCTAGATCCTAAGACCAAGATAACACCAATAAAAGCAAATAAAAAAACATTATGAATTTCAATCCTTAATCAACCCAATATTAAAGTATGAGATTAAAAAAACTGAGTCAATCTGCCAAACCAATAACTCAAGTCATCAAACTGAAATAACCTCATAGAAAATTAAAAAAAATGATCTAATTTAACTAACTCAGATTAACCTAACAAATTCACGACTTTGATCATGAAATTGAAAAAACTTCATAGAAATCAAATCAAAACAAATCATAAATTGATTGAACAATGAAATTTGTAAGAGTTAATTTAAAAAAAAAAACACAAAAAATGAGTAAAGTCAATCTATTAAGCATTATTTCTAAGTCATGAGACCGGAATAAACTAATAAAAAACAAATAAAACAAACCATGAAACATAATTCTCAATCAAACACGATATTAAATGATAAAATTAAAAAAATTAAGTTAGTTGGTTAACCCGCCAAACTATGACTCGGGTCATAAGATAGGAACATTTCAATAAAAAATAAATTCAATGTTGAAGGACTCATGACCTAGATCATGAGATTGAAATAACCTCTTACAAAAATAAAGATAAAAAATTAACTTGATTTAACCAGGGTTAAAATGCCAAAATTCATAATTGTGATTTTGAGACCAAAATTCTGAACATCAAAAGGTGGGTGGTTGCAAGTATACGATTGTACCTAATGTCCATTAGAGAATAAGCTTGCATGTGATCATGGTTAAGAAGAATTAGAGGCAGAAGATCAACATGCAGTGGTTCCAACCCTAGCTGCTCCAACATTGTAAGGAATCTTTGTCGAACACTATCACAGCAAAATGGCTTGCATTTCACCACAAGGCGGGAGTTTGGAACTGCACAGAGTATCCTAGCCCAAACTTGCAATACCTTAGGTGTTATCTGTGAGGGGGAAATAAACAATGAAAAGGACAAAATATAGAAGCAATCGGATAATTTTTCCAGTATAGATAGTTGTCTAATCACAAAAGTAACCAATACCTTTGCCAAATTATTAAAGCTACCAAAAGTGATGAAGCCATTCGAAAGGGCAGGAGTTGGAGCAACAGGTCCAGCCTCTGGTGAAGGTACATAACAAAGGAAGCATTCTGGTAGTCGAATCAACTCCTCGACATGTCTTTCATTGAACACGCATACCATGCACAGATAACAACATATAATAAATCATCCTACTGGGCTGTATTTTAGAAAAACAACTTTAAGAAAGTATTAAGACAGCCTACTTTTGTTTAGTATCAGGAGGGTCAGTAAATGAATCGGTAATTCTGTAATCAATGGTAGGCAAGCCGGTTGTATTTGGATAGCCAATCCAAGTAACCTAAAATAAAGGTAAACCAAAAATGGTCAGAGACAAAGTCCCGCAGTAAGCTGTGTTTACTAGTACAATTCAAATGGGGGGAAAAATCTAAGTTGGGCAAAAAGGAACAGAACTGAGACATTCACAGAACTGGCAGGTTTTTTATTTTATTTTTGGCATGTGCTATTATTGTCAGCATTTAAGCTTATGCTTCTTGACTTTTTGTCACTTTTTTGGGACTTGTATAACAGTTTTGTGTTTTTAGCATCCACTTTTAATTATAATTTTCTAGCTAATTATTCATGGTCTCTGGAATCATCCAACCCTCAATCATATCCCAGTGGCATGCGAATGATGAACCAATCAAAAAGGATCTTAGACTTGACACATTTGTATGACCAAGTTTGCTCCAATATCTCTCTTCAAGAAACTGTGCAGAAGCTACCTACAAGAGCAAATCTAACAAGTTCCTCATACTCACATCATCAATCATCAGACCTCTGGAAAAAAAGAATTCCCATTATTGGAGGTTCAGGAAAATGAGTTACACACGTATGTATTTTTACAATTTTAAATAAAAATAGAAGTATATTTGTAGCAGGAAGGTATGGAATGGACAAAAGAATGGCCTTTTCAAGCTATGTCAAGTGCTAATACATGTAGAGCCAATGTGGACTCACGATTCAATGTGTTATCCATAGAAATAGCCATATATATAAGCAAAAATACAATCAATAGACCAACTGGTTTTCGAATGCAGAATAAATGCTGGCATCAATAAATCCAGAACCTAAACAGAAAATATATACCGCTCATTATTTAAATAAAAGCTTGAGCATATACAACTTCTTAAATAGAGATATACTATGGATGGATTATTAGAAACATAGCATTAATAAATGAACTCATACACAAAAAATAAATAATATTTTTCCCAAAAAAATAATAATAATAACAATCCAAGGCATACCTGAACAGGAGCTGGTCGGCATGCCATCATTCCCAACTTATTGTTAGCTGTATGTCCAGTGAGTTCGACCAAAATGTCAACTTTATCTTCTCTAACCATGATTGCAACCTTCTTCTCATCAATCCCATATATATCCCTCCAAATCCCACCCTTTTTTAAGACTTTCTCCCTAAACCTATTGGTTTTTGCATCAGGCTGTACTTACAAGAAAAGAAAATTCAAATTATCAACAAAGTAGCTCAAAAATGTCTTGGTGGTATTTGTAAGCATGCTACAGAATGCTCCAATTGAGTGATATAGACTATGTGGAATCATGATGATGATTAGCATCCAGTGCAGGTTGTGTGGATTCTACAGATTTGTGGACTTGCAAATAATTGCAAGTGAAGATAGTGCCTAATGGTTGGCATTAATGCTGAGCAATGGTGGCAGAAAGGAAGTGCATAAAATGGCAGCAAAAACAACAGCATAAGTGACAAGTGATAACCACAAAACTGAAAGTCCTAGAATCAAAGTTAAAAGCAGAAGTAGCACTGTGCCATGTACAGCATAAGCATGTTCTTAAATGTGTCATCCATAACAACCCCACAATAATTGCACATTTCATTCATGAGCAATAAAGAAATAATGGCAGAAGGGGGAGAGAGTTTTGACATTTCTGGACGTCTCAAATAATCTACCATTGGAAATTCATTTCATCCATTTTCTTTTACCCTTTCAAATAAAACTACTGTGCAGATTAGCCATCTCTCATCTCACCATCAGTTATGTTTAGAGCCAGATTCTTTTTATAAGAAAATAAACCACTACATTTAAATGAGGCAAACAGCATTCATAAAGCTACTCATCTGAGTATACTCACATATCAATAAACAAGTAGCAGAAACAAACAATGTATGCATACCTTCACAACAGCTGAATAAACAACCACCTTATAATTTGTGTACTCATGATAGACAAGAGGGGCCTCAATAAAATAAGATACAGAATGGGTGAAATAATCCGGAGATACATATCCAATCACAATAGGTCTATCTGGAGCTTTTGGGTTGTCCCATGAAGTGTACTGCGGATACAATCTCATAAAACGCCTACCCCAGTCCCTGCATGTAGGCAATTGACTTCAGATAAGGCTCACCAAACCCAATTTAAAAAAGGTACAAAATAAAAATAAAAACACTATAATGAAATGTCAAGAACTTACAACATGACATGAGATTATTGCATTTAATTTATATATAACAAAATATAATACCATGAGCCATGTAATTTGATGAAAATGCCAAAAGTAAAATCTTTTCTAAAGCCAGAAAGAATAAAGTACAGTCTTGTGGTGTAAACAGTTGATGGAAATACAATTGTAGTAGCTTGCAGATGTGGATATATCATCCAATGCCAAAATCTACAATTAACGGAAGGTATAAAACTGGCATAACAAAGAACATTCTCAATTGAATGCTGATAAAGCTCTTCCTCAAATGCTTCAACTCATGTAATTCTTTATTAAAAAAAATATTTTAGATCATGATGGTATTTTGCTTGTAGTGTTACAAACATCATCAGTATTTAGAATATTTTCCAAGAGAACATACAACATTAAATGGCTTCAATAGGATTTTAAGGCAGTTGGCTCGTCATAAGATTTGAAAAGGATAGAAATGAAAATAAATGCCCAGTCTATAGGAGCTAAACCTACCTATGAGCCTCAAAAAGCTTATCATCATGCCCCTCATTTATGTAGTTCATTGCAAGTAACCGATTCTGCCATAGAAAGTTCATAAATACAGTTAAGAGACAGCATAGACAGAGAGAGGATCTGAAATCTATCATATAGACAATGCATATGAGCACATGAACTCTTTTGATGATTAGGTATCAACACTTACTGTGTCTAAGACTATCAAACAGTACAAAATTCCATTGATGAGTAAACATGTGAAGAAACACCATATCATTAATTTCATATCATTAATTTCATATCATTATTATTATTTTTTCAAGGAGAAACACTATTTCATTAACTAAGCCAATTAACATTTCACTTCTTTTTGCTTTTTCCAAAAAAAATAGAGGAAGAGGATGGTAGAAGTTGAAGCAAAACTCCTACTGTTAGGCATAATTCCACAAAATAACCCCTCCCCCCCAATTGTAAAGCAAACCAACATTCCTTTCTCTTAAATAACAGGTAAAAAAAGGGAAAGTAGCATGTGTGGCGTAGCTTCTACTGTTAGGCCATTTGACAAATGTAAAGCATGTGTATGTAAAAATAATACCAGTGAACACCATATGAAGAGTGTTTTCATCTTTGACAACAATCATAACTCAACACACAAACCCCTTCAACTCTGAGAAAGAATGTTCAATTGCTTCTCCATTTGATGTTATAGTTAAAGCCTTCCACGTCTAAAATAGATTGCTTATTCATGTCATTGGGCCAGTTCTAAAAAAAAAACCCCGGTGCAAGCAAATGGAGTGACATTGTTGCCATGATAGAGAGCTAAAAAGAGCATGTTTATGACAACTGATGGCACTCACAAGCATTTAGCATTAACTTCAGTAACCAAAAGAGTGAAAGCACCTGGCCTGCATTGCGAGAATCAGGATCTATTTCCAGGCATTGCTCATAAGCACTAATAGCCATAGATATATTGCCGGCATCTCTATAGAGAACTCCTGCACAGAGGATAACAAAATGATATTAAAAAATACAGAATTTTGAGTGTTCTGTTTCCATATATTACAGGAATCAAATTTAAAATAGGAAAACCGTCACACCGTCACAGTACAATTAAAATGTAAGATACTTACGTCAGAAGTTGATAAACATCCCAAAAACAAACTCTTTGGTGTAATTCTTTTTTTTTTTCCTCACAGGGGGGCATGTGGACAAAAATGTGTTAGAGAGAGAGGGAGGGAGACAGGTAGGCAGGCAGACCTAAGTTATTATATGCTTCAGCATATGTAGGATTTGCAATGATAGCTTTCTCAATCATGCTTGCAGCAGCATCCATTTTACCCTACAAAACAGAAAGGATCCAGTCAGCAACCATGACAGACATGATCACATAAAAAAAACATGCACCAAGCATGACTCCATCTCGGACCTGGACTGTGTAGACAACACCAAGGTTGTTCAATGACTGGGAGAAATTTGGTTTGATTGATAAAGCTAACTGCAAAATAATAACAACGGAAAATATGATTTCAGACACAGACACGCAGGAGTGAGAGCACTTAGAATCTGCACAAGTATCAAAATTTGCCTGATAACATTCCACAGCTTTATCCAGGTTGTCTCGGTCTTTGTGTATCACACCTAAGTTGTTGCATGCCTCAGCACAATGAGGATTGAAGTTGAAAGCAAGTTCATAGAACACAATTGCCTGCTCAAATAGAATAGAATTTACTGGATCACTGAATGATAAAACTACAGTAATGAAAAAATAAATAAAAATAGCTAAAAACGTGTGTGTGTGTGTGTAACAATACATATAACCTAGCATCGATGAAAAATAAATTCCAAATTCAACTTTGTTTGCAAGCTGCTGTAAATTTGCTGAATCTCATTGTGGTAGAGGAACAGAAATACAAAAGCATGCATAGATAAAGAACATGGTAAGATTCCCAAAGATCATTCACCATCTCAAACTTCAGCATTTCTCCATAAGCAACACCGAGATTATACATAGCATCAGCATAGTGCCAGTTATAATACAAAGCCTTCTTGTAATATGCCACACCTTGGCTGATATCTCCCTCCAGTTTAACCTGAATACACAAATGACTAAATCCAAAATCAAAAACATATAAGAAAAAGGGCATTCTACAGCAAAATTTCATGAAAAGACAGGGTACTTGGGCTTCTCATTGACACAACTCATGGTAAGTAAAACAAACTTAATCTAAAGAAAGACTTTGCAGATGGGAGTTCACAGCTATCAAAAGGCTAAAAATGAAGGATGAAAAACCCACTTTTGTTCCTAAATCTGTCAATGCTATTGCCATGTTATTCTTTGCAATCTCGAAGTTTGGTGATACAGCTAGACACCTGTAGCAACAACATAATTAAGCAACAAACATCAGCAGAGGCAGAGAAACCCAGAGGCGTATACACCTTACATGCATGACCCAATAGCATGGTTTGATAAGCAGTAGAGATACCTCTCATAACAGGCAATGGCTGATTCTAAGTCACCTCTGTTTTTATAGATGACACCCATGTTGCAATAAGCTTCAGCATACATGGGCCTCTCAATTGCAGCCTTCTCATAGCAACTAAGGGCAGTGTCATATTGCATCATTTCAGAATATACAACACCAAGGTTATAATAAGCAGGCTGCACATGAGAAGTTCTATTTATACATGAAGAGTAGAAAACAAACATTGAAGCACAAAATTTTGGGAGTGGGGATGACTGAAGACATTAAGTTACCGCATAGTGTGGATCTACTTTAAGAGCTTCGTAGTACTTTTGAATTCCCTCCTGTGTATTACCAGAGAGCTTTAAGCTGGTTCCAAGATCTGTTAAAACAATGGCTAGGCACTCCGAAGCTGGCTTGTATGAAAGATCAGCTTTCAGAGCCTTGTGGTACGACTACACCAAAAAAATCAATAAACTCTTCCAAGTCAACTTTTAACATAAATAGTTGCAAAGCCAAACAAACCCGACTGTGATCTACTCGTATATAAACACATATGATTTGCAAAGACACAGTTTCAATACCTTGTAAAATGGTATTCATGGCAATATCATGGTAAAACATGGTCAATTCATCTACATGCATTGCAGTTCTCAAGCTGACTTTGATAGACCATAACTTCATTGCTACCCAGAACATTTCATTCCAAGACTCAAAAGGAGAACTAAAAGTTAGTCTCACACAACAGAATAGAGAAAACAGTAAATTATCTATTCTCTTCCATTGAACAGTATTTACTTTTAGCTTTACACTCAACACATGCAGGATGAGACATCCGTCTGAGTCCATATACATGCATGGACAGCTGGGCTATGAGCACACTCTATAAACTCTCCCAATTCCAATTTATCATGCAATGAGTATAGAAACTAGTAATTAGTATCAGCTATCACAAATATATATTTTCAATGCATCTAATATGCAGATGGTAATGAGTTACAAAATAATTTCAAGAGTAAAACACCTAAACAAAGGAGAAATGGTACTTGTAGCGTGCAATTTGAATACTTTACAATTTGCAAAGTACAGAGATATATCCAGCCTGTAAAGAAAATTATAATACAAGCTAACTGGGTGTACTCACATCTGATTACCATGGACATCTTATTTACAGATTTTTTTTTCTCATGAAGAATATGAATTAATTGGCAAGAGCATACCTCTGCAGCCTCTAACAGACGACCCTCATCTTTGTACAATATACCGCAATGTGTCAGGGCGCATGCATTCTGTGGGTCCAGCTTGATAGCTTCAGCAAAACTATCAAAAGCAAGCCTTCCCATGCTCTGCATCTGCAAGCATATTCCTTTTCCAATATAAGCCTCCACAATTCCACTATCTTTTTCCAGGACACTCTCGTAAATAGCAAGAGCATCTGCAAATTTATTTCTAGACCGAAGAATATTGGCATAAGAGAGTGCATCCTTCCCTTCAAACCCCTTCTGTACTGGAGATGAAACAACAGGAGAGCCACTAGTGCCAGTTGATGGCTGTGATCCTTTCAAGAAACCGTTATCTTCAATCAGTCCCTTCTCTCTCACACTACCAGCATCATTCTCTGTCCACGCCATCCAGATAAATTGAAAATCTCCCTTTCCTATAACAGTATCAGCGAATGCAAATCAATTTTTCATTCACAGCTACCGCACAACAAAAAAACTACAAATGCAAGGCCTTACATAATGCTCGGCATAAAGTTTTGAACTTTACATGAAATATAACAGGAACGTAACAGTAACACTAACAATATTGATAAAATCCATGAAGTTTCAAGCTATTTCAGATATGAATTGAACTGACTCTCTACTTCACATCACTGAAACAACCACTACACCTTGCCTAGGACTAACAAGCATAACAGAACCCAAATTTTCAATTTTAAAGAGAGAAAGAGTTGTTCTTCCATCATTATAATTGCATTGAAACACACAATTGGAAACCCTAACTACGTCAAGCCTGATTCAAGAAATAACTTAATTAAGCAAAGCTATAAGCTTGAACCCCAGCTGATCATCAATAAAACCCTAATAAGCCACAAAAAAGGGAACATCAGAAATGAATCGTTAAGTGAAACACAGATAGAAGCTCTTAAGAAAAATGGGGAGTTTTTAACCACCTTTGCACACAAAAAGAGACAAGAAAGTCGTCAAGACAAGATGAAAATGGCATAAAATAAGGTTTTTTGATACTCACATTCGAGAAAACAAGAACCCGCTACAGCAAAGTAATGCAAGAGACTTCTACTTGGAGTGGCGTATGATAAGCAGAGAACGGGGTGCAGGTTAAGGCTGGTCTCTATGTAAGGAAGAGTCCAAAGACAAGATTTTTAGAGGGTTTTAGTTTTAATTTATTTTTTAGTGGGTTATTATTAATTTAATTCTGGTCTCCTCCAACAAAGAGAGCTCGATGTGTCCCGAAACCAGAGAGAAAGATGAGGCGCCACCTGCCGGGTGTGGTGTCTCCGGTGGTTAATTACAAACGGTAGTCTTTCCTGGTGCGGTGTTGCATTTATGTTTTAGGGCTTTCCTGTTCTATGCCCTCTTTTTCAATAATTGCATTTTACCCCGCATTGTCCACGGTATAGTTGTTAGATTTTGTTCAGTTAATTTAAAAATCAAGATAAAACAATATTATTTTTATCTCGATTTTAATTTCGGTCTGATTTGAAAATTCGATCAAATTCTAGTAGAAACGTCTTGGTTCCGTTCCTGGTTCAAAATCTATTTAAAAAAAAATGACATTTATACATCAAAATAATTTAAAAACACCAAAATATTTTAAATAAAAAAAATTAAATTTTAATTATGCTTGTTAAATTAATATTTATTTATATATATATATATTATATATAAACTATATTACACAAATGACATAAGACATCAAGCCGAACATTCTTTCGATAAAAATCAAAATATTTCATGTCAATTGAAAACTATGCTCCACAGGGCACGGCTCACACTCTTGACGGGGCAGGGTTTCTGAGGTTATTGTCGGTATGGAATAGTTTGTTTTTTTTTCTTGGAAAATAATAAAATGTTAAAAGGGAAGGGGTTGAAATGCTGCCTTAGCTGCTGCTCTAGAGATATTTGTTTTGATTCTCAGTCATCCAGCTAATTTGGATAATCGATTTATTTTATGTCCTACGTATAAAGTAAGATTACTTAAATGCTCCTAAAGTTAAAAATAAAAAAATTCTTTGGTCAAGGATTATTTTTGGTTTTTAAATATAGTTTTTTGTTGTCGTTTTGTTGCTG
Organism: Salix exigua; assembly: GCA_032356905.1. Classification (NCBI taxonomy): domain Eukaryota; kingdom Viridiplantae; phylum Streptophyta; class Magnoliopsida; order Malpighiales; family Salicaceae; genus Salix; species Salix exigua. Next base: position 7,142,333 of record CM063603.1, read on the forward strand.
AGGGTATTGTAGTATTTTTCTACAAATTAATTCATTTTTAATTTCAAAACTCTTATAGCGCGTGCAGCACGCACACTGGCATGTCAATGCAATTTGATCATTATTTGCGCCCAAGTGAAGCAAATGACGGCTAGGTCTAGCCCATTGGAAAAAAAAACGTTAAGTTTTAAGTAAGCCCAACCTTAAAACACAAAATAATATATTTTATTTTCGTACATAACCAAATTCTAAAGATTTTCCAAAAACAATTGCATTTTATCATGTTTTACAGCTCAAAATAAAAATCATAACCAGTTTATAATTATTTGCTAGGGTTCGAACAAAATATAAAAAAAATAAAAATTATTTTGTTTAATTAATGTTTGGAGTATTAGGATTTATCTTTAAATTTTAATATTTTAGGATATAAATTACATCGTACAATATACTATCGGATATTAAAAATACAAAGTGAAATAAATGCATTGTTAAAATTAGGGTCTTATAAAATTGGAATTTTGCTCATATGTTTAGGTCTAAAAACGATCTTGTTAGTCATGTCCAAGGTTCATTAAAGGCTTCGTTAAGTTCATTATCTTGGAATAAAGATTATGTAATCTACTATGTATTATCGTGGCGTGCTCGATATTGAATGATAGAGCTACCTTTTGAGTTTGGAAGGGAGGTTCAGGTATATCACAAAGTTATGATTAAAAAATGTTGTCATTTGGTATTAATATAAATAAAATCTTATGGTATACAAGAGTCTAGGTAAGGAAACTAGTTGTGCGAGAGAAAGATATATCACCTTTAGTGCACTATGCCTGGGATATGTTACATAATTGTTTAATTGTTATTCTAAGTTGAGTTTTTCTTTATTAGTTTCATTTAAAGTTCAAGGTAAATCTACCTTCATGAGGAAGTCTTTGCATTTTCAGGTTAAATCATAATCAAAAATACAAAAATACCCCTCAAACCATGTAATTATATATAAAAAATATCAAGATGACAACATGAATAATCATATGTAGGCAAGATAAAGAAATGCCGATTTAAAAGGCAATACAATAATTTAATAGTGTCGTGAAACATGTCATTTTAAAAATCTGAGTTAAATAATTTTATTTATTTATAAAGACAACTGAGTAATTAAATCATGCAAGAAAAGTAAAAGATTGATAAATTGGGCCAAAAATGAAAATACCGAATTACCCAAATTAATCATATAATAACTAATATGTCATGTGAAATACTTTATTACCCTTAATAGAGAGTTTAAATTTTAAATTATTATCATTAGAATGTAAAAATAATAATTTAGTTGTTTCAATCCCTAGTGAGTCAATTATTTTCACAAGCTTTAATGTTTTTCTTAATTGTTGTTTATAATTCTTTTCAAGATTTATTAGTTCACATTAACTAAAAAAATAAATCGCGTGTCTCTTTTATTGTATACACAAAATCAGTTCACAGTTCATTGCAACGGTGAAATTATTATTTTGCCCCCAAAGTCTAATTTTTTTAACCCCAGGACCAAGGGCATTTTTGAATTTTCCAAGGGACACGGATGATATTTCCAAATTTGTTGCACAGTTAAATGATGAAAATAGCCCCTCAAAAGGACAAAACAAGGGAAACCGGCCCAGAGGTACTTTAGCAATTTTCAGGAGATATGGATGGTATTACTGAATTTGTTGCACAGTGAAACAACGAGTTTAATCCCCCTAAATGACAAAAAATAGTTGTCGGACCCGGAGGTATTTATGCATTTTCCACGATGGTTTTTTCATGGTTATCGGGTGGGTCCATGGGTATGACAGTAATTATCTATTATTTTATTATTTCTTTTTGAAAATACTACAGGCGTATCGTATGAACGAGCCTATAGTGTTTCCACCGCACACGTCTTTTGAGCGACGCGTGTGACTTCATACAACGGTAAGAAACCGATTTCCACCATGCTGACATGTCCTCTTTCTCCCGATTTGGCGCGTGTCAAGTTATGGTGGCCGGAGAAGCTCCGGGGGATGATTTTATGTTTTTCCTCTCTTTTCTCTCTCCTATCAACCCGGAAATACATGTCGGCCCTTGATGTTTGCGAAATGTTTAGTTTGGTCTCTAGACTTTTAATTTCTCTTTTATTATTGTTTTTTTTTAATATAGTTTTAGATTCGTTTCAATTGTCCTCTTCAATTGAAACTGATTATAGCTTGGGTTTCAATTTAATCCTTATTTTTTTATTTTCGATTTGCTTTTGGTTATTTTAATTATTTCAGTATGCAAGTTTTAATTGCTTATGATTGAGTCCTCCAATTGAAGTTTATCATATATTCTATCTTTCATTTCGGTCCTTATTTTTTTAATTTTGTAAAAACATTACAATTTTTTTAAAATATCTTTATTTATTTCGGTCCCAAGGTTTTATTTATTTCAATTTTAATCTTCAATTGAATTAATTATATAGTTTGTTTTAATTTGTTGTGGTTGTGTCTCCAATTGATATTAGACATATTTCAATGCTTATTCTTTTAATTTTTTTTAACAAAATTAAACTACAATTTCTTTAAAATATATATTTATTTGTTTCGGTTCCAATATTTTTACTTTTTTCAATTTTGTTGTTTGATTTGAATTAATTATATATTTTATTTTTATATCGATCCTTATTTATTAATTTTTTTTATTTGCTATGAACTTCTTTGGTTTTTTCTGTGATTCTTCGACAACATTTATTTTTTATATGTATTTATGCACTTATGCATTTTGTTTTTGTTTTTAATTTTTATTAGAGATTTATTTTTATTTGGTCCAGTCTTGAAATTTTAATTTATGTTAGTGATTCAAATTAATATTGCTCCCCTTTTCTCTTTGTTTTTGTGTGTTTTGTTATTTTTATCTATTTTTCAAATCAGAAGATTTTATTATTTTATTATTTGTGTCATAATAATGATAATTTTAATGATTGTTTTTTTGTAAAAATATATTTTTTATCTTTACAAGAATTCTGCACATGATTTATTATTTCATCTAAATTTATATTAAAAATCTCATATGTTTTTTTGTATTGAAAAATATGGTGCTCGCTCATGGTGAAACGCGAGGGCATTAGCTAGTATTTTTATATACATTGTATTAAACACATATATCATTTTTTAATTCCTCATTTAATAAGTTTTGTGATATAAAAAATCATCTATACATATTGTTGACGTTTTCTTCTGCGTTAGATATTAACTAGGAATCTTCCCTAACGTGGAACAATAATTAGTTGTGTACTGAGACTATTTTGTATTATATTGTTCTGCTTTAATTTATTGGATGGAAAGAGTTTTTAATTATTACATGGTTTTTAAATTTAATTATTTATTTTTTATTTTTTTTATTATTAGATGTTTAATCTGAAAATAATAATAATAAATTATTTATGGAAATTGATTGTTTATTATAGGAAAAATCTTGACACGATTGTTAAGCCTAATTGGGTGTTTGTTTTTGTGATTGAAACTAAGTTCGGAAAAAAGCTAATAAAATAGTGTTTGGTTAGGTAAAAAAACATTAAATCAGTTGTGTGGGGTCCCAAATTTTATGCATACACCAAAGGTTCAAAAAAAGTAATAATTTGTTGTGTTTTATTGCAATTCCACTCTACGGTCTGTTTAGTAATGATTTTGTTTTTACGGTTGAGATTTGAAATAAGAAGTTTTAAGAAAAGCATTTTTGCTGCGGTTCAAAATAAGTTATGAAATATTTGGTTAAAACTCTGGTTGCGTTTGAGGTTAAGAAATATTTATATTTTAATTAATTTTTAGATTATTTTAATATTAAAAATATATTTTATATTAATAAAAATATATTATGTAAACATTATTCATATGTTATTTAGTTTTTAGATTATTTTAATATTAAAAATATATTTTTTATATTAATAAACATATATTATGTAAACATTATTCATATGTTAATTAGTTTTTAAATGATTTTAATATTAAAAATATTTTTTTTTATATTAATAAACATATATTATATAAATATTATTTATATTTTAATTACTTTTTAGATTCTTTTAATATTAAAAATATTTTTTTATTAATAAACATATATTATGTAAACATTATTCATATGTTAATTTATTTTTGGATTATTTTAATATTAAAAATATTTTTTTTATTAATAAACATATATCGTAAACATTATTTATATTTTAATTAGTTTTTAGATTATTTTAATATTAAAAATATATTTTTTATATTAATAAACATATATTGAAAACATTGTTTATATTTTAATTAGTTTTTAGATTATTTTAATATTAAAAATATATTTTTTATATTAATAAACATATTTTATATAAATATTATTTATATTTTAATTAATTTTTATATTATTTTTATATTAATAAATATATTTTTTATATTAATAAATATATTATATATATATATTCACCCTTTCTGTGATTCTCTCCTTTCTCGGCAGCAAAGACACAAGAAAAGCAACATTTATCAACTTCTCATGTAACCATGGTTTACCAACAAGTTTTTTTCAATTTTCCACTTAACAAAACATTCTTTTGCTTTATTTTAACCCACTTTTTTCAAACCACAGGTAAAAAAGTTGTACCAAACAGCAACTACAACCTCGCAGCGAGCCCTAGATCCCAGCTCAAGTTCTGCTCTACCAATATTGGAAAGTGTATAGTTTTAATGCTATTATTGCTACAATAACTTTTTAATTATAAAAAAAAATTAAAACAATGATTTCTCATGTAAATTGCAAGAATAAAAAACCCACTACCACACACAAATTAAAAAAAAATCCACGTTTCAACAATATAGTGGTAGCATCTGCTCACTTGCAAATCATATGAAATTATACATGGGTTCGGGAGGACAAAAATATGCGTCGATGTGCTTGTAAATTATTTGGCTCAATTTTCTCAATTTGTTGTTATTTATGCATGTCTTGGTATATTTTTTATTTATATGATATTATATTTGAAATATCATAGATAAAAAAAGCCATAAAAATCAATTTTACTTGAATTATTAATTACATTATATTAAATCTATAATATTTAAAAAATAATATATATACACACATATATATATGTGTGTAGTGCAGTGCATGAGCACGCGTTTCATAAGTTGACAGCAATATGAAAAATATGATAACCAAACACACGAAATTGTTCAAACTCAACCATAATTTTAATCAAACACTATAATTTCAATTATAGACTGCAATTAAAAATACTTTACATGAAATTATTTCTTGGAATTTCAACCATAGAATTAATCGCAATCCGAAACACACACTAAGCTAAGCGGAGGCATCTATGGCTATGCCATGGACTTATTTTCAGACATCAACCTCCGTCGTTAGCGGAGGCATCTATGTCATGGGCTTATTTTCAGACATCAACCTCCGTCGTTCTTGGCACAAAACAGGTGCCCTGTCGAGTGTAATTTAAATTAAAAAAATCAGTTACTTTATTTGAAGTAGACTGTCCGAGTTGTCTTTCTCACTTTTCTTTTTTGGTTTTGTTTGTCGCAAGTGAAATTGGAAAATCAACCAAAAACGATGAACCTTTTTTTTAAGAAAATATTAAATATTAAATATATATTATCATATCAATATAATTTAAAAACACTAAAAAAAATATTAATTCAAAAAAACTACAAATTTATTTATTTTTAAAATCATTTTTTCCATATACCCCATTTTTAAGAAAATATTAAATATATATTATCATATCAATATAATTTAAAAACACTAAAAAAAATATTAATTCAAAAAAACTACAAATTTATTTATTTTTAAAATCATTTTTTCCATATACCCCAAGATTCTCGTATACTTTTTTTTATGGAAGATATATGGTCTTTGATTGGAGGGATCAATATAGATTAGAAATAATTATGACCTTCTAATGCGTATCTTTTTTTAAAGCCGATGCTATGTCATGTTTAATATAGTACCTAGTTTGAGTGTGTTTTAAAAATATTTCTGATTTTTTATATTAAATTAATGATTTTTAGATCATTTTCGTATATTAATATTAATAATTTTTTTAAAATAAAAAATATTAATTTAATATATTTTTAAAAACAAATTTAACCATATTTAGATATAATCATTGACCATGGGGTAACATCATTGAAGTGAGTGTAATGCAGTTGGCAGGGAGCTTTTCATTTGAGAGAATAAATTTGGGTGTGTTTCTTTTCCAGAAAGTGGTTTCTAGAAAACTACTTTGCAAACTTTCTTGTGTTTGTTTGTCTTTCGAAAAGTTGGTCAACGGAAAACACTTTCCAGTCAAAGAAAAATTTGTTTTGGTTTTCAGGAAAGTGTTTTCCGTCCAAATTTTCCGGAAAACACTTTCTGAAAGTTGTGAAAAATTTAAAAATATCATTATTTGCTGATTATATCAAATTTGATCCTCAAAATTTTGATTGCTATATATAATTTGTTTTGAATATTTATTTTTCAATTTCATCTCTTAAAATTTAATTTTTATATTAATTTTGGTCCTTATTTTTATAATTGCTATTTGTTTTTTTCTTATCATTTTTTTATTGAAATTTTTTATCTATCAAATTTGGTTCTCATTTTTTTTATTTTTACTTATTTTATTTGAAATAATTTATGAAATATTAATTATTATTATTTTAATTTATTCACCTTTCATTTTTTTTTAGATTTGATCTCTATTATTTTGATTATTATTTATTTTATTTGAGATAATTTATGAAATTATATTTTTTTTTCAATTTCATTCTCATTCAACCTTTTAATTTGTAAGATTTGTTTCTCATTATTTTAATAAACTTGAAAAAAAATTAATTTATTAATAAATTATTTTTCAATTTATTTTCCATAACATAAATAAATACTGAAAAGTGTCTTCCAGTTCATTTTTCATAGCACTGTCAAATATTAAAATTCACTTTCTAAAAAAATCACTTTTCAACAAACAAACGGAGGTTAAAAGAAAATGTCACCTAGACTGGACTGATTGTTAGCAAAAAAAAATAAAAAAAAATAATAGTGAAGGGAAACTTATTACTGACTTCAGTTTTGTTGCTATCAAAAAATAAATAAAGTGTTTTTATTTACGCTATTAAATTCTAGAAAAGAAATTTGACGGAAATTGTGGTAACTATTAGACAAGGAAAAAAACCTGATTCTGTATTGTCTATTCATCGTGTCTCTTCAAGCTCAACCACACTTATCTACCAGGCGATTGTTTAGAAATATCGCAAGTTAATTATTTCTTCAAGAAACACTCATTTTAAAATATATTAAAATAATATTTTATTTTTTTAATATTAGCATATTAAAATAATTTAAAACAAAACAAAAAAAATATTTTTAAAATGATTTTCAAAATACCTTCTTAGCTTCGAAACGAAAATTTTATGGCGTTAGCGTCGAAATAAAGAATGAAATTCGATATCGAAATTGAAACGAAATATATACACCATACAGCAGGAGAATCTGGAATATATATATTTTAGAATACAAAGGAAATGGTAGCCACAAAAAAACGGCTACTACATGAACACCCGTGCCTTCAATAATTATTCAGTTGTCAATCCTTGTGCATGGACTAGGAGGTTTACTCTTCTCGGTATGATAATTATCAGAAATTTATATAATTATTAACTTTAAAATCTATAAAATTAATTGATATATGCATAGATTAATCTAAATATCCACATTAATAAAAAAAAAATCAGTTATATGTTGTGAGTGTTGGATCATTAATCCAACGTGAGGCTTATATGAGAATAATTATGTGTTTGTGGACTGTGTAATAAGGTGAAGCCTAATTAAAATGATTTGCTAAATATTTTTAGACAATTGAGTTTTGGTGTATCTAATAGGGTGTGGACTTTTAATGTGTAGAGATTACAGGGTTATTCCTATTTTAGTGATGGGCTAAAATATGAATATCAAAGGGTGGGAATGCCAAAAGGCACTTGGTTGCCTATATATATGGTCATGGTCCTCAGTTACACGTACTCATTCATTTTCATACTAACATCCCATTATCAGAAAGAAAATAAGGCTGAGGTAAAAAGAGAATCAAAGAGCTCTCTAAGGTGAACATGTTAATCTGGAAGACCATCCATACGACTCTAGATAACGACTTCCATATATGGATTCGGGTATGCTTCCACTTTATAGTTTATACACCTTATGCACTCTTGATAATTCGACATGAACATGAATATCTATGAAATGCTAGAACTATCGGTCATGCCATTACCTCGTAAGTGTTCATGGAGTAGCCCTACTATTTGTGGCTACCCTTTCCTTTGTATTCTAACTCTAGAAGATTTCTTTAATGAAATGGAGTCATATATATAATTAATTAATTTATCTATAATAATAATAATAATCTAGAAATAGTACTCTTACATTTCCTGCGGATACATCTAAAATATAACTCTTTAACACATGAAGAATTAAAGGACAACAAATATATAATATATAAAAAATAAAAATAGGCACACTCTCTAAAAAAAGAGCTAGGCTTTTGTTTAAAGACATAAAATAAGACGGTAATTTGTTATTCCTTCTTGATGAAGAAAATTAGCAGGTTTCAGGCCTTTCTTATGCAATCACCATTTACATACGCTGCAGATTAATCCTGTCCGACGCTATAGTACCAATCTAAGTCCACTTCCCATGCATCATTATCGATAGACATTGGCATGCTACTACTTTCCCCAGTTCTAGAAGGGTCGCCTAGGTCGCCGGAGCATGAGCTCTCAGGTGAGCCTGTGCTATCCACTATTGGATGGTTTTGATCAGGTGGTGCTAGCTCATTGCCACCAGAGGCTGGTTGAGCTCTTGGCTCGGCTACCTCAAGGCCCACCGGCCGCCTGTCAAATGATCGCAGGCATTTTGAGGATTTGTAGACCCGGCACAAGCTGTATTCATGCCTCAACTGAAACCACACAGAAAGATTGTATAAGATCTGTCTGTCTGCTATCTATCAGAAAAATTAACAGTTTATCATCAAGAAAAGAAAAGAAAAGAAAGTAGAACTATTGATATTACATTTGTTAGAGAATAATATAAATCATATTATAGAGTCTCACTTACAAGTTTAAGTTTTTTTAAATTTAAGCTTTTAGGTGATATGGTTACTTAACATGGTATCAAAGCTTTGTTGACCCAACAGTCACGAGTTCGAATCTCATCACCCCCATTCTATTTGATAAAAACTAAGCACAAGGTGATGTGGTTCTGTGCAAGTTTCAAGCCAAAAGACTTTCACTTGAAGGGGTGTGTTAGAGAATAATATAAATCATATTATGGGGCTTCACTTACAAGTTTAAGTTTTTTTAAACTTAAATTTTTAGATGAGATGGTTCTTTAACAACACTTTTACTTGAATTTCTATCATTAAGATACTATATAATCTTAATTAGCGTTATAAAACTCAATTTGGAGCAAAACGAGGAGGCATCAGCAAAAGTACTACATCAGTTTTCTTGTAGAAATTTTACCTCAGGGAGAATAAAAACCATGTTTCAGACCATGATCATCAGCAAGACAAATTCATTATAAGGTTTACACATAAAATAAAGCTAATTATTGCCTGACTTCAGCAGCTACATATCTAGATCCTTTCGTTGTTTGATTGCATAATACATGGTTTTCTTTGTCTGTAAATCATGATCGATCAGTTATCCACTTGTCTCACACAAAAACTTCAAAAAGAAATGGATTTTTTCTCCTCCTTGAGTCAATCAGTTCCTCCGTTAATTAATCACTAACATGCATTTCAAGCAAAAATGAAGAGCGCCATGTTCGTTTTCCTATATATGTATATATATATATATATATATATTTAAAGTAGATAACTCGCCTTTGGATTTGCTCTAGTTGAAGAGGATGCTTCTCCTTGATCTGTAGCTTTGTACTCGTTCATTTTCCACTCAGTTTTTCTTCCACTTGGAGCCCTTCCACTGTAGAAAACCATTGTTCTTTTCAAGCCAATGCTTCGATTGTTGGAGAAGACAGACCCGGGAGAGCCGGTTGCTTTCCAGTATCCGGTATTTGTTAGTCTCTTCGGCCTCCCTCCACGAGCTTCGCTCTCTTGTCTTGGAATGAAGAAAAACCACTGCTCAGGATCTTTAATAGGGTTCAAGTTGCCAGATATTTCTGCTCAAAACAAAGATCGTTATCTAGTGAAAAGCAAGAAGACAGCAAAAAATAAATGAAATTTCATGGGATTAATCCATGATTAAGGATCTCTTGTATTCATCATCTTGGTAACACCTTCCCTCGAATTTCCTTTTCAATTTACTTCCAGAATACATTAATCCATCCCCTTAATTATATTACAAATATTATTTTTTTCAATTTTTAATCTTTACTGGGAAAAATTCTGATCTTCATCTTTCATATATAGGAGTCAAATATACGTCTTTGTTGGCCTAAAATTGCATGGATGAAGAGTAAAAAACAAAATCACGATGAATATGTATACTTCATGGGGGGGAATTGCTTTCATACATGCGCAACCAAGTTATGGTGTACGTTATAAATGCTTATATGGTGTGTGTAAATAGTAAAAATTGCCATTATATAACACCCACACATATTTAGAAATTAGATGACACCATTTCCCACAGATCTCTGTCCTTGAATTCAGCAAAAAACTATGACAAGAACAGAAAGATGGGGTGAAAAGAGAAATCTTTTACGTGGAAGATCCCATGGATCGTGCTCGTATATATCACAGACCGGTATAATCTTGTTGATGACCTGGTTAAGCTCTTCACTCCCGCCATCTATCTTGTGGTGAAGATAAAATGAGATCAGCTCTTCTTCGGTAGGGAAGAAGCGATAACCTGGTGGGAAAACCATTTTAATATCTCTCTTGATTTCGCAGACAAAGAAAGAACAGACAAAGAAAGAAGAGAACAATAAATTTGCTCCAATTTCGGTCTGATTTTATCTCACATGCCACTTTAATTTCACGTAGCAAGTATATATGACATGGACAGGTATTGAACAAAGTTAGGCAAGAGAGCAGAAGAGGGATGTGAGCCGAGTGAAATTGGAAAGCGAGTGGCGCGGGGGAATGCCGAGAAATTTCCATGGTTATGTCCGTACATGACCCCTATAGAACAAGTCAATATCGCTCGTCTTCTCTTTCCGAAATCACGACTTATTTCTTTGCGACCCGTCTTCCTTTTGAAAATTCTATTTTTAGCTGTATGTTTGGACAGTTTACGCGTAGTTATGATTAATCTTTGGATTTACTGAATATTCTGAAAAATTCAATAAATATATAAGGTATTGTGGGGATGACAGACGTACATAATGGAACTTAAACCCGAGTCAGAGTTAGAGTTAAGTAAACAAATCATTTTGAAAATTCTTATTTTTATACGTCAAGTATATATTTTCCTTCTCATCTGATATTTTTTTTAAAAAAAAATTATGTCTCTTTTTTTTCTTCTACAAAAAACAGCAAATTATTGCTTATTTTACACCACAATAATTAACCACAACGGATTGATTCGGGTGTTTAGAGAAGTATTCAATTCGTGTGAGGTCTGAAGTTCTAATTACGCCACTAATTTCTTGCATGCACTTCATCTGTCTGATATCTACGAATCTCTTTCCGTCTAAAGAGTTATAGAGTCATGGGTGTTAGAGATAATATAGCGACTCAATTTACATATTGAACTTTTTAAATAAAATAATTTTTTATATGGTATTAGAATTTTGTTGATCTAATAGTCGTAAATTTGAATCTCGTCACTTTCATTTTATTTAATAAAAATCAAGTACATAATAATATAAATTCATACAAATTTCAAGCTCTGAGTCTTGTTTCTTTGCAACATATCTGGGTTTGATAATGTGAGTCAATCGGCTTCTAAGAAAAAACGCATGCAAGCTGATGCAAGTACTATCATATTCCATCAATATAATATATAATATATATATGCACATTGACTTTTATTTTCATAATAAAGTGTTTATCAATTTGGTTTGAATTTCTTCTCAAAAAATGAAATTAAAACTACGAGTTGGTTTCAATAATGTGTTTACTCAATTTGATAAGCTCATAGTTCGATGATTATCAGGTTGATCTCACTAGCTAGCGAATGACTGTATACAACGTTGTCAATCTCACCATGGTTTCGAAGAAGCTGCGTGTTGTTTTGTTAACGCGTTTATGCTCCTTCTTTGAAGCTTTGCCCCAACCCCCTTGCTTTTGAATTAATTCGTGTTTTTTTTCTTGCTCTGCAAGATATCTCTGTCAAAGCTGCATGTAAATACAGATTCGTCCCAAGGCCGACACGTGTGCTTAATTTCCCACCTACCAACCAAGAAATTGAGTGTGGCTTATCTTTTGCAGACATCAATGTTATCTGAAAGAAAGTACCCACGCTCATGGTGAGATGGGTTCCACGGCATTAACTGATATTTTTGCAGACAAATTTGAGTTATTTATCATGTTTTTAAGAATATAGCATCAAAAACAATATCTATGTAAATCGTACTTTGTGTAACCAGATAAGATAGGTTAGGAAAACTCCGGCTCTTCCAGGTTTTAGTAAGAAGTGTATTTCTTGACTCGAACTAGAGACGTGCATTGTAGATCTCAAGTTTTTTATCATCATATCATACACGCGTATTTTGTGTACTAGATAGGTGAGTAAAAGTCTGGCTCTTATAGGCTTTAGCAAGAAGTGCACTTCTTGACTCGAACTCGAGACATGCATTGTAGATCTCAAGCTTTTTATCATCACATCATACACGTGTATTTTGTGTACCTAGATAGGTGAGTAAAACTTCGGCTCTTTCAGGCTTTAGCAAGAAGTGCATTTCTTCACTCAAACTCGAGATATGTATTCTAGATGTCAAGCTTTTTATTATTATATCATAACGCCTTGGGGACATATATAATCAAATTATCAAACACCAATAGAAATACAGAGAGAATTATTGGAGTTAACATCACGTCATTGTTTCTATCAATTTTTAATTGTGGAAAAAGTTTCATTCGGTGACTACAGAGAGAATTATTGGTGGAATTCCAAGGTTGGAAAAAAAAGGCAAGTATTCTCTTGTTAATTTTGTTAGCAAATCTTACATATCAACATTGTTGACAGAATTATCGATAAAAAAAAAACTATTGTCACTAATTTAACCGTTGATATTATTTAAGTTATAACTTGTCATATAATTCCCCTTCCTACATCTCTTTTTTTATATAGAAAATAACTTATTTTAAGCTACTGTTAAGCAAATAATGGGTTATTTCTTTATTGTTAAGCTGAAATTATCGAATAAGCTGAAATAATTGAAAATTCTAATGTTCGTCATTGTATTTCAAAATTATTTTTAAGTAAATCAATTTTAGTTTTTATTTTATTTTTTAGATTATTTTCATACAATTATATCAAAAATAATTTTTGATAAAATAAAAAAATATATTTCTAAATAAAAACACATTTATATAAACAGCTAAAACAGATCATGAGTTTATGCACTGTTCACCAAGAAACAAATCACTATTCATGATTATTGTTATGCTCAATTTTCAGGTTCGATTTGGTTTGATTCATCCGGTTCTTTTGGTATACTGCTTTTTTTCTTTTTTGAACAGTAAAATAACGAATTTATCCCTCGACAAAGACAAAAAAAAAAAGCCACTGGACCGAGGGTCTCGACAGTAAGTGCACAATTCTGGTCAGTCCAACTCCCCAGTTTATTTGTTTTTTAATATTTATTTGCAGAGTGAAATTACCCTTTTGTCCCTAAAAAAATGAGAAAACCAAGGTCCATCCAGGAAGGGTGTCACGGGTATTTACCAATCTTTTATTCTTTATTCGCCGATTTACTTTTAGCGCGTTGCCAGACATGTCGTGTGTTTTCACGCTCATGCGTGTTTTGGCCGGCGCGTGGAATATATTCTAGCTACCAAAAATACCTAACCGAGATCTAGAATAATTTTCAGTCAGGTTCTTTACCCCTGGTGTGGCGCGTGTTAGTCCTCGGTAGCCAGAGACATGTCAATGGTCATTCGAAATTTTCCCACTCTTTTCTCTCTCCTTCCTGCGCATGCTAAAGTCAACGCAACTATTTTTTTCAAATTTCATTTCAGTCCTTGAACTTTCAATTGGTTTTTTATGGTCCTTATTGCTATTATATAGATTTTGTTTCGTTTCAATTTCATCCTTCAATTGAAATCGATTATATATTGTAGTTTCATTTAGGTCTTCATTCTTTGAATTTTCGGATTTGTATGAAATCCTTAATATTTTTGGTATCAAAGTTCTGATTTATTCTAATTTTATCCTTCCATGAAAATTTATTATAAATCCTTAATATTTTTGGTATCAAAGTTTGATTTTTTTCCAATTTTATCCTTCCATGCAAATTAATTATAGATTTAAGTTTCATTTCGGTCCTAATTCTTTTAATTTCCAGATTTATTTTAAATTATTTAATTTCATTAGTATCAATGTTTGGATTTATTTCAATTTTATCTTTCAAATTAAATTTATTACATATATTTTTATTTTATTTTAACCTTTATCCTTTTAATCTTGGATTTTCTTTTAGTGCCTTTATTTGTTTTATACATATTTCTTACATTATTCCTATTTCTGTCTATGTTTATATATACATGCTCTTAATATTTGTTTCCAATTTTTCTATATTTCCAATTTTATGAAGTTTTTTTTAATGTTCAAATTTTAATATGTGCTGGTGATCATTTGAGAATTAATAATTCTTATATTTTCTCTTTTTTTTCCTTCAGGTCAAATAATTTCTTAATATTTGTTTTTATTATGTCATTTATTTTGTTTTTTAATTGATTTTTGGTTAATATTGTTAGGTTTTTTATTTTCAAATTATTATAGATAAGACATTCAAAATAATCATAATATTATCGCCTTAATATATATGTTATATATGTTATTATTATATGTTAATATATATTATTATTATAGATAATGATTATTTGTTAGTTTTTTATGTTACATATGTTAGACTAGTTATATTTATTTATATTTATTTAATATTAGCGATATATATATATATATATCCTAGGTTTTTTGGGAGAAAAAATTACTGTCATTGCTCTAAAATAATTTTAATATAATAATATGAATAATAAATATTATAAAATAAAAATTATTGAATATTTTTTTCTAACAATAATTCTGGTCTCATCAATTTTTATTATTTCCACTGTTGTTAAGTTTTTTTTTAAAATATTTACATTTTAATTTGTGTTGATGATCATTTTAAAATTTATATTTATTATTTTTTCTCTTTGTTGTTTTTTAGATTCTTTTTATTTATCTTTCAAGTCATTTTTTAGAATCTACCTATATTTATTTTTATTTTGTCATTTATTTAGATTTTGTTTCTTATAAATATATGAGACTAATTATATATTTTAATATTTACTTAATATTAGCACCTGAAAATATATATATATATATATATTTTCAGATAGATAGATAGATAGATAGATAGATAGAAAAAAATGAACTAGGATTTTTTAAAGAACAAAAAAATAATATGAGTGTTCTTAAATACTTTTAATATAATAATATGAGGAATAAATGTTATAAAATAAAAAAAGATTTTGCAATTTTATTCTAATTTTTTCCTCTTTTGTTTAACCTTATTTCTTAGAAAAAATTGATTCTTGTATTTTAGATTGTTTTTGTAGAAAAACAATGTTTAATATTTCAGATCTGGGGGTAATATAATCAAATTATCTATGATCACTTTCCATGTGTTTCGATTATAATGTTCCTTTTAAGCGTGAAAAATTCTAACACATTTGATGTATTATATTTTTATTAATTAAATATGAAAATAACTATTTACAACACATAAGAAAATCAGTTAGTTTTCAATAAAAAAACAAAGCACAACATGCGGGTAAATCACCTGGTAACACGGGAAACAAAGACGTTATTTGTTATTTAAGGCCTGTTTGTTTATGCAGTTGTACCGCCGTTTGTTCAAAATTTGAAAAAAAAATCATTTTAAATCTAATTTTTTAGAGTTTTTAAATTATTTTAATATACTAATGTCAAAAATAATTTTTAAAAAATAAAAAATATATTGATATATTTTCAAATAAAAAACAATTTAATAAACAATTATTATTTGGTTTTGTATTTCGAGGTTAGAAGAAAGTGGGGCCTGCGAATGAGCTGTCAGTCTCCGTGTTTCATGATGGTCCTGAACTTGACCTCTACAAACAGAAGAATCTCCCTCAAATTTCCATGAAATCATCCATCGTGGAAAGAGGTGAGAAGAATCTAGTCAATAATAAGTCAACTTAACTTGTAGACGGCACAAACAAGGCAACCCGTGTTCCCACCCATAATGGTGTTTTTTTAATGTCTATTTTATTTCATATTTGTTTAGAGATGTGGCTCAAATTGTTTTATAATTTTTTATATTAATATAACAAAATAATCTGAAAATATATAAAAAATAAGATAAATTTTTTAAAATAGTTTTTGGAAGGGTTTCAAACAACCCTTAAAAATATATCAAAATAATATTTTTTTTTAAATATTTTCATATTATCATATCAAAATAATATGACAATATAATAAAAATTAAAACAAAAAATAAAGAGATTTTTATTTTTTTCAAAAATACTTTCAGAAGTTCCAAATGATCCTTAAAAATGTATCAAAATAATATTATTTATGTTTTTTTAAAAATATCAACAGATTAAAATAATATAAAAATATAAAAAAAAATTAAAGCAAATTATAAAAAAAAAATTAATTTTTTTAAATAATTTTTTTGATGTTTTATGTCATTTTAATGTGTTAATGTCAAAAATAAAATTTTAAAAATAAAAAAATATATTATTTTAATATATTTTTAAATAAAAAATATTTTAAAAAACATCCACCATAATCCTCCGAAACAGGCTTATACTTGAAGATAAACATTTGTCTCGGTCCACGGTCATGCATTAAATTATTTTATTTCAATAATGTAAGAGGACCACCCACTCCTCGAATATTCAAACCAAAATTGAAGTCTCTCGAACATGACGTAATTAATGCATGGGGCCATATTAACACCACAAATCAACTTGCAAGATTAGGCAAAATTGACGAGTCTTTCTTTAATTATAAACGAGTCGTCGAGCCGCGCTTCGCCGCAGGAATAATTTTTTTTATTTATATTTAATATATAATTTTATATTTTATATTTTGGTTTTTATTTTTTTAATTTAGTTTCATCCCTTGATTTTTTTCAATCCTAAGATAGTTTTAAATTTTTTATTTATTTCTATACATCTTTGCTCTTTGTTTACATTTTTAATTTTTATTGTTATTTTTATTTGTATTAAATGCAATTCGCATAAAAAACATAGTAAGTTTAACTTTGGTAGTGTAAAATAAGAGTGAAACTTTTTCCAATGCATGTATAGTTAAACGTGAAATGTTTGAAACACTACCGCCGATGACTCTTTCGTTTTGTCTTATTTGAGGCAGCAAAAGTTATTTTATTGTGCACTAAAAAAGTAAAATTATCGGGATATCTTCACTAACAATTCTTAGTTTTTATCTTATTTAAGGGTATTATAATTATTGTCCTATGCAAAAAAAAAAAAATTGAAAATACCTCTGATACCATGATATTATTTTAAACACATTTTACATGATAAAATGAATATATAAAAAACTATTATATATTTTTAGAAGTTTAACGACGCCTTTTAGAAGTTTTACGACGCCGCACGCGCCATCTAAAATGTGCATGAGCTCTGAAATTAACGTTGTGCCCGAAGATGCGCCAACAACACTGCTACGGAAAATATAATTAAAAATTGGAAAATTACCAATATACCATTATAGCCAACTTTTGGATTTTGTCTTATAGGGGTATCGAAGTTTAAGTTGGTTGAGAGACCATGGTTATAAAAAAAATATATAAGTGAAAGAAAAAAAAGTATAAGCGTTAAAATACTATAGCAATCCATATTATTTTTTAAAAAAAATCAGCTTAGAAATTAGTCATGGTGTGCTTAAGTTGGTCTGGGGATTCCGTTTTAAAAAAATATATAAATGAGTAAAAAAAAGTATAAGAAAAAAAAGTATCAGCGGGAAAGCACTTTAGAAAATACGGGTTCAGAGATTATCATGGTACACATAAGTTCGTCTGAACACCCTAATTATCAAAAAAATTGGATATGAGAATTAATCGCGGTGCTCTTAAGACACCCCGGTTAAGAAACAAAAAACAATATATAAGTAGAAAAAGAAAAAAAAAGAATACAAAAAAGTATAATGGGCAAAAAAATATTTTGGGAAAAAAAATAATAAGAAAAAAACATAAAAAAAGGTAAAAAAAAAGAGCAAAAAAGGGGGGGGGGCTGGAAAGCACTATTGTAACTAACAATACTATGTGTGGAGAGCAATGCTTTCTCCACACCATTTACAATCCATATTATTTTAAAAAATAAATTCGATCCAGGAATTAGTCATGATGTGTTTAAGCTGACCCGGAGACACCAGTTACCAAAAAATATTGGTTTGGTGATAAGGAAAAAAATATATAAGTGAACAAAAAAAGTATAAGGAAAAAAATTTAGAAAAAATAATAAATTGATGAGGGGATTAGTCGTGGTGCACGCAAAGTGGCCCGGACACCTCAGTTATAAAAAAATTGGTAGGGATTAGTTATTGTAGCAAACCATATTGTTTTAAAAACAAATTCGGCTTGGAAATTAGTTGTGGTATAAATAGACTGGCTCGTAAACACTAATTATATAAAAAATATATATAAGTGAACAGAACAAAAATATAAGAAAATCACTTTAGGAAAAAAAAATGGGTCTGAGGATTAGTCTTGGTACACATAAATTGGTCTAGAAACCCTGGTTATAACAAATAAATTGAATCTGAGTATTAATTGTGGCGCGCTATAGCTAGGCAGGATACCCCAATTATAATATATATATATATATATATATATAAATAAGAAAAAGAAATAAATTAAAAAAATATAACCATGAAAAAAAAATTCATGGGAAAAATTAAATTAAATAATTAAAAAAAACAAAAAAAACAAAATCAAGAAAAAAACAAAAAAAACAATAAATAAATTGGATCCGATGATTAATCGTGGTGCATTTAAGCTAGTCTGGATACCTTTATCATATATATATATATATATATGGAAAACAAAAAACAAATTAAAAAAATATAACCAGGAAAAAAAATTTCATGGAAAAAAATATAACCAGAAAAAAAAACGCTATAAAAATTGGATCTGATGATTAATCATGGTGCTTTTAAGCTTGTTAGACACTCTCATTATACAAAATAAATAAATAAAAGAAATATATATAAGTAAAAAAAAGTATAACCAAGAAAAAAATATTTCATGGGAAAATATGAAAAAAAGGAAAAAAAATATAATAACAGAAACAAAAATGCAAGAGAAAAAAATAATTAAAAAAAAGTAATAAAAAAGCAAGAAACGAATAAAATGAAAAAAAAAGAAAGAAAAATGTAATCTGCAAGTACAAAAAAAGAAGCAAAAAGCAAAAAAAAAAAAGAGAGAGAGAGAAGAAATTATTGTTCAAATCTACAATAAAATATGTAGGGAGCTAAAGTGATTTTCGCACATATTTTAGTGTTTTTTATAAAATATGTGGGGAGCTATAGTGATTTCCCATACATTTTAGTGTTTGTTATAATTTTTGAAGGCCTTCCACTATCCCATGAAGTAATTTATATTTTATTTTTATGGAAATTGACATGGGACACTTTTTAATTATTTTTTTATATTTAAATTTGAACTTTTAGTTTAATGAGGGTTTTAATAATTAAGATGTCTTGTTGTATTTAAATAGCCCTATTATGTTTTATTTTCAAGGGAATTGATGGGAAAAAAATATTTTCATAGCATTTTAAAGTTTTCCTTATGATTTGAACCATCTAATCTATCACTACAAAGGAGATTCGCAAGTGTGAACTGGGATAGAGAAAGGAATGTGTTTCTATACTAATGAGACCAATGACCATTTAAAATTTTAGTTTAGATTGTTTTTGAAAATATTTTTGTTTGAAATTGTGTTAAATTAATATTTTTTTAAGAAATTATTTTTGATATTTGCATGTCAAAATGATATATTGATATTTGCATGTCAAAATGATATAAAATTACCAAGTTTTTTTTATTTAAAGTAAAAATAAAATAAAAAATTTCAATTATTTTTCTAAAGCATTTTTGAAATGCAATCACAATCACCCCTTTAGCTTAAGGCGAACTAAATATATGTTTGAAAGTGTGGTTGAGTTGATTTTGAACGTGTTATCCATCAAGAAATGTATCGTGTTTTTAATTTTAAAATATTATTTTTGACAACAACCCATAAAATGATATAAAAACATTAAAAATTTAATTTAAAATAAAAAATGAATAAACAAATATATTTTTCCGATAACTATTTTGTCAAACACCCCCCTTTAGGGTGTGTTTGGCATTGATTTTGTTTTTGCAATTGATGTTGAAAAAAAACAGTTAAAAAAATGTTTTTATTGTGGTTCAAAATAAGCTGTGAAATGTTTGGTTAAAACTGTGGTTGAGTTGGAGATTTAAAAAAAAATAGTTTTGGGTGTTTGGTTACCAAACTTTTCATATTGCTTTTAACTTGTGAAATTACTTTAAAGGGTATATATATAATTTTTTTTAAATATTGTAAATTTAATAATTATAATAATATAATATAATTAATAATTCATGAAAAAAATATTATTTTTTATTCTCCCATCAAACTAAAAATATAATTATCAATTACTAAAATTAACACACTAAATAATATATTTTAAGTAGCTAATAAGTTTAAAAATAATTAATTAAAATACATTTTATTACAAATAATTCAATCAAATTAATTTTCAAATTAAAACCTCTATTTTTTATGCTAACTATTATTTATAATAATAATAATAATTATTATATAGTTATTATTATAATACAATAATTAATAATAATATATTTTATTAGACTTTTCCATATAATATAATTTAATTTAATGTTCTATCCAAATCGATATATGTGTGTGTGTGTGTGTAAAATATTTCTTTTCTCTCTCACAACCCTGCTTCTTTTCTCTCATCTCTCTTCCTCTTTCTCCAAACTCCAAGAAGAAAAGGCAGAAGGAGAAGGGTGAGGGTGTGACTGTGCAGACAAGAAGAAAAGAAGGAGAAGTCTTGGAGAGGGAGAAGAAGATAAGGCAGAAGGGTAGAAGAAGATAAGGTTTGAGATTTTTGTGTAGATGTGTAACCATTGGATCTATTCAACGAATCGCAAATCATTATTGTAGAAATTGGCAACGCAATAAGCATCAAAATCCAACTTATTTCAAGACGTCCAACTTATTTCAAGACGTTGTTTAGAAGAAAAATTGCTGTGGGACCCACCATTTTGTACCGGTCTTTAATACTAACCAAACACTCAAACTGCGTCCCGTTTAACAATCGTGGAACACAACACATTACCAAACGGGTGCTTAATGTAGCCATTCGCTGTAAATGCCACTTACCTTCGAACGAGGACATGGAAGGCGAACAGAAAAGGACCCAAAATCGTTTCTTGGTCTAAATTCTTCTCTTTATTGTGCAACATTGCTTTGTATTTTGAGCCTGGTGGGCCGTGGGCTTAAGATGCTAAGTGTAGAACCAAACCCTAAAATGAAAACGATAGGCTGAAGTGGAGTCCATAAGGAGGTTGGCCCATGAAACTACCACTTGCACAAAGCCCACCATCAAAAATGTTCTTGCCCTAATTACCACGGCCAGGCATCCCAAAATTCTTCAGAACAATTCCAAGGAAATTATACTTTTATTTATTTAATGAAATATTTAATTCTTAAATACTTAATCAAATTTAAATGAAAAAAATTAGAAAAATAATAAATTGATGAGGGATTAGTCGTGGTGCACGTAAAGTGGCCCGGACACCTCGGTTATAAAAAATTGGTAGGGATTAGTTATTGTAGCAAACCATGTTGTTTTAAAAACAAATTCGACTTGGAAATTAGTTGTGGTATAAATAGATCGGCTCGTAAACACTAATTATAAAAAAAAATATAAGTGAACAAAACAAAAATATAAGAAAATCACTTTAGAAAAAAATGGGTCCAAGGATTAGTTGTGGTACACATAAATTGGTCTGAAACCCTGGTTATAACAAATAAATTGAATCCGAGTATTAATTGTGGTGCGTCATAGATAGGCAGGATACCCCAATTATAATATATATATATATATATATAATTAGAAAAATAAATAAATTAAAAAATATAACTAGGAAAAAAATTTTCATGGGAAAAATTAAATAAAATAATTAAAAAGACAAAAAGACAAAATCAGGAAAAAACAAAATTGTGGCACGCTATAGTGATTTCCCATACATTTTAGTGTTTGTTATAATTTTTGAAGGCCTTCCACTATCCCATGAAGTAATTTATATTTTATTTTTATGGAAATTGACATGGGACACTTTTTAATTATTTTTTTATATTTAAATTTGAACTTTTAGTTTAATGAGGGTTTTAATAATTAAGATGTCTTGTTGTATTTAAATAGCCCTATTATGTTTTATTTTCAAGGGAATTGATGGGAAAAAAATATTTTCATAGCATTTTAAAGTTTTCCTTATGATTTGAACCATCTAATCTATCACTACAAAGGAGATTCGCAAGTGTGAACTGGGATAGAGAAAGGAATGTGTTTCTATACTAATGAGACCAATGACCATTTAAAATTTTAGTTTAGATTGTTTTTGAAAATATTTTTGTTTGAAATTGTGTTAAATTAATATTTTTTTAAGAAATTATTTTTGATATTTGCATGTCAAAATGATATAAAATTACCAAGTTTTTTTTATTTAAAGTAAAAATAAAATAAAAAATTTCAATTATTTTTCTAAAGCATTTTTGAAATGCAATCACAATCACCCCTTTAGCTTAAGGCGAACTAAATATATGTTTGAAAGTGTGGTTGAGTTGATTTTGAACGTGTTATCCATCAAGAAATGTATCGTGTTTTTAATTTTAAAATATTATTTTTGACAACAACCCATAAAATGATATAAAAACATTAAAAATTTAATTTAAAATAAAAAATGAATAAACAAATATATTTTTCCGATAACTATTTTGTCAAACACCCCCCTTTAGGGTGTGTTTGGCATTGATTTTGTTTTTGCAATTGATGTTGAAAAAAAACAGTTAAAAAAATGTTTTTATTGTGGTTCAAAATAAGCTGTGAAATGTTTGGTTAAAACTGTGGTTGAGTTGGAGATTTAAAAAAAAATAGTTTTGGGTGTTTGGTTACCAAACTTTTCATATTGCTTTTAACTTGTGAAATTACTTTAAAGGGTATATATATAATTTTTTTTAAATATTGTAAATTTAATAATTATAATAATATAATATAATTAATAATTCATGAAAAAAATATTATTTTTTATTCTCCCATCAAACTAAAAATATAATTATCAATTACTAAAATTAACACACTAAATAATATATTTCAAGTAACTAATAAGTTTAAAAATAATTAATTAAAATACATTTCATTACAAATAATTCAATCAAATTAATTACAAAATAAAACCTCTATTTTTTTATGCTAACTATTATTTATAATAATAATTATTATTATAATACAATAATTAATAATAATAATATATTTTATTAGACTTTTCCATATAATATAATTTAATTTAATGTTCTATCCAAATCCATATATATATATATATATATATATATATATATAAAATATCGATTTGGATAAAACCAATACCTCTCTCTCTTAATTTTTGATATATATATATATATATATATATATATATATATATATGTGTGTGTGTGTGTGTGTGTGTGTGTGTAAAATATTTCTTTTCTCTCTCACAACCCTGCTCCTTTTCTCTCATCTCTCTTCCTCTTTCTCCAAATTCCAAAATGCCGCCGCTGGATGAGGATCCTCGAAGAAGAGAAGGCAGAAGGGGAAGGGTGAGGGTGTGGTTGTGCAAACGAGAAGAAAAGAAGGAGAAGGCTTGTAGACGGAGAAGAAGATAAGGCAGAAGGGAGAATGGTAGAAAGAAGATAAGGTTTGAGAATTTTGTGCGGATGTGTAACCAACGGATCTATTCAACGAAACGCAAATCGTGATTGTAGAAACCGGCAACGCAATAAGCATCAAAATCCAGTTTATTTCAAGACATCGTTTAGAAGAAAATTGTCGTGGGACCTGCCAATTTGTACCGGTGTTTGGTCTAACCAAACACTCAAACTGCGTCCCGTTTAACAATCGTGGAACGTACCACATTACCACACATTACCAAACGGGTGCTTAATGTAGCCATTCGCTGTAAATGCCACTTACCTTCGAACGAGGACATGGAAGGCGAACAGAAAAGGACCCAAAATCGTTTCTTGGTCTAAATTCTTCTCTTTATTGTGCAACATTGCTTTGTATTTTGAGCCTGGTGGGCCGTGGGCTTAAGATGCTAAGTGTAGAACCAAACCCTAAAATGAAAACGATAGGCTGAAGTGGAGTCCATAAGGAGGTTGGCCCATGAAACTACCACTTGCACAAAGCCCACCATCAAAAATGTTCTTGCCCTAATTACCACGGCCAGGCATCCCAAAATTCTTCAGAACAATTCCAAGGAAATTATACTTTTATTTATTTAATGAAATATTTAATTCTTAAATACTTAATCAAATTTAAATGAAATAGTTATTTTATTAAAAGGATGATTATAAAAACTTTCGTACAATTCATTTCTTTTCCATACTCTTAATAAATTATATCTTACCTCCTAGGTTTAATATATATATATATATATATATATATATATATATATAATATTCATGATGTAAATAGTTATTGAATATGTAAATTACAGAAAAATAATATAATTAGAATAAAAGATAGAAAAGCATTTATAATTGTTCTTTCACTAAATTAAATTCAATTATCGATGCGACCATTCTCACAAAATTTTATTTATTTATTTTCATTCTCTATCGATTGCTCGTCTTTCTTTTGGTGCAACTTATACTCAACCATCCACAAATATTTTAAATTAGTTAATAATAAATAAACACTGTATTTCCTTATAAATCGCGCATAGCTTGAAATTATTATTAATAATTGTTAGCCTCTAGTTGGGCTTCCAGGGCCCGTAAGCCCACAAGAAACTTAGACAAAGGAGCGGTTATAAGTAACCACGTATCTTTTCGACGAACGATAGCAGAGTGGCTTTAGGGTTTTTCCACCTCCATCTTTTCGAAATCTCTCTTTTTAGGGTTTTCCTTCTAATCAGGCGCAGCTCTTAAGATCGCATTCCTTATAAATGGAAGCGTTTTGGGACGTAGCTGCTCCAAATTAAACCTCTTCTTAGGAGTCTCTCCATAGGATTTTCCTATCGAGCTTCTCCGTCTTCCTTCTGAATTATATTACGGAAGCTGTTTTTTTCTTTTTTGGATCTAAATGCTTTTCCTATTTTTTGAATTAATGGGTTCGTGTTAGAATTAAATTCTGTTTTTAACCATGTTTGTTCCACTCAGTGGGAGCTGCGGATCTACTGATACACTCGTGAATGAATGGCTCATAATTCAGTGTGAAGCAATCAAACCCTTCCTTTATTTTTTACTCGATTTTTATTTTTGGAGATTGGTTATTTCTTCCATGGTTAAAAGATTCATGAAATACGCAAGGATGATGATTCAATTAGATGTGTGAATGGATATTTATCCATATTGAACACAACCTTTTGAGGCATATTTAATTGTCTGACTTCCATGCTTTTTATATTTTTGGTCGATGATGATAAATCCAAAGGCTTGTTTCTCAAAACATTCGCAGTGGCCGTCTAAGTGCTTTCGCCTTCGCCAGGCTTGAGAGCGTATGCTGCTTTTATCCTTCCTTGGATGTCTGAGATCTCACTTCACATTCTTCATTAGTTTCACATTGTTTCTTCGTCGTGCTATTTTAATCAAGCTTTATGAGTTAAATGCCTTCCATTTTGTGTTCTGACAACATGCATTCATCCCCATTATCCTGATGTTTTTTTATTAAATGTAATTTTGATTGTGCCTAAGTGTCTTGTTGATGATGATAAATCCAAAGGCTTGTTTCTCAAAACATTCGCAGTGGCCGCCTAAGTGCTTTCGCCAGGCTTGAGAGCATATGCTGCTTTTATCCTTCCTTGGATGTCTGAAACTTCATTTTTCGTGTTGCATTTCTAAACGGTTATCTTGATATATATAATTCATCGCATTTATTGTAGTTTGTGTCTGAAACTTCGTTTGTTCTTCCCTGGTTTTCTTGATATATGTAATTCATTTCATTTCTCATAGTTTGTGTCTGAAATGTCTGTTGGTGATGACAACTCCAAAGGTTTGTTTCTCAAAACATTCGCAGTGGCCGCCTAAGAGCTTTCGCCTTCGCCGGGCTTGAGAGCTTATGCTGCTCTATCCTTCCTTGGATGTCTGAAACAAGAAGCTATTGTACCCTAACTATATGTTTTAGCATCCGACGACCATGTGGACGCACTTTGAACTGAAACCTAAATCATTCCATAAACATGTCAAATAAATAAACATGCAATAAAGCACAGCATGTTTCGCAAACTCAGAACAGATGATTCTTCTGAAGACGATCAAAACATTACTGAACTGTTTAGTGCTAGGAAAATTAAAGCCTCGAACAATGGATGAAACTCAAATCACCTAGATTTTGTTACTGGGTTTTTGGTTTCTCTTGGTGGGGAGCTGAACGGATCGTGGTGAAAATATACCGGCAGTGGGAGCCGGCGGCGACTTTGGGTTCAGCTTCAGTTGAAATTGCTACAATATTGACTAGGAGATTGAAAAGGGTAGGGGACACCCTATGAAAGTTCTATCCAATCCATTTCCCCGATGGTTCAAAAATACTTTTCTAAACCCCCAATTCCCCAATGGTCGAATAATGCTCCTGTTCTCGTTCCTTGTTAAGCCTTGGAATGCTCCTTGTCGGAACAGTGAGAAAGACAGGCTTCCAAATCGTAAAAAGTTATGTAGTCGACAATAATAATGGACAACGCCCGAGAAAGTCACCTTCCACATTATTGATCTGCTTGGCTAGCATGTGTTCCCCATCCTTTTTGCCAAAACCATGGACGTGTCATTCGAAACTCTTGAAAACTTCACATCAAGTATCGATTGATTTGCTTGCTTGGGGTATATTTTAAAGCAATTTCACATCAAATTGCAAAATACATAAGGTGGTTTAATATCCCAATTATTTAATTAAGTCGGTCATGAATTCCAAAATGCAAAGTTGCTAAACCGGATTAAGATGTAATTGTTTTTCTTCAAAAATGATGTTAGGTGATAGCATGCATATAAAGTTTAGGATGCAAAGTATAATTTTTCAAATAATAGCGAATAATTGCAATTTGGACCAAACAAACAGTTTAGATTAAGAATATGCATTTTTTTATTCAGTGGCTTACTTGCAAATGTTTAATCTACAATTATTTAATTGAGTCAATAATGGATCCTTATTTAATTAAGTGAAAAACAAACTCACCGAGATAGATCTCTAACAGAACAACAAAATAAATAAGGCTCAGTGGAGCCTTATTGATATCTTCCAAAACCTAGACCTATTACCTCTCAAAAACTCTCTCCTTGCCCTTCAAATCACAGTTAATAGACTTCTAATAGAACCTAGATCTCTAACATAAAAATTCACCCATTTCAGTTCATAGATCTCTAACATCATCCAGAAATAAATATTGATTCACATCCAAAATTCACAAAACTTCCAACAAATTTACACAGAATAATTCTCACAAGTTTCACCCACTTCACCGAGAATTAACAACAATACTTCTCATCAATTTCACCCATTTCGCAACAAATTAACCGAGAAAAATCACACCAATTTCACATAAATCTTCACATAACAAACTCACCAAATTCATCAAAACATTCTCGGCAATTTCTCAACTATTTACAGTACAATTTCAACAATTAAACATAAATATTAATTCATTAATTAAACACAAAAAATAATTGATTTTTTTTGTTAAAGTTAATTCTCTAAATTTTCAACAATTAAAATTCATATTAACTCAACAATTAAACATAAAAACATCAACTACAGAAGGGGAGAAGTGAGGGAAATACCTGGAATTGTGCGGAGAAGTAGATGAGGTTGTCTGTGGGATCAAGGTTTTTTTAGAGAGAGTGTTGTGCAGAGAAGAAGGGGTCTACGTGAGCTGGATTTAAAGGGGCTGTGGGATAAGGTTTTGTGCAGAAGAAGATAAGATTTTCGGGATTTTTGGAGAGAGGGATGTGTAGCGAACATGGCCCGTGATGAGGCTTTTGGCAGATAAGAGATTCGTCTTTTTGAGTTTGAATTTCAGAGAAGATGCCCCTGAATTGCAGAGAGATTCGACTACACACACATTTTGGCAGAGATTCCTTGGCGAATTAACCCGTGAGCTATGATGGGTGTTTTGACTGGTGATGTGCAGAGAAAGGGAGAAGATGACGAGGAGAACATTGTGCAGAGTGAAGAGAGTGCATCGAGTTTTCAAAGGAAGAAGAAGAAAAGGAAAGGCCAGAGAAAAATACACATGAAGATGGGTGTAGGCGTGTATGGTTTTTTTGAGAAGATGAGAAGACAGGAAGATCGGTTTTTTTGAGAAGATGGTGCAAGATCTGTTCTGAGCGAGAGAAGATGAGTTTTTCATAACAAGGATGTGAGATGCGAAGATGAGACCTCCAAAGTGCTTTTCAAAAACACCGTTTGGAACGTTAAATTAAGTGGGCCCCATACCAAAAAAATGGTGTTTGGTAAAAACACCATAACATCATCCCGTTTGGCAAACGTGATGGGCACCACGTTGCCAAACGAGTGCTTGATTGTTTTTCCTTTTCATTTCATCCCATATGTTTTGAATGGATGCATTGTTTTTTGAATTTAGTCAAGTCATTTAAGTTATATCAAAACAAATTTTAAATTTTAAATGTTTAATTTTAAATTCAGATTTCTCAAGTTACATTTTTTTAAAAAATTAGCTCAATTTCATTCGATTTTAAAACATATCTATAAATACACATAAAATCCTGTATCTACCATCACTACGCATTATTAATTCTCCACCAATTGGAAAAAAAAAAAAAAAACGGATGGACCCCGCCTCCCGTTACCGTTTCCTCGGCATCCCCTCCTCCATTTCCTCCTCCTCCTCGGCCGACGGAAACGGTGACGGTAACGGTAACGGAGACGAGCTCAACGAGGATGACATTCTCTGGACCAACGATTACACCGATCAAAGCCTAAGCAATTCCCCAGTCTCCGCTCCAACAACCACCTCCGCTTACAGCCTCCAAAATAAATCTAACCACCTCACAGCTTTCCCTAAGAACTCGGGAATTCTCGCGGCGTTACCAGAATCCAACCACAACACGGTTCTCTACCGCAAGCCTTCACTTGCATCATCATCTTCATCATCATCTTCTTCTTCGTCTAGAGCAATCCCATTGATCCCAAGATCGCCTCACGTGGCGGAATACGCGTCGCAGTCGGTACCGATAAGAAAATTGAACCAGTCGGCTCCGATGAATGTGCCGATGTTGTCGATTGCGATGGCGAAACAGAGGAATAGCAGGTTTAAGGAGGAGGACGATGGTGAGTTTGATGGAGACGAAGAGATGTTACCGCCTCATGAGATTGTAGCAAGAGGATCGAGGCTGTCGCCGAAGACAACATTTTCGGTTCTTGAAGGGGTTGGGAGGACGTTGAAAGGAAGGGATCTGAGACAGGTTAGGAATGCTGTTTGGCGTCAAACTGGGTTTCTTGATTGATTTTGATTATTCTTACTACTGCTATTATTATTGGTGATGTAGTATTGATTGACTTTGGTGGGAATTGTAGTCTTACAATTTGTGGTGAAAGATTTTGGAAGATGATAATTAGATTTTTATTCCCCGAGCATTATCCTATCCTTATTGTGTCATTTTCATTTTAGTTATCTCTGTTTATGCTTTGCCATGCTTGTTGCAAAACCGGGATTTTATTTGTTTTGTGGAAAGCAGCTTCTTGTTTAATCTATTGGTTCTTCCTTAAGCCAGGATGATTAATTTTCCTTTGTTTTCACCATGGAAATTGATCTTGTTTCACTTGTGAATGCTTTTGTGTGTGTGTGTTTCAAAATAAGTTTGCTTTCAGGATATAGGAATTATCAGTTGCCTTTTGACTGTAAATTGATGAGATGAGGTGAGAGACTGGTGGGATTTTCTGATGCTAGATTGGTTTCTCATTGCTTCCCCAAAACTGTTTTCTTGCATATTCCTTTTGTCAAAATGGTACTAGTAGGATTCTCCTTGTTGTTCCTTAATGTTCTTACTGTGATGAGAGGGACCGATCTTTCTCCGACAGACCGATGAAAACATCTCTTCCTCCATGATTATTTTTTTTCTAGATTGGTATGCTGTGAAATGTAGGGTCTGAGCATGGCTTCGGAAATTAAAACAAACATGCTGAAATATTTAGTTCTTAATTTAGGAAATGCAAATAGGTAAAATCAACTCAAATAAACTGTGTTGGCCTGAAGCTTATCGTGAGGAATGATTTGAAACTTATATGGGATTGACCATTGCTGCTAGCTGTTGAAACACTTGCGCTCAATCTGGAATTAACATTTATCACACACTGCACTTAATTTGCCTCATTAGATAGCGTAAGGAAAAGCTAAGATGACATTTGCAACACAGTTCCGAGGATGAAGTAATTGCTTTGCAATGGTTAAGCAGAGGAATTGTAGGTTTTGAGGGAAATGATGATGTTGAATTTGATGGAGATGAAGAGATGCTGCTGCCTAGAGAAATTGAAGCAGTTGTCATTTGTTGCTTGAAGAGGTAGAGAGGGTTTAGGGGAATTATTTTCCTATTCAGTTTATTAGGCTTTTAGTTTTTCTATTTTATTTTAATTTTAATTTTGTATGACTAGAGTTTTCAAGTTTTACAAAATTAGTGGACACCGCACTTCTTCCTCTTATTCGAAATAGCTTTTTGACAAATGAGACTTGAATAACAAAATTTTGTTTTGGAGTTTCTTTCTTTATTTTTTATTTTTTTGGATGTGAGAAAACTACATCTTTTTTTAGGTATTTTTTACGAGTTCAAGTTAAATGAGTAGATATTTTTTACGGGTTCAGGTTAAACGAGTAAAATCTTAGATGTCTCAGATTTTTACAAGATAAGCATGCTCTTACTTAAATTTTGAGACATTTTAAATTCTTTGCCACCGACCCCAGGAATTTCTATATTATTATAGTGTTACTGGTATTTGAGAGTTTTGATTTGTAACAAGCATGTTGGTTTTCTGACTTGTAACAAGTTGCATCATCCCATGATTCCAGTATCATTCTCCAATGATTCCTGCTTTTTTGTTTTTTTTGCAATGTGCTGAATCACCATGTTTTGAGTTCATAGAGGACATGGTCATGATAGAAGAGGAAGGTTACCAAGTGAGAAGGTTTTGCTCAAAGAACGTCATATTAGAGAGCTTTCTTTTTTCTTAGATTCTTGGTTATTTTTATTTAGTTTAGAAATTTTATTTTTCCTATTTAAAGGATATAATTTTTCCATTTAATATTATTAGGCTTTTCTAGTTTGACTATTTTATTTTGTATATTTTGTATTATTAGAGTTTTCTTAGATGTACTGAATTTTTTTTTGTTACAATGGAAAGTGATGTTTTTTTTCCTTGGTCATTAGTATTGTTTCCAAATAAGCCTTTTCAGGTAACATCACCATCTTGACTCCCTGCCAGCTGCTGTTTGCATAGCGATTTTGTTTTGATGAGAATCTAATATCATGTCAATTTGAAAAGGGAATGATCAACAATCGACTACACAGGGACCCCGACAAGTGTCTTGGGCTCATATGATAGAGGTGCTTTTTAGGGTTTTTTTTAGTTTATTATATCAAAATAATATTTATATATATAGGAAAAAAAACACGTTTTTGATGTATTTATATTTAAAAGTATATTATTAAATATAGTGTTTGAGATAAGATAAATGTTACATTTCAAAAAATAATTGGAAATATAATATTTTTAATATATATATAAGTACATGATAATGACTCAAAAATAGCAAAAAAATAAAATGTATTATTTTTATAAAAAAAAAATCCATTGAAACTTCCCCCAACACCACTAATTAAATGGCTAGCTGATTTTGGTGTGGCTAGCTGATAACAAGGAAAAAGCTATACATATGAGAAATTTTGGATTTTTTATGAAACTATATATATAGAAATAAACAATATACCTAATAAAAAATTAATATAATAAACAATAACAATAAAAAAAAGTAATGGAGAGAGAACATTTTTATTTCATATAACTTTGTAATTACATATTACTAATTTATCCTCTCAACAATGCGCCTAGTTATAGGCACATGTATATAAATATTGATAATATTATTAATAATAATAAATGTAGATTATAATGAACTTGGATGGATGTAAATGAATTTGAAATAATGATGAACGAATGTAATAAAAGAGGGTACTCAAGTGATATGTTTTATTCATGTAAAATCTTTCAAAGACTTCTTTGTGTAAATTAGCTTATGAATGAAAATTTCATTTGCTAAATGATAGATTTGCAAGCCAGACAATTTTATTTTCCCCGAATCTTCATCTCAAACTTTTTCTTTAAATAATTTATTGTCCTTGATATCACTTCATGAGTTCCAATAATATTTAAATCATCGACATACATAACAGTGATAGCAAGATCATATTTGACTTCTTTATGAAAACACATGGATAAGATAATTACTTAACCCTTCTTTCAATGAATACTCACTAAGATGACTATATCACATGTGCCTTGATTGTTTTAACTTATATATCATTCAATTTCCATTTATATCTATTAAACAAATAAATTCGTATCGATGTCAATAATGATATTGACAATGATAATAATACCAATAATAATTCGAATATTAATTATTTATAGCAATGATAATAGTGATAACTATAATGATCGTGATAGTTTAACAATTATAATAATAACAACGAGAATAATAATTAAAATAATTCATCATCCGATGTTGTATTCATTAAAATTGAGTTTTGCAACTTCTCTATGTACAATATTTCATATCTAATATCCCGGATTAATGGTTTGAAAATTTTTATGGCTCAATGTTATCTTTTATTTTTTGTCATATTTTTATTAAACTGTATTGCTAAACATTAGTTTTTTTATAAAAAAAATATCATTTAATTTTCATTTATATCTATTAAACAAATAAATTTGTATCGATGTTAAATTTATATATTTTATTATAAACTCGCTTTTTATAAAAAAAAAAAACTGATTTATTATTTTATCTAGATTTATAATATTATGAAAAAAAAATTGCATTCTTAAGAATTTTTTTATATATTTTAAAAAAGATAGCATTGACTACTATGAATCACATGACAATTAGCTCGTAAACAAGAAATTAGGACT